>JADLZN010001811.1:0-95102 GCA_018155175.1 Sinocyclocheilus anophthalmus | reverse complement strand
TTACTTGTATCACACTTGACTTGTTCATTGTTTGCTCATAACCGGAGTCACTAATCATGCAGATTTACGCTACAAGCTTTGTAGAATTGTACAATAAGAAAGTTATTTCCTTTAACCAGGAAAGTAACGTTCTTAGAATTGACAAGACAGTTGACCCTGACAGGTCAGTAAATATCTACAGCGGATCTAAAATATTCATAATTGATTATAACTACTTATGGTTAATTATTCATATTTCACATGAGCTGATTCGTTACACTACACAAATAATAAGAACAATGTATTGCAAAATATTTTTGCTGCTGTTGAGTAGGAATATGGGTAAAGTTAGAGACAAATATCATGGTTATGGTTAGGTTTAAGGGTGGGTTATAATGTAGTTTTCAATAAGAAATTAATTACAATTTATTTACATGCAGGTATTTTTTGGTAACATTTTATTTTAAGGTGTCCTTGTTACATGTAATTACTATTATAATAATAATAAATTATGCATAAATACATGCAACTAACCCTAAACCAAACCATAATCCTAACCATATAGTAAGTACATGTAGTTCCCTTTAATGGGAACTTCGAACTGCGTCCTCTAGGGGTCGCTATGGGGAATGCCTCGTCGTGACCCGTGTCTGAAGCATACATTGAAAAAACACCAACTCATTGGCCGGCGACAGCCATGACGTCACAACCGGTGCGACTATAAATAGGTGCGGGAGACCTTATCTCTTCTCATCTTCATTGACTTTTGGACTTTTTCGCGCTGATGGCCTGCACCCTAGCAGAGTGGGAGCGGAGCTCATGTCGGACAACATCTCCAGGACGCTGCGCTCCATGTGACTAGTAAGTCAAATCTTAAATAACTGCCCTGATGACTTTTGTTATACCTGCTTAAATGATAGAAGTACTTGTGCTTTACAATCTATAAAGATTGTGTCTGTTCCCCGAATAGTGAGGTGAAAATATAAATTTAATGCCGGATCTAGAAAAAAAATCTGATCGTGATTAAACCAGAAAAAAATAAAATAAATGAACAAAAAAAAAAACTATTTTTAAAGTTTGGGCTCCTAAACATTAGATCACTCTCACCCAAAGTTATTGTAAATGAAATGATCACAGATAATCGTTTTGATGTACTCTGCTTAACTGAAACCTGGCTAAAACCTAATGATTATATTGGTCTAAATGAGTCTACTCCACCAAGCTACTATTATAAGCACGAGCCCCGTCAGACTGGTCGTTTGGTGGCGGTTGTGTTGCAACAATATATAGTGTAGTCCAATGTTATCAGAAGACAGGATTAAGGTTTAACTCATTCGAAATTACTAATGCTTAATGTTACATTGTCAGATATGCAAAAGAAATCTATCGTATTTCTTGCTCTGGCTATTGTGTATAGACCACCAGGGCCGTATACTGATTTCCTAAAAGAATTTGCAGATTTTCTCTCAGACCTATTGGTAAATGTTGATAAAGCGCTAATTGTCTTAGATTTTAACATTCACGTTGATAATAGGTGCATTAGGACTTGCGTTTACTGACCTTATAATCTCTTTTGGAGTCAAGCAAAACATCATTGGGCCCACTCATCGTTTTAATCATACTCTAGATTTAATTATATCACATGGAATGATCTTATTGATATCGTAACTCAAAGCGATGATGTTACTGACCATTTCCTTGAATCATGCATGCTGCGTATTACTGATACTAACTATATGGCTCCGCGTTATCGTCAGGGCAGAACTATTGTTCCAGCCACCAAAGACAGATTCACAAAAAACCTGCATGATTTATCTCAACTGCTCTGTGTACAAATAAGTACACATGAACTAGACGAAAAAACTAGCAACATGGGCACTATCTTCTCTAATACATTAGAAGATGTTGCCCCCATCAAATTGAAAAAAGGTTAGAGAAAAACGTACTGCGCCATGGTAAAACAGTAATACCCATTCTCTCAAGAAAAAAAAAACTAGTAGTCTTGAGTGCAAATGGAGAAAAACTAACTTGGAATTTTTAGAATTGCATGGAAAAACAGTATGTCAAGCTATAGACAGGCTCTAAAAGGTGCCAGGGCCGAGCATATCTACAAACTCATAGAAAATAACCAAAACAATCCTAGGTTTTTATTTAGCACAGTGGCTAGATTAACAAATAACCAGACGCCACCCGATCTAAATATTCCCTCACAGTTTAATAGTAATGACTTTATGAATTTCTTCACTGATAAAATAGATAACATCAGAAATACAATAACAAATTTAGATTCTACAACATATAATACTTCATATTCACTCATCGCACCAAAAGAAGAACTGCAGTGCTTTACAGCTATAGGAAAGGAAGAGCTAAATAAACTTATAACTGCATCTAAACCAACAACATGCCTATCAGATCTTGTACCCACTAAATTACTGCAAGAGTTGTTACCTGTAGCAGAAGAACCGCTTCTCAATATTATTAACTCGTCGTTGTCTTTAGGTCACGTCCCAAAAACATTCAAGCTGGCGGTTATTAAGCCTCTTATTAAGAAACCACAACTAGATCCTAGTGAACTGGCAAATTACAGACCCATCTCAAATCTTCCTTTTATGTCTAAAATTTTAGAAAAAGTTGTGTCTGCTCAATTGTGCTCCTTCCTGCAAAAAAAATGATCTCTATGAAGAATTTCAGTCAGGTTTCAGGCCAGCTAGTTTTACTTGATCTTAGTGCGGCATTCGATACTATAGATCATGACATACTCATAGATCGATTACAAAACTATACAGGTATCCAAGGGCAGGCTTTAAGATGGTTTAGATCCTACCTGTCCGATCGCTACCACCTTGTTCATTTAAATGGGGAGTCATCTCAAATATCACCAGTAAAATATGGAGTGCCACAAGGATCTGTCCTAGGTCCTCTGCTATTTTCGATATACATGTTGCCCCTTGGTAATATTATTAGAAAATACGGGATTAGTTTCCACTTGTTATGCTGATGATACTCAACTATAAATCTCAACAAGACCAGATGAATTTTCTAAATTATCTAAGCTAACAGAGTTTGTTAAAAATGTAAAAGATTGGATGACCAATAATTTTCTCCTATTAAATTCGGATAAGACAGAGATATTACTTATTGGACCAAAAGACAGTACAACGAATCTCGTGGATTACAATTTGCAACTAGACGGATGTACGGTTACTTCCTCTACAGTCAAAAATCTGGGTGTTATATTAGATAGCAACTTGTCTTTTGAAAATCATATTTCCCATGTTACAAAAACAGCATTCTTCCATCTTAGAAACATTGCCAAGTTACGAAACATGATACCTGTTTCTGATGCAAAAAAAGCTAGTAAATGCATTCATGACCTTTAGACTGGACAATTGTAATGCACTGCTAGCTGGTTGTCCTGCATCTTCAATAAACAAGCTACAGGTAGTCCAAAATGCAGCGGCTAGAGTCCTTACCAGGTCAAGAAAATATGATCATATTACCCCAATTTTACAGTCTCTGCACTGGCTACCTATTAAGTTCCGTATCGTACCAAAAATATTCTTACTGCTATAAGCCCTTAATGGGTTAGCTCCTGATACCAAATAGCTCCTTCTACACGCACAAGTCATAACGTCCCTAAGGATCGCCAAATTCTGGCTTTTGGTAGTAATAGATAGCAAGTTACTAAGGGAGGTAGAGCTTTTTGCATTGCTCCAAAACTCGGAATAGACACTTCCTGTGATAACGTTCGGGGTTCGGGACACAACTCGCTCGTGTAAATTCTTAGATAAAGACACAGCTCCTTGGGCCAAGCATTCACATTAATGCATCTCATAATCTTTTTCTGCAGTTATATCTGATCAAATGCACATTATTATTCTTTAGTTTGGGTTAAACAAATAATTTTTGCTTGGTTGGAACAGCAGCTACGCTAATTATGTTTCTATTTGTTTCTCTGTCTTTTGCCACGGGATTAAATCCCGTGGTAACTAGGATTTACACAAGCTTCAGTCTGAATCCAGAACACCTGAGAAGAGATGATGCAACCCCTCAGAGGCCCTCAGATGATGCCAACCATGAAACAACATACATAACTACCACATTTTGCTACAAGTTTGTTTGCTTCATATAATAATTGCTGTTAATATTGATCATCGTCTGTTTTATTACGTCTTAAATTGATTTTCCGTACATTTCTGCCATACGTACATTAACTGACAGTCACCACTGAAGCTACCACTAAATATTGTAGAAACTTACTTTGCTAATTTCTGCCTGGAATTGAACGTGGTTTCGTCTGGCCAGAGAAGAACTGGCCCCCCGCTGAGCCTGGTTTCTCCCAAGGTTTTTTCTTCATTCTGTCACTTATGGAGTTTTGGTTCCTTGCCGCTGTAGCCTCTGGCTTGCTTAGTTGGGGACATTCAATATCCAGCGATATCGTTGACTTGATTGCAAAAATACTATTTAAACTGAGCTGGATGTTGACATCACTGAATTCAAGTGATGAACTGTCTTTAACTGAAAATTGAGTGTTTACTATTATAATTTTGCAATATTGACACTATTTTCCTAATTAATGTGGTTCAGTTGCTTTGACACAATCTTTATTGTTAAAAGCGCTATATAATAAAGGTGAACTTGAACTTGATTGACTGTTTTGTTTGAAGCGTGCATTTCGGTGGTAAGAGCGATCTCTATTTATCTCATTCTGGCGAGCACTAGCAAAGCATTTAAGAATGTCGGGGTGGGGAGGGGTGGGTGCATCCGTGTTGGCGTTGTTTAACATCTGATGACACACACGATCTATGCTTTGTTTGTTTGGGCGAAGAGCACGCACGCAATGCCTCCGAGGGGGCAATCAGCGTTCACTGCGAGCGTTTTTTTCCAAGGGAAAAGCTCCGCTCACGTTTGTCTCTTTTTCGAGGAAAGAGGGGCAGCCATATGCTCCCCACGGTTCAGGACCCGCCGCTGCTGAGGCACGGAAGGGAATGAGCTCGTGGGGATCGCAGGTGGATCTGGCCGATGAGTTTGAAGGGGGGTTTCCCTTTTGCGATCGTCGGCTGTGCACGAGAGTGAGCCGCTGGAGGATGATGTTATTTCGTTAACGTTGTCTGATTCAGGGGCCAGTGCTCTGGTGGGGTCAGCCCAGCAAAAGCAGGAAATAGCTTAGGAGGGCAAAGAAGCTGAAGCTGAGGCTGAGCCTTCCCAATCTTCCTGCCCTGCTTATGATGAGCTTTTGGAAATTATGGATTGTGGGTGAAGAAAGTGACGTTGCGAAATATCTCGATGAACGTTATTTTTCTGGCCATAAACCCTCCAGCTCAGGTGAGCCTTCCTTTCTTCCTGTTTTTTCATATAAAGATTGAGAAGGAATGCAAGAGGCCGTTTTTTCCTCACGCATCCATCGATTCCAGCATACAAGTTATGCCAACAACGAGGCGATGCGCAAATCGGTTATGAGAAGATGCCCCTATAGAAAGAGACGCTGGCCAGCTATCCCTCTATGGGCGGGACGTCCTCTAAGACTCCCGTCCTTGATATCTCGCTCGGATGCCAGGGCATACGCAGCAGCAGCAGCAGCAGGTCGGGCTGTCGCTTTATTGCACACAATGGTGATGCTCCAAGCATATCAGTCTGACCGGCTGAAAGACCGGGATAGAAGTCCAGGTCTGAGCCCGAACAACCCAGGGGTCCTAGCCCGTCTCAGTTTGAGGATCAGAGACTGGCTCAGAAGGCTAGTGTCGCGGCTCGCGCTCCTCCCCCGCCCGCGGGTAGGGGTAGGAAGAATCGCGGGTCAAAGGAAGGTAAGTAAAAGACCTAAGGGATGCCATCCAGACAGGGTGTCAGCACTTTTGTCCGGATCAGAGTGACACCTCAGTATCCACTCATTTCCTTCGGGGGTATTACATCTGCCCTTATCTTCCCCTTCTTAATTCCCCTATAACCACCATCTCTCCACCTGACCAAAGTTAGGTGGGAACTTCCTGCATTAAAGTCTCCTATGCTGGACCTATCATGTTTGTTTGGTTCTATGCTGCATGTGACCATCGTATGATGGTTCCGGTCCAGAGGTTCTCGGACAGAGCTCTGACGCGGAGAGGGAACATGGGGGTGAGGATGTCCATCTCTATATATGCATATTGTGATCTAATGAGGAATGGTGGTTGTATGTATACAAACCTTCTGCTAGTTCATTGCAGTGTTACCAGGAACCTGTGTGTTTCTGTCCATTGCTTAGGGTAGGACCTCGATGGGCAACCCTCTGCGGGGTTCAGGAAACCAGGTGTCTCGACTTGCCCGTGCTTATTTCACTCGTCGATATTGTCAGACGGTTAAGGTAAAGCGGTTTTCGACTTCTTACTTTCTGGATCATGCGCCTAACAACAGGATTCGTGGGAGCCTTCGTGATAATCAGGCCACGGCACGTCACTGCCTTACACAAATTTCCGGGATGTCGGGCGGGGTTAAGCTTTCATGCTACCCTGCTGGTCTACCGTATCGGGTCGACCCTGAGGGGTTTGTCCGTCACAGGATATCCTCGCGAGGCATCGAGTGGCGAGGCATAGGTGGCATTACGAGACCCTTCCGTCTAAATGCTGTCTGGCGGCAGTGCTCCCCCACCTTCTGAGGGGTGTTTATCTGTAAACAGATTCTTGGGAAACTCTAAAATAAGTGCAGCACGTTAAGCTTTGCGCACTTTCTACAAATCCACATAAGTGGTAAATGCACATGTTAAGCTTTGCACACTTTTCTACAAATCCACATAGCTGGTAAGTGTGCACGTTATGCTTTGCCCACTTTTCTAAAATCCTGTATGGTAAGGGTTACGCGTTATTGACCTCGTTCCCTTTCTCTGAGTTGGTTTAGACCCTGGTACCTTGGGCTCCACTCATCTAGTGTGTCTCTGTCGACACACTATGGAAGCATCGCTCCCCTCACCAGTGAGGGTTATTGTGAGTATGGTGCTTTCTTTCGAGTGTAATCCTCTCTGAGGAGTTGGATTCCTAGCTCCATGGGCTGTCCTCGTGGTAGTATTGAGACAATGCTCCCCTTTTATCCAAGGGTTACCTGGAATGAGCAACGTTATTACTCTGAATTCGGAGTTCTCCTCTCACATGAGAAGTTTGAGTTCTCTGTTTTTCCAGAGCACCTGGAACCAGCAGCATCAGGTGGATTAGGCCCTTCCTCTGCCTCCCTGATGCGCTGAGTGTTTGGCTAGCTTGCAGTACGCTTACCCTTCTGATTTTACAATCACGCTGCATCACTTTCTAAAATCCTGTATATGGTAAGAGCTACGTGCAACAGCTTTGTGCTCTTTCTGTGTGGTTTAAAACCCCGGTTCTGCCTTGTGCACCACTCCTCCTATGTATCCTCTGATACCTACTTAACAGGGTGTTGCTAATAAGGGTCTGTTGAGACAGTTCCTTCAGCACATACAAAGAGAAACGTGCGGTAGCCCCTGCGTGACAGGCCAAGACTAGTATGATTCTAGGCTCATGGTTCTGGCATGCACTCCCCTCAGCATGGTGGCGTGGGTATACCGTTCCCCATAGCGACCCCTAGGGGACGCAGTTCGAAGTTCCCATGAAAGGGGAATGTCTCAGGGTACTTATGTAACCATGGTTCCCTGAGTAGGGGAACGAGACACTGCGTCCTCTAATTTTTTGTGCCATGCTGCGGACACAAGCTTCAGACGAAGAAGTGAATGATGTGTGCTCCCGGCGCCTATTTATACTATAGTCACACCGGTAGTAACGTCATGGCTGTCGCCGGCCAACAAGTTGGTGTTTTTTCAATGTATGCTTCAGACACGGGTCACGACGAGGCGTTCCCCATAGTGACCCCTAGAGGACGCAGTGTCTCGTTCCCTACTCAGGGAACCATGGTTACATAAGTAACCTGAGACGTTAATTAATATTACTCAGTACTTAAAGATAGAAATACATGTAACAAAGGAACCGTAAAATAAAGTGTAACCATTTTTTTAGATATAAGTATAATAATATAAAAACATGTATTTACATGGTAAGTGCAACATATCAAATTATTAATTTACATGTTAGTGCATTGTAGTTAAAGACACTTAAAATAAATTGGGTCCAATAATTTTAACCACTTAAGTGCTACCACCCCCCATTTTTGAACATAGACGTGAAATGTGCACTATCCAAATTTAAATTATTATAATTCATGAAAACTCTGGAATACAGACCTAAGGTTGGACTCCTTTTTAAGAAGACAATATTATTCAAAATATTAAAGTATCAAAAAGGTTATAGAAGTTTAAATTCAATTTTCTTTAAAGTAAATATTTTACAAAATATTTTTGAATCCAAAATTGATATAAAATGAAAGCCTTATGTCTAAATAAGTTATGTTCCAAATTTGAAGTTGATATTAAAAAAATTGAGGTTCCTGTGAGATTTTATTTAGGGCTTTATGCCACAAACAGCCACTGGGTGCCATCTAAACTCTGTAGAATTTTTCTGTTTGCATTTTCTGTCATGAAGGTCTAAATTTCTCTGTCAATGTTACTTCTATCAAAAAATAACCACCAAATATGAAATCTTGAGACTCAGACCTTTCCAAATCTATGTATTTTGTCAAGATTATAAAAACTTTTGATTCTAAAAGACCGTAATACATCTGGAATATAACACCTCCCACTAAGGGGGAGGAGTCCGCTAAAAGATTTTAAAGTACCATTTCCATGGTAAAGCAATGTCCGATTTAAAAATTTATTTTCACAGGATGAATTCTGAGGTTTTAAGCTTTCAATTGATATTCAATTCAATTCAATTCAAGTTTATTTGTATAGCGCATTTTACGATACAAATCGTTGCAAAGCAACTTTACGGCAAATTAAGTATCTACAATATTTAGTGGTAGCTTATCAGTGGTGTACATATGGCAGAAATGTACAGAAAAATCAATTAAAGACGTAATCAAAACAGACGATGAACACTATTAACAACAATTATTATATGATGCAATCAAACTTATAGCAAAATTTGGTAGTTCTGTATGTTGTTTCATGGTTGGCATCACCTGAGGTCCTCTGAGGGGTTGGCATCATCTCTTCTCAGGTGTTCTGGATCCAGACTGAAGCTTGTGTAAATCCTAGTTACCACGGGATGTGAATCCCATGGCAAAAACAGAGAAACAAATAGAGACATAATTAGCATAGCTGCTGTTCCAACCAAGCAAAATTTATTTGTTTAACCCAAACTAAAGAATAATAATGTGCATTTGATCAGATATAACTGCAGTACAAGATTATGAGATGCATTATTTGAATGCTTGGCCAAAGAGATGTGTCTTTAATCTAGATTTAAACAGAGAGAGTGTGTCTGAACCCCGAACGTTATCAGGAAGGCTATTCCAGAGTTTGGGAGCCAAATGCGAAAAAGCTCTACCTCCTTTAGTGGACTTTGCTATCTTGGGTACTACCAAAAGTCCAGAGGTTTGCGACCTTAGGGAGCGTGATGGATTGTAGCGTGTTAGAAGACTAGTTAGGTATGCAGAGGCTAACCCATTAAGGGCATTATAGGTAAGTAATAATATTTTGTAACTGATACGGAACTTAATAGGTAGCCAGTGCAGAGACTGTAAAATTGGGGTAATATGATCATATTTTCTTGACCTGGTAAGGACTCTAGCCGCTGCATTTTGGACTACCTGTAGCTTGTTTATTGAAGATGCAAGACAACCACCTAGCAGTGCATTACAATAGTCCAGTCTAGAGGTCATGAATGCATGAACTAGCTTTTCTGCATCAGAAACAGGTAACATGTTTTGTAACTTGGCAATGTTTATAAGATGGAAGAATGCTGTTTTTGTAACATGGGAAATATGATTTTCAAAAGACAAGTTGCTGTCTAATATAACACCCAGATTTTTGACTGTAGAGGAAGTAACAGTACATCCGTCTAGTTGCAATTGTAACCCAAGAGATTGTGTGTACTCTTTTTTGGTCCAATAAGTAATATCTCTATCTTATCCCAATTTAATAGGAGAAAATTATTGGTCATCCAATCTTTTACATTTTTTACACACTCTGTTAGCTTGAGATATATAGTTGAGTATCATCAGCATAACAGTGGAAACTAATACCATATTTTCCAATAATATTACCAAGGGGCAACATGTATATCGAAAATAGCAGAGGACCTAGGACAGATCCTTGTGGCACTCCATATTTTACTGGTGATAATTGGGATGACTCCCCATTTAAATGAACAAAATGGTAGCGATCGGACAGGTAGGATCTAAACCATCTTAAAGCCTGCCCTTGAATACCTGTATAGTTTTGTAATCGATCTATGAGTATGACATGATCTATAGTGTCGAACGCAGCACTAAGATCAAGTAAAACTAGCAATGAGATACAGCCTTTGGTCTGACGCAAGAAGCAAGTCATTTGTAATTTTAACAAGTGCAGTTTCTGGGCTATGGTGGGGCCTGAAACCTGACTGAAATTCTTAATAGAGAATTTTTTTGCAGGAAGGAGCACAATTGAGCAGACACAACTTTTTCTAAAATTTTAGACATAAAAGGAAGATTTGAGATGGGTCTGTAATTTGCCAGTTCACTAGGATCTAGTTGTGGTTTCTTAATAAGAGGCTTAATAACCGTCAGCTTGAATGGTTTTGGGACGTGACCAAAAGACAACAACGAGTTAATAATATTGAGAAGCGATTCTTCTGCTACAGGTAACAACTCTTTCAGTAATTTAGTGGGTACAGGATCTAACAGGCATGTTGTTGGTTTAGATGCAGTGATAAGTTATTTAGCTCTTCCTGTCCTATAATTCTAAAGCACTGCAGTTTATCTTTTGGTACGATGAATGAAGCTGAAGTATTATACGCTGTAGAATCTACATTTGTTATTGTATTTCTGATGTTATCTATTTTATCAGTGAAGAAATTCATAAAGTCATAACTATTAAACTGTGAGGTAATATTTAGATCGGGTGGAGTCTGGTTATTTGTTAATAGCCACTGTGCTAAATAAAAACCTAGGAATGTTTTGGTTATTTTCTATGAGTTTGTGGATATGCTTGGACCTGGCACCTTTTAGAGCCTGTCTATAGCTGGACATACTGTTTTTCCACGCAAATTCTAAAAACTTCCAAGTTAGTTTTTTCTCCATTTGCGCTCAAGACTAAAAGTTTTTTTCTGAGAGAATGGGTATTACTGTTGTACAATGGCACAGTAAGTTTTTCTCTAACCTTTTTCAATTTGATGGCTGGGTGGGGGCGGGCAAGGGCAACAGGGCGGCCGGGGGCGGGGGGCAACAAGGGGGCGGAGGGGGGGCAACGGGGCGCGGGGAGCGGGCGGGGCAACAGCTTCTAATGTATTAGAGAAGTTAGTGCCCATGTTGCTAGTCATTTCGTTTAGTTCATGTGTACTTATGGGTACACAAGAGCAGTTGAGATAAATCAGGCAGGTTATTTGTGATTCTGTCTTTGGTGACTGGAACAATAGTTCCGCCCGGACGATAACGCGGAGCCAAATAGCTAATATCAGTAATACGCAGCATGCACAACACAAGGAAATGGTCAGTAACATCATCACTTTGAGGTACGATATCTATATCATTAAGATCAATTCCATAATTCCATAATTAAATCTAGTGTATGATTAAAAAGATGAGTGGGCCCGGTGACATTTTGCCAAAAGAGTTTATTAGGTCAGTAAACGCAAGTCCTAATGCATTCATTTTATTATCAACGTGACTTTGACAATCTCAGACAATTAGTGATTTACAACAGTAACCAATAGGCTTGAGAGGAAACTGCAAATTCTTTTAGCGAAAACGGATATGGCCCTGGTTGGTCTATTACACAGTAGCAGAGCACGAGATACGATTAGATTTCTTTTGCATTCATGACAGTGTAATATTAAGCAAAGTATTGAATTAGTTTTTAAACATTGAGAAATATCTCCTATATGTTTGCCACACTGCCGCCACGACCAGTCTGACGGGGCTCATGCTTATAACTGCTTTGGGTGAGAGTGATCTAATGTTTTGGAGCCCGAACTTTAAAAATGCTTTTTGTTCATTTATTTAAAATTTTTCTGGTTTAATCACGATCAGATTTTTTCTAGATCATGCATTAAATTTATATTTTGACCTCACTATTCGGGGAACAGACACAGTCTTTAAAGACTGGACAGCACAAGTACTTCTATCATTAAAGCGGGTAGAACACAAGTCATCAGGGAAGTTATTTGAGATTTGACTTACTAGTCATGTGGAGCGCAGCGTCCTGGAGATGTTGACTGACAGGAGTTCCGCTCCGACTCTGCTGGGATGCAGGCCATCAGCGCGAAAAAGCCTAGGATGCTCCCAGAAAAGATTCCAATTATTAACAAAGAGCTGTTTCTGTTCTTTACACCATGACGACCCAGGTGAAAAAGACGTAGTATTAAATGTATTAAAAATATACTTGAAATTCAAGTAGTATGTTTATAATACATTTGTATTCCCAACATGCTTATTTGAAGTGCAATAAAAATATATTGAATTGAATTTTAATATACTTCTAAAAAGTATACTAGAAGTACTTTCGTATTAAATATATGCTTAGTTATACTTCAAAGAAATATGCTAAACAGAAGCATACTTTTAATGTATTTAAAAAAAGTATACTAGAAATACTTTGGTAATAAATATATTTTTAGTTACACTTTTAAGGAATATGCTAAACACAAGCACACTATTAGCATATTTCTAAAAAATTATAGTAGAAATACTATGTTAATAAATATATTTTTACTTACACTCTTAAGGAATATGCTAAACACAAGCATAATTTTAGTGACTTTTTAGTGTATTTACAGAGAACATACTTATGCTAACCTTACTTAAAGTATATTTTATGTCTAATTTGCGTAAGAACATAACAAAATTATTACACTTTTATTGGGTTTTTAATGTAATTTATATTGCAGTAGGCCTACACATGGCTATATTTTAAATATTTTGTTATTTATAATTTTAATATTTGGAAAAATACAATATTTTGAAAAACATTTTTAACATCTACAATGTACAAACGTTTGTCAACTATTATTAAGCATTGCGATATTTAAAATATGTTGTTCAGTTTTACTTAAAAGGTTATACTACTTTGGTTGATTAGGCTGTTGTTAATTACATGATACATTAATTGTAATAAGCTTGGTGTTTATACATTTGTTCAAGCTTGACGCCTTTATTTCATAATATTTCTGAAATTCCACACGGATTCCACATCATCTCGAAAAAAAAAAAAACGTGCGTTTACTTGTTTAAATTCAAACAACACACTGACTAAACCTGATTGGTTCCAGAGTCATTGAACGGCTCTGATTGGTTCGTATGATAATGAGCTCACCCAGAGAGCTTCGTATATAAAATATGATGTGAGTGCAAATGTCTCTTGAATGTGAATATAAGTCTAATTTAGTAACATGTATATATAGAGCGGTCGCCGAGGAAACCACGCAATTCATATGGATTACTTTGGCGATGTTTTTTTGCGATTTCAACTTTTTGAAACGTGAACATCTTTGGTGAATCTTCTTTCATCGGAGGGACATAAATCTCTCAGATTTTTATTAAAATATCTCAGAAAGTCTTAGATGGTTTGGAGCATCTTAAGGGTGAGTGATGACAGAATTCAAATGGTTTTGGGGGAACTATGAAATTAATTAGAAAATATAGCGGTATGTTCTTATTTTTACCAGCTTCTGCAAGCGTGTATGCCGTCTGGCTTTTGGAACCTCACTGTGACTTCAGGTAAGATTTAATTAACCTTATTTGTCTGTGCCAGTCGTGTTTTTGACACATGCATTGGCAGAAAAAAATTAATTAAATAAAATTAGTCATTATAACATGTACAACATTAACATTCTTTTATTTGCTAAATGAAGTTGTTTATTTATTTATTTCTGATTTCCTGAACAATTTGGCTTCATTGTAATGAGGTTAATGATCTTTGAAAAACCATGATTATGAACATACAATTACTTTGTCTTGAGCTGATTAGCCAACTGTGGTAGTGTTCGTTGATTGGTGTTTATATTTGTTCAAGCTTGACAACCTTATCGCCTTTATTTTCTAATATATATTTCTCATTACAGATAAGAACAAAGATTAAATTGTAAGAAGGGTTGCTTATATGAGAGCATACAGTACATCTGAAACTGCTGAGGCTGGGAAGGTTTTTGACTATATTACCAACCAGGTACATTGTTCTCAGCATACTGTCATTCTTAAAAAGAAAACAAATCATCAATCATCATTTGCTTTTTTGTGTGTGTGTGTGTGAAATATTAACATTTGTTGTTTTTCAGATCAGCTGCTATAGAAGACAAACTGAAATCTGAGTGCAGAGACAAACAAAGGAATAGTAAATATATTTTCATGTTATATCACCTCTGTTATAGAGATTTTTTAATCAGGCCTAATGGAGGGTGATTTGGTCAATCTTGGAAGAAAAACGTTAGCAATGTGTCCATTTCAGCTGTCTATTTATGCTTGCTTTCAGTTATTCATGTAAAAATCTGTTATTTAATTTTGTTTCTGTTTTGTTTTTTTCTAAAGCTGCAAGGCTCTGGTGCAAAATATTGTATGCCAGGAGTCAGGACGACTAGGCTGTGCCCAGGTCTCCGGAACCTGTGACGACGCTCAGCTCCATCAGCCCTCCATCAGCGCCTTCGGATCCACCAGCTCTGACTCCATCGGTCGGCCCCCAGATGTTGACAGCCACACCATCTACATCTTGGCTCCTCGCTCCCTTGATTCCGCCATGTGTTGTCAGCACTGGGATGCTCTGGGTCTGTGCCATGTGCCAAACACCATCTAATGGCGCTTTTCCACTGCATGGTAAGGCACGGTACGGCTCGGTACGGTTCATTTTTGGGGGGTTTTCCAATGGGTACAGTACCATGGTACTTTTTTTAGTACGACTTTGGTTGGGGTTCCAAGCGTACCGTACCATTACCAAAACATGATGTGTAAACTCTGCTGATCACAGATTGACCGGAGAGAGAATCATCACTACCTGCGTCACTAAACTTGCGACACAAACACAAAAGAACAGCTAGATTAAATCAGCACAGCCAGCGAAGGACCGAACACAACTGTTTTGAACGAGCGCAACTTTTTTAACAACCAAAAAGTTTTGTTGACTGTTGCGGAAGAACAGACGTTCCTCTCGTTGATGGCAGAGGAGCGGATCCAGCGAGAGCTTGATGGGGAGACGTGGAATGAAAAAGTTTTTTTTAGGAGCCGTGGTAAGTAGAGGCAGCGCAACTATAACGACATATCAATAATCCCGCCCACTCTAAAGCGGTACTGAAGTGCAGTGGAAACGCAAACCGTGGTCAGAGCCGAACGTGCGCGTACTGGCCATACGAGCCGAGTCGTAACCACGCAGTGTGGTGGAAAGACCATAAGCTGCCCGGGCCTCTCGTCAATCCCCTAATCACCATCCATTCGCCACATACTGCATCAATAACAGCACTTTTGCCTTCACCCATCCCTAGCAATTCATCGCGCCTCAATCCTCCTATTCTGTGCTTGAACTTGATCATCTCAGTCTTTGAAAAAACAAAGTGATAAGTGAATAGCTTCGTGTGTGTCCAGTCTTTTTTATGTATTTTTTTTTCTTCAGAAAATTGCATTGTAATTTTATTTATTCACTGATGTAAAATTCTGTACTTTTTAGTAAGGCCGGTATAACGGAAATGTTCTACAAATGGAAAAGATAGCTCTGCCATAGCTTTTCAGTCTTTTTTTTATAATGTATTAAAATGTACTTGAGTATGTTTGTAGTAATACAAATATACTATAAACATACTTGTATTTCAAGTGCATTTTTAATACATTTAATAGTATGTTTTGTTTTGTTTTTCACCAAAGTATATATGCTGCTTTTTAGTGTACTTTATGAATATTTGTAATGTACAAACTATATATAATACATTCAAGTTTTCTAGATATCAAAGTGTGTACATACTGAAAAAAGCAGCTTTATAATATACAATATATAGTGTAATGCTAATGCATTTCCAATGAGCTGAAATACAATTGAAATGTACTTTAAAAGTACATTAAAACAATGCTTCAAATATACTCTAACTGTAGTTCATTAAGTATTAAAAGGACATTTTAAATGTATTTTAAGAAATACACTTAAATTGCACTAAATATACTTAAAGTGGTTCCATTTTAACACAATTTCAATATATTAAATATATTACAAATAGATTCAAATCAAACTTAAACATATATTGAAATACACTTAATATACTTAAAGTTTTTTTCAAAATAATACATTTAATATGCACTTAGTATAGTATAATTTAAATATAGTAAGTATGTCTGAAAAAGCACAATTTAAATATATTTCTTTTTCACCTGGGAATAACCATTAATTTAAAGCAAAAAGTCTACTGAACCTTTCGTGTCCTCGTCGATATGTGGGAAGCAGTCCTGACACGATCTTCGTCGCTGGCGATGTGCGGCGCACCATCTCGATCAGGCTCCTGAAGTCCCTCTTCAGTGTCTCCGTCTGCCGTTAACCCCCGCGTGAAACACGACCGCTCCGGTGCTCTTGTCGCCTTTCAGGATCGCGGGTATCTGCGCAGAAGCATTGAGAACACGAGCACCAGGGAAATAGTGAGTGTGCATTTTACCTTCAGCTAACGTAGCATGGACGTGCGGGACGATGGAGTATCCGATGATCACAGCGTCGCGTTCCGTCTCGCGGAGGGGAGCGAAGTGGTTCCGGGTGGAGATCTCGAAGACCGGAGGTGGCAGAGGGGGAGAGGTCATCGCCCGGGGCCTGGTTCGTGTCTTTCGCAGCGGGTGCACCCAGGGTCCGTGGTGTCCCAGCACCGGAGTGCACCGGGCCTGTGCAGAGAAACACACGGAGTAGAGGTGGTGGGAGAGTTAGCAGCGCGCTGTATACTTACCTCGGACTTGTGAGCGTCAGCCTGGGATGTTTCTAGCGTGGCTCTCCGCTCTCTCAGCTGGGTCTGCCTCTCCACCAGGTCGCAGATCTGTATCTCCACCGAATGCAGCTCGAACGTGTCCTCACCTGCACTCAATGGTAGACACACATCCGCCATTAAAGCAAGTAACAGTGAGTAAAACAATGGTAATGTGTGTGAATAGAGTATTAGTAATGTAAGCGAGATTAGCGGCAACCACGCTGGCGATGCTAGCGGGCTATTTGCTAATAGCGGACTCGGAAAATCAAAATAGAACTAGTGCTAACAAGGCGCTCTGATTGTTTTTGTTGTAGAATACGATAGGGGATATATTCACACGTTATAGAAATGAAAATTATGGTGTATAAAATTGATTTTAAGATAAAAAATAGATGATAAAGAATTAACTTGACGGCGCTCAAACTCAAAACACCCGGCAGCAGCAAACAGGAAGTGTAAATAAGTACCATGTAAATGATAATTTATGATTATTAAAATATGTGATAGAGAAAAAAGACAACAAAAACAGAGCGCCATTGGGCCGACCTGTGGGCCGGTGGCACTTAAGGGGTTAATTAAATTATTCTTTCTGCTACCAATTAGCTTGTATTATTCTTAGCTTTGTTTAACACATTTTACTGTGCTACAATCCATGATTTCATCTGGGCCTGGTTAAATCGTATCATGGTATGATCAAAGTACCATTTTCAGGTGACAAACTCAGGTTTACGTCTGAAACAGTACATACTGGATATCTGCAATCATCATTGTTTCTTTGCTTCTTTGTAGAGGCATTTATTTCCAAATGAGGGTTTCACATTTCTGTCTTTTTTTTCCTCCTGATGCCCCAAATGGCACAATTATGATAAACATTCAAAGAGCAGATGCTTTTCTTTCTATAGTCTTGCAGTATGTAATTTTAACCACCTAATAACAGTGATTTTTGCTAAAAACAAAAAAAGTGCTCTTTGTGAGAACTGAGCATCTTATTTCAAAGAATATCTCAGGCATACCAGCAGTTCTGTCACAAGGTTATCTTGCAGGTCTTGTATCCACTTTTGGAATCGTAGCATTTAGGAGGTTTGCCTCAAGGATAGTAATCAGGTCACTGGGGTACAAAAGCACTCCCTCCAGTAGATGGCGACCTAAGTCTGGTGCTGCCAAGGGGTCACTAACATGTGGCCTGAGTGGTGGTGGTCATTTAAATAGTCAAATACTTTAAATGCATATCTTTGTTATTGAATAAACTAAATGTGTGATCATGTGAAGTGGCTCCAAACTGTATTTGGATACTTAATAAGATAGACTATAAATAGAAGTTACTGCATTAGATGCAAAATATCAATCAATCTAACTGACATCTTTTCTACTAGCTTTTCTGCTAACTACACTTTTCTGAGACATTTTTATCAATGACTTTTAATCAGCTGGTGATTATTTTAGTTGGATATATGAAGTCAGATCTCTTTAAGTTCACACAGGTGTAAATTATCACATGAACTATTAACATTATCTAGTGTTTGACCTCCAGAAAGTGTCCTAGTAATTTTGCCTTCCGTTTGAACAGTATTGTTTATCATTGAAAATCGAACTAATGTGTAACATTTTACACAAAAGCTTCAGATTAGATCTGATATTTGGTGGTTAAAGTATTAAAGTCATTTTGGGCCACGAAAATCCAGAATTTTAAACCAAAAAAGAGACTCCAAGGGATGGAAAATTCTACTTTAAAAATGCTAATTGTAATATGCAAAATTTCCATTATTCATAGGTGTTCTCTCCGCAGATTTTATGAATTATGCAATAACCGTTTAAAACATGATTTACTTGGACAGAAACACCGATGACGGCTTTGGTTTCTTTCACGTCAAAAATCTAATTTGCAAGTGTAATAACATTAAGGAGTTTGCTGCAATCATCACGTTATCCTATTAATTATTAAAATAAGGGCTCCCAGGGTTCTCCCATTAATCACTGTTGGCTTGAACTGGAGTCTGTCAAGACACTCTAATCATTTCAACAGTGAATAATTATCATTCGGAATGCGCGCCGGCAAATCGCTAAGTGAGAGCGGAGATCAGTGTAGCGGCAGCGATATCCTGTACGAGCCTCAGCGGACCTGTTGAATACTCTCCAGACAATGAAGAACAGCATTTTAAGATGCGCGCATGGATGAATCCTCACACATGTGACAGGCGTTCCTTCTGAATGTGTCATCAACTTGTCATTTGAAGATAAAAACATGTAGAATTGCTCTTTGAGAGCGGATGTTCAATGTGAGAGGTGCCCCTCTGTGTGTAGGGGACTGTGCATGTGTGTAAGCCAGAAAGGCAGAGATTCGAGGCCTCCTTCTTTTTGGCAGTACCACACGGAGCCCCCAAGCTTCCCATGTGTCATTCAGGGGATGAGGATTCAGGCCTTCTGCAGCGGCGTGGTGGGGAGCGAACGAGCGAGCGGAATCTTAACGCTGAAGTCTTTGTTTTTCTTTTGGTGACTGTGGAGATTCATATTCAAATGGAAGCGGGCAGTGAATCGACTGTTGACACATTGGGAGCCTCACACGCCCCCTTTCCCCTCCCTTTCAGAAAGCAGCGCACCCCCCATGATTAAGGCTAATTACAATGACGAAGAGAAGAAAGAATCTCAATCCGGTAGTTGTCCATGCGTGAAGTCTCCTTTCGCTGCCTCCGGCATGCTGTGATCCAAGTGTTAAGAGAACAGAGGCTAGAATGGCACAGCCTTCTGCAAAGGAAAAAATGCAAATTACTGAAAAAAAACACCAATATGGAATTTTCAGGACAGACAATAGTAATCAGCGACAGCTTATACAGAAACCAGTAAACAGTATTTTTTTGGTTTTGTGCTTTAATCCTTTCAAATGAATTAGTGTTAAAAAATAAGTAAGAACATTTTGTTTTTTTTGAAGGAAATGAATACTTCATTCAGCTAGGATGCACTAAATTGATCAAAGGTGACAGTAAAGACCACGCACATCAGCATATTAGAATGATTCCTGAAAGATCATGCATTGAAGATGGAGGATGGTCTAGTATTAACGTAATAAAATCAAAATAATATTAAAACAAAATTTCGTCCCATAACTTATTTTATTTCAGCAGCATTTCTCATTTTTATTGAGTTGAACTTGATGTACTAAAATAACTAAAACTGAAATAAAACTGTATAGAGATATTAAAACTTATATAAAAATTATGGCCACACTTTTTTAATGTCCAAGCCGGCGTTAACAACTATTAACATAGACTTTGCCTCAATAAACTCCTCATTTACTGCGTATTAATAATAGTAAGGTAGTTGTTAAGTTTAGTTATTGAGTATGATTAGGGATGTAGAATATGGTCATGCTGAATATGTGTTTTTTTTAAGTACTAATAAACAGCCAATATGTTAATAATAGGTGTGCTAATAAGCTAGTTAATAGTGAGAATCGGTCCCTATACTAAAATGTTACCAAAAATATAAAATAGGAAATATAAAAATAAAAACTAATTCAGAATATTTGTGAAAACTATAGTAGAAAACACAAGAATAAATTACATTTTAAAATATATTACAATAAAAACAGTTATTTTAAATTTAAATAATATTTCACAATATTACTGTTTTTACTGTATTTTTGATCAGATAATAATGGACATCACAATGTATACAGTGATTTGTGTATTTTAAAACTATGCTTTTTTAATTATGTGACCAATTCTAAATGTTCTGTTTCTTGAAATGTGATTATAATAATACAAGTACGTGTATAAACATACTTATTGTTTTTACATATCCTTATGATTATGATATATACACAAATTCCATTTATGTATTTCACAGCATCTCGAACAGCATAGTACCTGTATATATAAATTATTGCTATCAATCTTTTTTTTTTTTATTTAATCAAAAGTCTTATTAAAAATGTCCCATCTGAGCTGTGCTATGCACATTCATTTTACACCTCTTCACGTTTTCTGTATGTCAGTGTTTCACTTGTTTCCATTTTACGTCTCTTACTGAATTCTGTGAGGAGTATCTGAGAAGTTGATACTCAAACTGAGAACTCAGTAAAGTCTCCAGAGCTACGAAACAGCAACTTTCCACACCAAACAATCTTCTGTAGGTGAGACAGGCCTTCTCCATGGAATGGGACTCACGATTGCATCAATACTATATAACAAACCTTTTATGTGCAATGGCAAATGCAGGAACGTACAGGTTATGCACTTCATTTTCTTCTGGGCACTTGATGTTGCAGCCGAGATATAATATGAAGATGCTTCAAGGACAGGAAAAAATGACATGTCAAGCACATGGATGCAAGCTTCAAAAGAGCAATGATGATGGCAGGTCAAGGGTCTGATGCTGAAACTATGGCCGTGCATCAATTTTGCAATACATCTTCTTTCAGATGATGACACTCAAGCACCTGAGGTGAATATGTGTGTGTGTGTGTGTTATCAAAAGCATATGAGTGTGTATATTTTCTCTGTTTCACACAGTCAGTGTGCGTGTACAAATGTTCAACACGCATAGGGGTTTCCATACCCGCATCGAACCTGAACGATTCCTTCTGTCCTAGTGACCCAACCTTCCCCAGGGTCACGTCTCCACTGAGAGAGATCAGATTACCTGGAATCCTTCAGAAGTCTCCTCCGAGCCAAGCTTCCCTGCTGATACACCGGGGAATCCCTGGCAGAAGACACGTTACCGTGGTGCGGTGGGCAGCAGTCCGCTTCGTAAATCACGTCTGGCCCGGGAGGGGAAAGCTTGAAGGTCAAACCTTTTCAGCACTCGCAAATTATTTCAATCCTCGGCGGAGAGTTTTCATTACTGCTGCCTCCTCATCTGAATAAACACGGCAGCCTGCTACATTCCTCGGAAGTTGGCACCTTCACTTCCACAGGGTCAGCGATTCAATAACAGACAGGACATCAAACGAGATCCTGTCCAATTTCATGTTTTCAAGAGTCGTACGACTTTCATACAATAGGAGATCACTCTGAATTCAGTCGGAAAATGTTGTGTTCGCTTTTGGGAGACAAGTGACGGACAGGAGGAGACAAATTCTATTCAAGTAATCTGGGAAATGTGTTTCGATTAAGATAAGTTACACTTTTGGAATGAAATACTGGAATACTGCTGATTATATACTGCAGGGCAATGTCGGTCCTAGACTTCTGGGGGCCCTATATATTCAATACTTTAGGTTACACTTTAGAATAGGGAACACATATTCACTATTAATTAAATTGCATTAAACTGCTAATTTAGTTAGTATAATAGTTAGTCGGATTGAGGGATCTAAAATATGGTCATACAGAATAAGGCAGTAATATGTGCTTTATAAGTACTGATTAACAACCAATAAGCTAGTAATATGCTAATAAGCAGCTAGTTAATGTGAGAATAGGTTCTTAAAATGAAACTTTATTTCGAAATGACCCCCACGCTCGTCATTTGTTCTTTCAGAGCAGCTTCACTTTCAACAAACAACAGTTGAGTTGAAACAGGCATTAATGCAATAAAAAAGAAAAAGTCATGTTCCGTGATTTGACTGATTTAGATGTTAAGTGGGAAGGGTGACAGCACAAAGAAAGATAATAATCACTGGTTGTCAATGAAAAGATGAAACTAAAATTCTATGGCATTGCACAGCTCTAGTTCATTCAAACTATATATATATACAGTATATATATATTATTATTATTATTATTTAATCTATATATATATATATATCTATTTTACGCTTTATTATGGGCTTTTTATGCATTTATTCAGACAGAACAGTATGGAGCAGACAGGAAAGCACTGGGTGAAGAGAGGGGGGTGGGATCGGCAAAGGACCACAAAACTGGATTCAAACTCGGGTTGCCATGTGCAGTTGTGCTGTATGTAACCGCGAGGCTATTGGCACCGATCATTAAAACATTTTTGAGAGCAAGTGGGGCCTCTGGTGTTTCGGTGGCCCTACGCAACTTGCGTATTTTGCGTATAGGGCCCTGCTGCACATTATATTCTGTATAGGGTCTGCTGTGAAAAGTATATGAACCAACAAATGGTACAAACATTGTATGTCTCATTGTTGTTACGTGACTTGAATTCAGCAAGGCATGTCAAGGTCCCTTTAAGGCAAGTCATTTTACTTGGTGCCCAACTTGGTAACTCTTCTAGGGGTCAGCGATAAGAGGGAGTCGAAGGGGATTGAGGTAAAGTGAGGTGAGGTAAAGTAGTCCTCAGATGTTTGTTAAAGGCAGCATCTCAGACAAACTAGGCTTTGAAGAAAGCTGCTGACTGAATGAACCACATGTATAGCCTACGGGATAAAAGTGTACACCAATTACATACCGTATGCTAACGTGATTAAAAAATGAATGGCTTTCTAGTGTTTTTTTGTAAATGAACTGTAATTCTCTAACATTAATTGCTAACATGAATTGATTAATTAGTAGAAGTTCTTACATCACCGCCTATATGCCACGTCAACAGCAATCCTATATTTTTGAACCTGGTTCAGATGACAGATGTGCGACCATGTTACATTTTTCAGAAAACAGTAAAGACTAGCTAATTCATTTCTCCAATGATGCATCTATGGTAGGTAAGCAGCTAGTTAAGTTGTTGATCAGGAGACACACCCCTACCCTCATATTTTATATTTAGGCAGAAGACTTTAAAAGTAGGGTATACTCAAGTATAGATGTAACAGGGTGAATATTTTTCCTCTCATGGAAGTTGTCATGTGTGCACATTCACATTAGTAATCCTTCTCTATGTGGAAAATGTTTTGCCCTTACACAAAGTTCCAGATAGTGTGGATTCTCATTGAAATTACCAAATTTCACAGAAAAACAAAACCATTTTAATCTTCACAGAACAACAATAACTATGTGCAGTTTTACTTTTACTTGTGGCTAGACTGTTATTCCTGCTGATCACGAAAACCAATTATGCTGGTTGCAATTATTGATTTGAAAATAAACTGTGCCGGATGTAATTATTGATTTGAACATTTTTGGGACATGCTAGAATGCTTGGATCACTGAGAAAATCAGGCAAACATCCAAGGTGGTTAGCAAGAGACAGTTGTAACACTGTGTTATAGTATTTCATCCCATGCTGACTGCACTAATGATGAGACAATGTATACAGATGAGAAAATTAGACCAAAATAGTATCTCAAAATTATATATACTGTATATATGGTGAATGTTTCTCTTCCTGTGCAAGTTTGAACTGCATTGTCCACATTCCTATAAACAACTGAGGAAGAACTTTTGTGGGGTGTATGTTTTTCATCTTCTGAATAGGTATGGTTACCTATAATTAAAAACAACAAGAAAAGAAAAAAATATAATTATATGTATTATAGAGTGTGCTATATTTCAAATGTTTGCCTAAAATCTAATTTAGCACATGCTCAAAATTTTCCTGTAACCATTGATTGTGGAAAATAGGAATTATATATGGAGGTTTTGACAATTATTTTGTTGGTAGACAGATAAAGTCTCTAGTGAAAAAAAATCCCATTCTGGTCAGTATTTGTGCAGTACAGCAAAAACTTTACTCAGTCTACCCTGTCTTTATAATGTGATCAGTAGTGTTTGGCAAAACAGCTTGTTCCTGGATTTAGTTGTTGATCAATTTCACAGATTCAAAGTGTGCACATGGTTGTCAATCAAACACAGCATGACGGAAACATTGAGCACAATCATTTTGATTAATACAATATTTGTCATTGGATGTAAAATGTAAGTAATGCGATTTTTAACAGTAATTCAAATGAGATTATAAGTGTTCCTACAAATATTTTCTGCCTCTGATTTGTTAGCACTTAGATTGGGTTTTTGTTTTTCTTTAATGTCTTTCATACTTTGGCTGTTTAAATATCCAGGGCCAGTATGTGTCCAGTGCACGCATTTCAGTTATTAGGTATTAACTATGTGTTTAGTTTATTTATGAGTTTATGAGTTTATCCAATGTGCTATATGCTTTGTTGCCTAATCAGAAATAAACTTTGCAAGGCTCTGTAATGAGTAATGAAATTTAGGGATTGTTTCATACCCTGATGCTTTTTAATAAGTTGTTATTTATTTAATATCGTTGTCTGTTATTTATTTATTTGGAACAGTTATTGCACCTTTATTCAACCTTTATATATATATTAATATCCATATATATATTCTATATAGATATAAAAATGCATATGCGTTTTTGTTGAGTATAATATTTGATACATCAGGCTTTTATGACTTTATATAGTACAGTATAGTATAGTATGACCAAAATAGACTTTAGAGTGCAGAACGAAGCACAGGGGAAATATTTATCCACGCCACGTTTGAATTATTTATCTTTTTCTCTAAGGTATTGAAGGTCCTGCATTATAGTTTTTCAGCCAACACACGTTGGAAATTAGTGTTATAATATAGGAACATTATGTGGCTGTAGCAGCAGTAGTTCGGCAGACATCATTTGTTGTGTTACATTAAAAATAGAGGAGTGAAGCTATAAAAGACAGTGCTGCATCAGAGGATACCTGCCACTGAAAATAATCCCTGGTTACACTTCTCTACTCTAATGTCTATGAAATAACTACGAAAGGGCACATGAGGATAGACGTACAGTATATGTGCAAACTAGAAGGTCAGGAATGGGGACAGTAGGTCCCTCCTCCAGCATAGAGTCGTTCTGCCCCTGAGTGAAACTCTAGCAATTAATTTTTTTCCCTTTTCTTTTCGGTCTATCCTCTGAAGTGGAACACAGTGATGATACAAAAGTGTCTCTATTATATGGAGACATTTTATGGATTGACGGCTGACTTTGGGACCTGACAGGACACTTTTTCAATCTACAGGTTCTGCAAACAATTTGACTTTAATAGATAAATTTGCTATTTTACTTTTGTAATGTGACTTATTTTCAAGTGTAACAGGATATTCTACTAGGGGGAAAAAATGTAAGATAGGATTGTTTTTATCCCATAGCAGGTGTTAACTCTTTCCCTGCTGACTTCTTTTGCCAGCCACTGCCAGCATTTTTTATCATTTTACACATTACACTTTCAGAGGGAAGAATCGCCAACAAATCACTTTATCTGCAAACTACATTTCACAACCAAACACACTCGAGAATTGATACGGGAAGTAAGATCACACAAGAAACAGGCATTCCAAACCAAAAATTATTCTGACAGCAGATTTTTTTACTAAAGGGTGCAAGACACTATAGTTCATTTATGTAAGTGAGGATAGCAAAATAAAGTAAAC
Organism: Sinocyclocheilus anophthalmus; assembly: GCA_018155175.1. Classification (NCBI taxonomy): domain Eukaryota; kingdom Metazoa; phylum Chordata; class Actinopteri; order Cypriniformes; family Cyprinidae; genus Sinocyclocheilus; species Sinocyclocheilus anophthalmus. The sequence continues at coordinate 68,860 of JADLZN010001811.1, read as the reverse complement.
TGTGACATACCCAAAAATTCTTCATATGGTGGACTACCAGTAAAATTTATAACAATTTGGGACCAAAAATTATTCAGACACTTTGACTTGACCAAGTTTTGCTTAAGTGTTTTTCTTTAATTGCTAATGCAAACTTTTTACACAACAGACTGCACAAAATTAAGCATTGCTTGGTAATTGGTTAACCTAAATTGGTATTATCTTATTGTGTACTTAAAGCATAACTCATTAAAGAGGAGAGAAAATAAGAATATGAAGTTATGGAACCATTTGATATTCAGCAGATTTACAGCCTGAAGGAAACATCAGATTCTTAGTTCAAACACACCTTTGTAAAAAGGAGTAACTGATACTTAAAGTATCAATTAATAAGACTAAGTCTGAAACTTGCAAGTCTCGTCTGTCTGAAAGAAAAGCTTGATGCAATCTGAAAGCTCATGTGGATCTTTGCTGAAGTTGGTTGATAAAAAAAAGAACCAGTTTGCGTCAGAGAAACTTGATGAATGGAAAAGTCGAGGCCGAAGCCTGGCACGAACTTAGCGGGTTGCAGAAGCGTTCTAGCTCATGTCTTCATCTTAGAATCTAAGCAAACCACCGACTCCTGGGCGGGTCACTGATGTGAGGCCTTTAAGGCCTGAGAAGATTCACACCTCTCAAGATGGGCTTGTCCAATGAGAAAGGCCAGAATCCCAAGTGGGAGTTTTGAGATACTGGGGAGTTTATGACCCTTTGTGTGGAGCATGGGAATTTGTATATGGAACTTGAATCAAAATTAATAAAGATTCTTAGAACACTAATATGTTGCATATGTATTAACATATAATATACACTCTCAATTAGATCGTCCGAATACTAATTCATAGATACTAAGCATGGTAGAATTACATATAGGTAAGATGACAGAAACGAGTGGTTCCATCACAAGCCTGCATAAACAGTATACAATATAACGACAACATACACAATGATCTGAAGGATATGTGTGTTCATTCAAAGAAAGGTTTTCCTATTAATTAATTAGAGAATAGTCCATTTTTGGGCACTGTTTGTCTTTCCTAAGGGTGAATGAGATGTGAGTTTTCTCTGCTTTGAGCAATAAAACCAGTGATATCAGCCTTAGTTGACTTGGAACCAGAGGCCTGTTCTGCTTTCCTGAGGTGTTACGCATTTCGGGGGGAAGGGTCTATAGGTCCTCATATGGCTTGTTAACTGAGGGGTGTTACAGAGTATTTGTTAAATATAGCTAACAAAATATATATTGTGTGTTTGATTGGTCCCCCTTTCGAACGTTGTTGTCCGTCCAATAGACAACAGCGAGCGACGTCAAAGGTGCAGAACAATCGAACACACACCTGCCACTCACGGCTGGGAGACAGTGGTGGCTCTCTGGCTGTTGTTGCCTACAGGAGTGGTTGTGGTGCCATGGTGGAAGCTGTCAGGTGGTGTGCTGTGGTGATATAGGCTGTAGCAAGGTGCGGGTCCTCAAGCTAATGCAGCAGGTGTTGAGGCTGTGTCACCTGTCATCCTGAAATGAGTTAGTCCGGGTAGGATGTTTTTGTCGATGTTGTTAGCCAGTAGGCTATCCGTGGTACCCGCAATGTGGAACAGCCGGGTTAGACATACCGTGGTGTTTGCAGGATGAGGTAAATAATGGATGAAAGTAAATAAACAAATTGATTTAATTAAATCTCAAATTTAATAAAAATCAATTTAGCTGAATTGGTACATTTGTGCTAAACAAATGTAAATAAATGCAATAAAATTAAAGAGAGGTAGAATAAAGTCAAAACAAAAATAAACAATAACACAAGTAAAAACCAAAGTATGTGGGGAGGGACCGACCGAACTGAATCCAAAGAGGAGGTGATGGCATCAACAGGAAGTGAAACCAGGAGTGACGGGGATAGAGAGAGAGAGAGAGAGAGAGAGAGAGGATGGTGGAAGTTACACTTTACTGTATCTAAGCTCGTTAGCGGCATTTGCTAACAGCTAGCAGGTAAAGGGCTTAGCTTAAATGCCTGTGCGGCTGCTAAAGAGTTAGCGTTGGCTGTACGCAGTTCGTTGTTTACACAAAGGTCTGTGAAGTGGCTGCTGTTGTCAGATTAACCGGAAGAGTCTGCTCACACTTCCGGGGTCACGTGTTGCTAGGAGACCAATGCAAGCTCACAACAGGTGCAAGTGGAGCAGAACTTGCACTGCTGTGAACATGCATGGGAAACTCATGCGGGGCATAACAGTCAGTTATGACATGTCCCATACAACTTCATTCACTAATCAAAACAGCACATTCACTTCACAGGCAATGGTGGATTCGTAGTTAGCTACGCTAGAATAACACCATTAATTTTACGTAAATGTTTCACATGAGCGAGTCAAAATGAAATACAATGATACTAACACTATAAGGCTTCTAATCAGAGAAAATGGGAGCACATAGTGCTGAAAAAGGGGATTTCTTCGCCCAAGATCAGACCGATTTATTCTGGTACCTTTCATATGGGCTGCTAATCTGAGATTTCGTCGTCAGAAAAGGCGTACCCTCTACTAACAACAGAAATTAGGATTTCTTCGCTAAAATCAGGTTAGTTTCTTATCGTACAATATACTTGATCAAGGTTTTAAAAGCTCCCATTACATTTCAATCAGTTTACTGGCTCGCAGTGTTCTTATGATCAGATCTGCATTAGGCGCGCATTAGATTGCTACTCTAATGGTTAAACCTAAGGGAGTGAGATCGTAGTTGAATGAAATTGGAATACGCAATGACTTCAATCTAACGATACAATCAGCTAAGGCCTTTAAAAGATAAGAGAAACATCACTCAAATCAATCTTTATCGCAATGCAGGAAGATTTCTTCGTTCCAACAGGCGATTTTGATAATATTAAAATGTACTGTAAAGAGATTTCTTCGTCTTTAGAGAACAATTTTAATATTATGAACTGCAGTTTACTTTAACAAGTAACAGTGATTTTGATCAGAAACTGGTGTGCGCATGTATAAGAAGTTACTAAAACTTATGAGACAGACACATAAGATTGATTACTGGGTCTGCTTGCAAGCAATGTTTAAAACGACGCCACCGTTCTAAATTACTGCTCGTACTGCATAAAGTAGGAAACTATTATTTTCCTGGCCATGTGAATGCTGGGATTTTTCTGGCTAGCTTGTCAAGGTCTCTGGGGGTCACATCATGCGCTGCTGCAGGGATGCTTGGAAGGGACCCCCTCCTCTCTGTGGTTGCTGGAGGTATTATGGTTCTGTCTGCTGAGTTGTTAAGCAGAAAGTGCTGGCTCCCCCCTTCATAGCTTGGTGCACCTGAGGGAGTTTGCCCTGCTGAGTGAGGGTGCAGGAGTAGGGTGTCTCTCCCACTGTGTTTCCTTTTGCAGCCTATAAGAGTACCTGAGTTCTTTTTGGACCATGTAAATTTTGTCTTGAGTGTTGTTCAGCTGCTGGATCAGAGTCTCAGTTCTGGAAACTTTGTCTAAGAGCTCAGAATTTGCTGCTTTAATAGTAATTTTGTGTGGGAAAGTTTCCTTTCCAGGTCCTTTCTGGCTACCTTTTCCAGGTGCTCTGGCTGTTCAGCAGCTGTCAGAGCCTTTTGAAGTCTATTGATTTCCTCCTGTAACTCCATTCTGCTGGGGTCCTTGTGGGCTACCACCGTGATCTGTTGCTTGAGATCATTTACCTCCTGTTTCAGACCCATGAGGTTGTGGGCCAGGAAGATGATGATCTTGGTGAGCTCTTTATAGCCATAACTTTCCCCCAACTTTTTTTTGGGGGGAGTATGCAGTCTGTGGTCCTCTTCTCTCTGTGTCCAGTTGCTTTCGGCTCTGGTGCAGTAGGGGGTCGTCAGCCCTGGGTAGAAGGGTGTTCCTCACAACGCCTGGCCAGTCCTCTTTGGTCTGCAATCTGGGCAGTTAGTCTGAGCATCTGCAACATTTTGGCAAACTTGTGTTGAGAGTAAGGGCTAGAGACTACTACAAGATCAAACAGAGTGTGGAGCTAGGTTTTACAGCTAGGTTTTGCCAGGTGTGCTTAGCTGAAGTATTAGGTTATTATCTTAGCTGTGAATGCTAAGATAGGTTTTGGGTCAGGCATATGTTTGCTGAAAGGGGGGGGGGGGGGGCCGTGACACAGATTCTGATTGATGACTTAAGACTGCTCTTATTGTTAAATTATCACTCAGAACTTACTGATGTTCCACAACAGGCTCAATCTCTGAGGAACTGAAGTAGAGGAGGGAAAAGGAAGATGGAGAGCATTCCTATTCAGATTGTGCTTATTGCTTGGTGCTCAGGATGATAGTTATGCCCTAGTATTTGTCTAGATGACTGGTCCACAGGGTCATAAAATTTAGGGCACATGTTGAAAATAGACAAATCAAAAATAGAAATGTCTCTGTTTCCTTTTGAGGTTCAGAGAGAACATAAAATCAAAGTGGAACAAAAAGGGGGCATAACATGTAAATGGTTTTAAAATTAGCTGACTGCTATTTTTAAAACAGGGTAATCAATCTGGTATTAGGAACAATCACTAGCACTAGTGATTAATTAAGTTGTGTTGGGGAAACACACCATGTGGTAACATCGGCTGCTTGTTAAGTTACCATGCTGGGCCAGCCATGTGGTGCCCGCCCTTCTAGCTGTGTTCACTGTGTTACTAGAAACACCAATAAACTTAATGATTCTTCTCAGATAGACAGTTAAAATGTAAGTAAATTTAGATTTAATTAACTAGTAACTGAGTAATAGCATTCAGGAAGGATACATTTAGATAGTTAAATTCGCTGAGACGAACTGATGATTGTGAAACATAGAAAAAGAAGGAAAAGAAAGTGGAAAAATCAGAAACCAGGGGTTAGGTTAAATTCAAATTACTTCACATTGCATTCACACATGCTGTATTTAAAAGCTTCATTTAAAGAGTGTTAACCCCTAATTGTTAAGGCTATTTGGTAGCTTAGCCTAAGATTTAAACTATGCTAAGTCATGTTATCTTAGCTGCTTAAGGTGGTTTGTTTACAACATGGCAACACTGTCCCCATCATCAATTCACACTCACCAGGTGACGAGTGACAGTGTGGAGGTTAGCGCTTTCATGTGGACAAGTGTTGTCATTGGTAAAACCAATGCAGCAGTGCAATTCAAGCAGCTTAGGTTGGAATATTGCAAAGAAGTGCAGTTGCACAGTTTTAAATTGTGGTGCTTTCAGTCCTTCAAGACTTGTTGCTTTAAATAAGCACTTCTGTGAGTGCTTCTTTAATTTAACAATAAACTTCTTGCACTTGTTTAAAGAATTACAAAACGTTTTTACTGTAAGTTAAAACCGGTTTAATCATATATGTAGTTATGTTTGCCTCACTTATGAGTACTAAAGTACAGTATTACACATTTAGTTTCACTCAGCGAGTAAAACACAGTACTGACCATGTTGCTAGGCTTGTATATATACAGTCAAAGGGTAGATGAATTGCATCAGTCAAATTATAATCTATAAGGGCTTTATGCTGTAGGAAGAGGAGCATCATTCAAATCTACCTTGATATAACTGTACTGAGATTTCTTCTTCAAAGAAACCATTTAAACAATACTGCAATTTTGTGATTTCTTCACTAAAGAATATTACATTATGGTACAGTTTGGACATGACGCTGAGCTGAGATTCAGACTTACGCCTTGTCAAGACAGATTTATGCTTTAATAATGAAATTAGGGTTTCTTCGCTAAAATCATATTAACCTTACACTGATACCATTAAGAATGAAATACATAAAGACTCTCACAATCATAATAGCCGTACCAATTCAAACCCCAACTTTATCTGCATCTAAACAAGCCAGCAAATAGGGACACAAACAGCGCATCTCAAGTCACGCCCTATTCTAACCTGGACTATCAAGCACACACGTTTAGGTTGACAGTGTTTAAGCTCATAACCATCGTTTTATCACGCCCGCATTTCCTCCACCAATCTGTAGCGAATCAGCTCATGGGGCCATTTAATAATTAATCATAACTAGTTATTAATTATAAATATTTAGATCCGCTTTAGATATTTACTTGACCTCTCAGGGTTAACTCTCTGTCAATTCTAAGAACGTTAAATTCACGCATACAGTTGGTATAGGAAAGGGTTAAAGCTTAACTCAGTAAAGAGGAGAGAAAATAAGAATATGAAGTTATGGAACCATTTATTCAGAGATCTACGCCTGACGGAAACATCAGATTCTTAGTTCAAACAAACCTTATAAAAAGGTGTAACTGATACTTAATGAATCAATTAAATCGACTAAGTTTGATACTTGCAAGTCTCATCTGTCTGAAAGAAAGGCTTGATGCAGTCCAAAGGTTCAAGTTGGTCTTTGCTGAAGGTTGGTTGATGAAAAAAACCAGTTTGAGTCAGAGAATCTTGGTGAATGGAAAAGTCAAGGCCGAAACCTGGCACGAACTTAGCGGGTTGCAGAAGAAAGCATTATAGCTCCTTACTCATCTTGATCAACAAAAACCACCGACTTCTGGGCGGCTCACGAGTGAGCCTTTTTAAGGTCTGAGAAGATTCACGCCTTTCAAGATGGGCTTGCCCAATGAGAAAGGCTGAAATCCCAAGAGGGAGTTTGCAATTACTGGAGGGTTTTACAACCCTTTGTGAGGGCATGGTAATTTGCAAATGAAACTTCAATCGAAATTACTAAAGATTCTCAGGAAACTAATATATTGCCTATGTACCAACATATAATATACACTCTCGTTTAGATCACCAGAAGACTAATTCATAGATACTAAACAAGGTAGGATTACATATAGGTAAGATGACAGAAACGAATGTGGTTCCATCACTAGCCGGCATAAACAGTATACAATATAACGACAATATACACAATGGCCTGAAGAAAATGTGTGGTCATTCAAAGAAAAGGTTTTCCTATGAATTAATTAGAGAATAGCCATTTTGGGCATTGGTGTCTTTCCTAAGGGGGGAACGAGGTGTGAGTTTTCTCTGTGATTCCTTTAGCAATTAAACCCCAGTGACATCAGCCTTGTTGCCATGGACCCAGAGCACTGCTCTGCTTTCTGAGGTGGTACGCATTTCGGGGGAAGGGGCCATAGGTCATCATATGGCTTGTTAAACTGAGGGGTTGTACAGAGTATTTGTTACAATAGTAGCTAAACAAAATATATATTGTGGTTTGATTGGTCAGACGCTACCATAGTGTTACGGAACCAGTTTCTAGTTTTCTAGTTCTAGTCTTAGTCTAGCCACTTCGTGTTGCCTTGTTGTCTGTTTACTGACCTTGCCTGTGTTTCTGGATTAACCCTTGTCTTGCTGTTAGGATGTGTTGACTCGATTGGACTATTGGATAGTGGTTATTGGCTTCAAGCCTTCTGGATATTTTGCCGTTCGCAATCACCTGGCCTCTCAAAGTGGCCAAGGCTTAAAAATTAAACAGACGAGTTTAAAAAACAAATTTACCCCCTCTACACAGTTGTCATGAAGGGCAAAATTAGTTATATAGACCAAAATCACTTTTTGTACCAGGATGTAAACATATTTTTTTCTGCTGTAAAGTTGGACATTTTAACATGGGGAGTCTATGGGACTGAATCCCTTTTGGAGCCTGGCCAGTCAATGAATTACACTTTAAGTCACTTCTGTGTTCAGAGACCGGAAGGTTGCCGCTGTCATGCCAGATATCTCACTGCATCGTTGACACATCTGCACTTCTCTCAGATTGCATATCTACACTACGTGATTGTCACACACGTGAACGAGCACGATTGCTAAGTGTCGCCCTTTTCCATATAACTGTCGGCGAGTGAAAATCGGGGCTAAAATCGTGCAGTATAAGAACCCGGCATTAGGGTGCTGCCACATTTACTGTTGCTTGGCAAAATCCAATTATTTCTATAGCAATCTGTGTTAGAGGTCGACTAATTGATCGATTTTGCCAATTAATCGGCACCGATAATTGATTGCTGGAACTATCGGCTATCTGCAAAAATCCATGCTGATAGTTTTTCCGGGTTGCGTCCATTGCTGGAGTGGCTGAGAAGGGTCTGCTGTCTTATACAGTGTGAGAACGGCCTCTAGAGGCAGAAATCACAGAAATCACAGAGCAGACAGAAATCCTGCCACGCCACAGAGCGCCATTCACATAGTTTTCTATTAAATTACATTATATTTTCCCAAATCACATATTGTCCTCAACCTAGGTTCAGCGAAACGTTTGTCTTTCTGTGGCTCTAATAAAGTATGTTTCATTTAGAGAGCTATAATATAGATTGCTCTATTTGCTGTTTTTTAAACACCGAACTTCAAAGTCATCTATGCCACTTTGTTCATTCTTGAAGTAACCGTTGGCTGTTTGGTGATTAAATCAACTGTTTTAGACCGTCGCTCGAGTTGAACGAGACACGTCTGGTGTATGTGACACCTGTGAGTTCTCCTAGACGCGCCGCTACCCTTTTGCCCAGTGTGGGACTGCCATATTTTCTTATTTTGATTAGATAATCATTAAGTGTTGTAAAATAGAAGCAAATCAAGTGTGAGAGTATACATACAATATCAATAACCTATGTACGTAATTTTAATACTATGTGTAGATATTTAAAGATGGCCATCTTTAAGCATGATTGTTGAAATGAAATGGTAACACTTTATAATAAGAGTCCATTTGTAACATTAAGATTAATGAAAGCTGTAGAAGTATTGTCCCTTGTTAGAGTGTTAATTTCAGCATTTACTATTGCTAATAAGTTACATTTAAAGTTTATCTGTAACGTTAGGTATAAGAAACTTAATAAACTAACTTTAATTATCAATGTAATTTATATTTTTTTGCTTATTTAAAAAGTATTGTTCAGTACTGTTTTTATAAAGTCAGAAAAAGCCACCTATCTAGTTTGTTAAGTATCCTTAAAAAAAAACTATCGGTTGATTTATCGTATCGGCCAGTGTGGTCCAACCTAGCTATCGGTATCGGTAAAATCCACTATCGGTTGTCCTCTTATCTGTGCAGTCTGGGGTTTTGCGTGAGGGTGAAATTATTCCCAACACAGATTTCATTCATGTTCAAGTTGGTCAAGCAAGTGTTTCACATTGACCAGCAGAAAGCTGCTTGGTTTGAAGGTGACTTCTGTGTGAGCTGTGCTTCAAATATCGCCATGCTATTGTTGATTGATATGTATGAAACTGCCAAACTTACTCTAATGTGATCTCAAACAATACATACCAGAATGGACCCAGCCCACACTGTAATAATGATGTCAGCTGAAATGTATTCACTATTTTGTATTCTTTTTTTGATTTAAGATTATGCTAATTTTTTTCTATGGAGTAATGTGTATGATGAACTGTTCACAATAAGACCGAAATGTGCAATTAAAAACAGTTGCCTTTTATTCCGTAATTGACTAATGTTGATGACAGTATATGGAACAGTTCTTGACTGGAAACCGTTTAAAATAAAGTCACATTCAAATAAATTCTTAACATCATGCTGCTCTCTTGATTTTTGCAGTGCTGTTTTTGAGGAAGGCAGGTCAAAGTCGCCCCAGGACTCAGTGTTTGCATTCTCCATCGTGTGCCTTTTTGCGTTATCACATCCTGTGAACCGTGCCATTCTGCATTCCTCTCCACACAAAACCTCTCAGCTCAAACCCGGCTGTCTCAGCGTGAGAGATGGTGGCGATGGGATGACAATTTTGCAGACGGATGACGTATTTCAGCAGCGATGGTGATGTCTGCAGATGATGAGGTATGTCGCGTACTCTCTGCTTCAAAGTAAGAAAAAAGAGGGAGATGTGTGCAAACTTTACAGGAATAGTTAACATGAAAATGATAATTCTGTCATCATTTACTCTTTCTTCTTTACGAAAAATATGGAGATCTTAGGGAATATGTCTGAGCTTTTGAGTTTATATATATATATATACTGTATATAATGAAAATGGATGAAAGTTAGGCAAAACTCCAAATTGGACAAAAACATCAAGCCTCTACAGTATATCATAAGTCATCTGAAGCCATTTGATCAAAAAATAACAGTCATTTGCACTGTTTTTAAACTATCCATGACATTTTAAGAACCAATAGCGCTTGACATCAATATGAAAAAAAAAAAATGGTGCAAAGGTGCTGAAAATGTGCCGTACCTGAACACAAGTGTGAATGAGATTTGTGAGCTCAAGCAGAGGGTAAAATTATTTGTGAATAATTTTGATTTGCATAACATCTACATCTACATCTACATCTATTTTTAGAAAAATGAAAAAGAAAAGAAAGGTTTGGGACAAAATGTATTATTATTTCTTTGTGAATTAATCATATTTATTTTTTTCACTTAATTTTTCACTCAGAAATAGCTAGTAAATTAAAAAAAATTAAACAATTAAGTTCAAAGCAAAATAAGACATTGAATTTAACATGACATTTTGAAGTAGAAAGACAGAAATAATATTTTCTTGTAATTACCTTACAATTAACATTTGTCTTGTTATTATTGCTGTCAATGATTTCATCGCGATAATCTAAAAAACGTTTTGTTTACTAACTGGTGTGTACTGTGTATATTTATTATGAATATTTAAATACAAACACATGAATGCCCACAGTGGGTATTTAAGAAAAATGTGTTATGTTTATATATTAAATATATTTAGATATAATATAAAATATAAGAATATAAATATATATACATGTACATATTTTTTAAATATATACATGCATGTGTTTGTATATACATAATAAATATACACAGCACACACACACACATTATGTGAACAAAAACTTATATTTTATTAATCATTTGACAGCACTCATTTTAATTTATTTATTTATTTTACTGCAAGCATCATCCAAGTGGCAGTTTCTAATGAAGAAATTGCAAAAACTAGGTCCAGAGGGCCCAGCAGGCTCATGTCAGGTTTAACAAATAAGAAAAGTTAGTGGTTGACCACAAAACAGCATCACTGAAGCAAATCTTTGAAAATTCACATAAGATACTGAGCGGATTAAAGCCTTTTCATCCAAGGCTTCAGTGACTTGATAAACGCTGAGAGAAAGCTTAAAGCTTTCCATCTGTGTCCAAATACGCCACTTTTCCTTTACACCAGCAAAACTGATTGTCTTTCCTAAAGCCTTGTCTATTTTTGTCTTCTTTTATTTCACCTCTCCCTCCAATGCTCTCGTACCCTTTTCTCTTTTTCCATCAGCTAATGTAGATTTTGCTGCTGGCATGCCGTCAGCACGTGGGGAAATTGCAATAGGTCTGAGATGCGGGTGCTGCATCTGTAAATGACAGCACTGCGACAGCTCTCTGTCTCTCCGCGGGCCTCGCCACCCTACGCAGAAAGCCATCAGAGATAAGGAGAGAATAGACAGAGACAACACACGCAGCCAGTCAAAACACGCACGGGAGATGCTATCGGCTCAGACGGTATGGAATCAGCTGAGCCCAGAGGCTAGAGAGAGAGATAGTGAGATGGTGTTGGGGGAGAGAGAGTGAAATATTGAGTGATGTGACCGGCCTACAAGAGACGGCTGCTTGTGTGTGATTTCTATGAATTCACATTTTTGTGGGCTTCATATGTGGGTTTGTGGCTTCTCAGTGTTGGCCTAACAGAGGACAGAATGAAGCTTGTGTGAAACAGTGATGTTTACAAGGGTCATATTATGAACAATCTCATTTAGCTTGATCTTTTGAGATAAAAGAGTTCATTGTATTAGGAAAATATACTGTTACTCTCAGGACTCCAAATGTCCTCCCTGATCCAAAACCAGCATCTATTGAAACTTAAGTTGCACAAACAGCTGAAATCTGCAGCTTTTTAATGTCAGACAAATGAGTACAAAATGACCATCTACATTTAAACACAGGGTAATGAACAACTTGCCAGGTACAAGTGAATTCAAGTATATTATCTAATATATTATATAATACTGTATATATATACTTAATGACCAATTGCCCACGTGCTGACGGCATGCCAGCAGCAAAATCTACATTAGCTGATGGAAAAAGAGAAAAGGGTTCGAGAGCATTGGAGGGAGAGGTGAAATAAAAGAAGACAAAAATAGGCAGGGCTTTAGGAAAGACAACCAGTTTTGCTGGTGTAAAGGAAAAGCGGCGTATTTGGACACAGATGGAAAGCTTCTTTAGGCATGTCAAGCTTTCTCTCAGAGTTTATCAAGTGATTGATATATTTCAATCATGACAACTCTCTACATTTTAGCATGGTGATGGATATGACAATGTTAATGTATTTGGTCTTGGCGGAACAGATCTGCTACGCTGCTGCTGTTGGTTATTGCTGTAGTTGTAGATTATTGCTGCTGCTGCAAGCAAGTACAGGAACTTGCAACTGCCAATACATATGCAGATATGGTGCTCTGAGTATTTAAGACATACTGCTGCTGCACAAATAGCATAGAAAATAACCCCGTAGCAGATCGATAAAGTGGAGCTGGGGAAGGTGGAGGGTTTCAGAGAAACTTTGAAAGCGCGCTGCAGGAATCTATAGTAAATGCTAGCCAGCCATATAAATGCAAGGAAGTAAGCTCATTGCATATGCAGCATGAACATTACGCTTGTGCCGTGTTTAACTATCTGGATACATCAGATTGAGTTAGACCCATCAGAATGCGCCATCTAGAGTTTCATGACTGAACTATATATAGGATTTTTGAATGTAAACAGTATAATAAATCAGCATATTATAATGATTTCTGATGGATCATGTGACACTGAAGACTGGAGTATTGATGCTGAAAATTCAGCTTTAACACAGGAATAAATTACATTTTAAAATATATATTGAAATAGAAAAATGTTATTTAAATTCTAATAATAATTGTATTAAATGCAGCCTTGGTGAGAATAAGAGATTCTTTCAAAAACATTCAATCTTATGTAATATATAATCTTATATAACATCTTATAAAATATCATGACCAGAGTTTGGAAGATATTAATCTCGAGCCCTGTTTAGACGTCAATGACATCATATTGGCTCATTGTCATTACATAAATGCAGCATCATGCAAGAGGAAATTTCACTTACTGATGCCATTGTAGAAATGCCCTATTCACAGTCCGAAATATTATTCAACTGGTCATGTGATCTCAACCTGTAGGGCCTGAGACAATCTAATCCTTGTGAAATAAAACAGCTTTCATTAGGCTACTGATATGAATGAAGTCTTTTTAAAAATGAATATTCATTTCTTTAGGGGTAAAACTTTTTAATGAGGAAAAAATTACTGCGTAAGTAACTTTTAAAGTCTTCTCTGCTTTAGTACTGCTTCACATATCTCTGCATGGTGAAGCCAAGTATTCTCTGTTGACAATATATTTTCTCTTTAACGCGTTACCATTGCAGAAGATTATGTTAAAAGGGGCTTAACTTGTAATCATTCGAAGCTTCTCTCATGCCCCTGTTATTTTCTTTAGATTTTGTTATAAGGAACTAAGCCCTTGTAAAAGAACCCATCACACCCTAGTGCTCTCTGTGTGTTTATCCCAGGCAGGATGAACCCAAAGACTTTGGCCTGAACATAAAGCACATCTGGGTGTGAGGCAGTCTGAAAAAAGGGGACGGATGGATGGATGGATGCATGAAAAGAAAGACCCAAGAAAGAAAGGCCAACATCCAAACTCAGAGCCGCTGCCGTTTGGCCCAGCCTGAATGTTCCTTCATTCTACGTGAGGCGGATGCCAATGTGCGGTTCGCTTGCTGAGTTTAGTACCGGCCTCATTTAGAAGTCCACTGCACGATTGGCTGCTCATAAGAACCCTGTGAAAATGAATGCTCAGGACTGTAATGCCTCTGAATGATATAATAATAGTCTTTTGTTTCTGTGGAAATATTATGTAAAATGATCAGCCACTCCTGGAGAATTATCTCTTTTACATCACTTCATATTGCACTATTTACACATTATCAATATTTTGGATTGATCACAATTCGAAATTAGTGGTTCCCAATTGGTGAAACATTGGTTGTTTTGAGACCAGTGCAGCAAACCACATAATTGTACATTTGGACAGTTATGTCAACTTTTAAGAGAAAAGAAGAAGTGCTTCCCATATTTTGTTGTTGCTGTCAAAGGTCATGCATCCAATCAAACTACAGAAGTATCTTGGCAGAAGCCAAATGGAAGATGCTGGCATGGACAGGTTGTGTAGCATGCCCTCATCCAGAAAAATCATAAACAAAAGGTAAAAGACAATACTACCAAAAATAGGGGTTTATGGATAAGCCATGCTTCTTTTGGTGTTGCATTTACAAGGGCTGAATCCAAATGGCATTTTTCCATCCTTAAATATCGATCAAAAAACAAAAACTCAAAGTAAGCTTCTAGTTTCTACTGAAAGGGAGACCTTCACAGAGGCCATGCTTGCTATTCATTTTGAAATCTAAAGTAAAATCTAATTAGAACTTATGTGGGGTTATAAAACCATCAGTTTTCAACATTGATAATACTAATAAGAAATGTTTCTTAAAGCAGCCAATCAGCATATTATAATGATTTTAAGGAATCATGAGACACTGAAAACTGGAGTAACGATGCTGAAAATCCAGCTTTACATCACAGCAATTAATTGCATTTTAAAAATAGTAATTAAAACAGAAAACAGTCATTTTAAATTGAAATAATATTTAACAATATTACTGTTTTTGTCTGATTAAATAAATGCACCCTGATACCCTGCACCCTTCAGAGCGTTAGCTACAAGTGCCCTTCACAGTAAGTAGGTCCCAGAATAGTCAGTTTTCCTCTTCAACATAGGAGCTGTTTGTGTTGTGCTTTTTTTGATAAACAATTTTGGTACCGCGATGGGTCTCCACTTTACGTCCATTGTTAAATCAGGTTCTTAATGCAAAACCAGATGTGAACCAATGATCTACTAGACAACACTTATTAAACACAGAGCTTTGATTACGATTTTACACACACCTGCTCTATTTTCCTGGCACAGTTTCAGCAGAAGCGCAGCATACCTACAGAATATCTGGCAACCATCGCTGCTCTATTTGTTTCAGTACATGCTGTCTCCAGGGATCATATTGGGTATTCTTCCCCAGTGCTGCTGTCAGCATGAAGAGCCATTTTTGTCATTGCGTATAGGTCACCAGCTCGACTGTGATTAAAAAGAGTTTTGGCCTTTTACTTTTGTTTTTCTGTCTCTGTTTAGGCTGCAGCCATATTGCACGGCTCCCAATTCATTCAGCTGTCAGAGCGCATTAAAAGCGATCTTCATCATCAAATCTTGAGCAGGCTCTCTGATTCCGTCTTATGTTCCCTGGCTAACCGAATCAGTTCTATCTCTCGGAAAGGTAAAATGTAATTACCTTTTCTGTTTGATTGTTGTTGCTTCTCATTTAAATGACAGTGATCTATGTATACCGCAGCACTGACAGCAGGTAAACATGTTTCCCCAGGGCTAGTTAATAGCCCTTTCCATCAGTAGCGCAGTGCTTTCTGAAAAAAATAGGCATGCACACACACACATGCCCAGCATCGTTTTGATTGGGCCGAAACTCGGCGACCCCTATGCCTATGTGTTGTTGTTGTATTTTTCAAAGAGACGCTGAATGAAGCAGGCCTGTCTTTGATCTTCTGTGACCTGCAATTGAAATGGATTCACATTATGATTTGTCTATCTATCGGTTAAACCTCGTCTGGTTTTCAAACAGACTGTGTCATGCTTCTCTCTAGAGACAGACTGAGGCCTCCGAGTCGTCTTTTCTGCCTTTGAACAATCACATCGCCTCTGGCTGCCTGCACCAGAGTGGCTTATCGAGAGCGGAAAAAAATGTTCTGACAGTAATATTTCATTCTTGGTATTTATGCTGCAGAATGCCCCAACAATTCAATCACGGTGCATTTGACTACATTAAAGACTTGTGAAAAATAAAATAAAAAATTCTTCCTTAGCTGATGGGTTTAGCTTTTGAAGCTTTTGGTACAGTATGTCTTTATTATATGAAGGTCAGTTTGTCCTTTGAAACAAAGTGCTCTCTAAACATTTCCCAAGCTGCTTTAAATGCGTCCGATTCATGAAACTCTTGCAGTATTTCTTATGTAAAACCTCCCACGATTACCTCAGCATGGATATGTGCAATGAATGTTTTGTTACGGATGGATCTCAGTGAAGTGTTTCGATGAGCCAAAATACTGATGAATACAGACGTATGGCAACTGAAACCAGAATATGTTTTCCAGTGCTCAAAATTCAGATCTTTATATAAAAGGAAAGGAAACAAAGCTGTGCAATTATTCAGTTGTCAACAAAGAAAAGTTCTAACAAATGAACTGCATGGTAATACGGTAAATTTAAATGCTATCAGCAACACCATCGTTCCCAGTGCTTAATTTGTAAATTGCGAGGTCCCGGAACAAAGTGGGGTGACGGATCCGGCTCCAAAGGGGGTTTCCTATGCGCTCACAGTCACATCCATAGCGCGCATATCTTGCCGCCTCGCGAGTACCAAATTGAGTTATTTTTCACAGCAATGATGTCAAAATGGCCGTCCTGGCGATTATCCTCGTAAGCACAGTCGGTTTTGTCTTAACTACATTGTATCTGGAAGAACGCAGAGATATCAGTATTGGATCCGTGCATTCGTGTTTGTGAGAGCAGCCACGTCGCATTTCTTTGCGCGCTCAAGTTTGTTGTTTCAAATGTAGATGCTAGGCAAACCTGCTCATAATAGAAGTTTTTTCATGAAATATATGCACGCTATAGGTCAACACAAACGTCTTTCATTGGCACGTGAGGAGGGGATCTGTCAAATGAGGTGCCGGATCAGATTTCAAATTAGCAGGCACAAATTAAGCCCTGCATAGTTCTATAGCTTTCCCCATGGGTTTCCAAGTCCTACATCTTCCAGTTTTGTTCAATTGCACTTTTTCCAAGTAGTAAATTCGAAGAACCTTGAACAAATTACCGCTAAACCAAAGTCAGAATAAAAGTTTATGTTACACTTTACCTTGGAAGGGTCCGTGCATAAGACTAAGACATGACACGGCGTTCATCATCATACTGACATGACACATTCATAATCATGACATGACACATGTCATGAATATGAAGGTTTTTTATGCATGTTTATGACAACTGTCATTAAGTGTCATTCGCTCAGTTATGTAATTTTTAATGCAAAGATGACATTGTTTGAGATGTCTTTGTTATGGGCTATGGTTAGGGGTAAGGGTAGGGGTAGGGTTAGGTTAGGTTAGGGTTAGGTCAAATAATGTCATATTTGCATTAAAAATGACATAACTGAGCGAATGACACTTAATGACAGTTGTCATAAACATGCATAAAACCTCCTTCATACTCATGACATGTGTCATGTCTTGATTATGAAGGTGTCATGTCAGTCTTATGCACACCCCTTCAAGTAAAGTGTTACCAAGTTTATTTTTACGTCCATATCTGAGATTAAGCTGGCATCTGTTACAAATTTCTCGTTCCATTTCCGTTGTATGTTGTAAAGACTTTTTAATGAGGAAAAAATTACTGACCTCTAAACCAAACCCATAATGCCAAGCTTTCCTCTCAGCTTGAGTGGCAGAGCTGTGAATTTAGTCGAAGGTCCAGGTCTTTTCCTGCAGCAGGTACAGCTTGATGTGGGTGAAGCTCATTCAAAGCCTCTCAAATCCTGGGGATTCACAGCAATCAGACGCCACTCTTGAGGTGCAAGCGAAGAATGATAACAGAGATCAGATTCTTTTGATTCACACGTAAACCCCCTCTTCTGTTTATCTCTGATGACCTTGTCTTCAGAGCAATAGGTTCATTGATCTGCCTATAATCCTGACCGCTGATCAATAATCAATCAGCCCTGACCTGTCAGTCTCTTATGCTGTGGAACTGTACCATCAATAGGGTGAAGGACTTGATTGTTGAATCTGAAGGAACAACATCTCATTTAAAGACACATTTAATATGTGATCAAAAGGGATACTTCATTTAAAATATAAACTCATGAACGTGACTTTCTTTTGTCCAGGGAATACAAAAAAGACAAAGCATCATACAACTATCCTCATGACTTTTGTGTTATACTTCAGTCTTCTGAACATGTTAAATCTGAAACGGCGAATGAGCGTATTGATTAAAAGATGAAGAGAGGATTTAAAAGAATTGCTTTAGCAGAGGTGAGTAGAGATAGGAAAGAAAGGATTAGGTGGAGAAGTGAAGCTGAAGGATAAGATGGGCCGGTGAGTGATCTAATGAGACTTGAGGTGTTTTCTGTCCCAGGGGTCAGTAATTACAATCTTGTATTGCACTCAGTGTAGAACTACAAATAGAGGGGCGGCAGGGATTTTAATGCCAATCTATTACAATAGTTTTCATATTTTAGCAGATATTTTTTTTATGTTTGAAAACTACAGACAACTTTATGGTAATGTTTAATTGTTACCATAGAATGTGTAGCAAATTAGCTCAAAAGAGAAATGCATATAAATAATTACAATTAATTATGATTAATTACAATTATTTACCTCAGCTGCCAGTAGTAACTGTAGCAGAATTAATATTACAATCAACCAATCTGTTCGTCCAGCAAACATTCAGTATAATTTCATATCAACTCATGGCCACAGAAAATAACTTTCTTACAGTAACGCATTAGAGCATGTAGCTATAGATCGGATCGTAAAAGGGACACTACTCACAAGCGGTGACAGAACCAGAAACTCATGTCATTTGTGCACAAAAGTTTTATTAACTAAACACTAACACATAATTAATCTAGGCAAACATACAAATCACTCATTCATGGGGAGGTTGGAAGTGGATGACTGAAACCGTTAGAGAAACCAGAGAATGCAGCTATGGAATAGTCAGTTTAAACCCTGAGAGAAACCATTATCGCCGTTTTATTAACGAGGCTCTACCAGCTTGTTTCGTGTTTAGTTAATTGTATGATACTTGCATTGGCCTTGGTCTTGACGAGCATCGGATGCAGTCTCGATGAAAGTCTTGATGGTTTGGAATTCGGTGGTGTATGGATTCTCGCGATCCTTTCTCCGGTTGAAGGTGGATGACCCAAAATGATGTTATTCTGACTCTGTGGTGGTCGGAAGAGTTTTCTCCCAGATGGAAAGTGAAGGCATGGCTGTAGTTTGAGGGCCCTGGGAGGGTGAGAAGCCGAGCCAAAAGCTAAAAAGCCAAAAAGCCCCTGAGGGTCACTGATGTGAAGCCTTAAATGTTCGAAGCAGGTCACACCTCTCAGGATTTGAGTGAACCAATGAGGAATGCTAACTTTGGAGGGAAATTTTATGACTCTTTGTCTCAGAGCATGGTAATTTGCATATGAAAGTTTGTTGATTGGGTGTCAAGAGAAGATCTCAAGATTCATGTGTTGCATACAGGTATCGACATATAATATACACTCTCAATTAGATCATCAAAATACGAACTCATAGAGACCAAACATGGTATATGTAAGGTTGCATGAATGTGTGGTTCTATCATAAGCATGCATAAAACAATATACAATACACAAGACCATATACAAGGAGGTAGTAATCATACACAAAGACCTGGGGATATGCATGATAGGAATGTCATAGAAAAATGTGTCTATGAATTAATGAAAGAAGTCATTTCCTATAGAAGTATGTGTCTGTTTCAGAGAGAATTGAGTAGGGAGGAAGATTCTCTCTACATACTTTTAGGTCATAAAGTTGATCTGATCTGGCTGAGGTGTCCAGGCCTGGAGATCGTTCACAGACATATAGGCACCAAGTCTGGTGTTGGTGGAGGGGTCTGTGATTGTTTGTCAATCTAATGAACAATTGTGTGTCTGATTGGTCCAAATGCAACAAATGTCCATATTTTGAGATGTTCATACTACCGTTCGAAAGGTTGGGGTCATTAAGAGTTTATTATTTTTAATTTTTTTAATGATTTTACATTTTATTTAGCACGGATAAATTCAATGGATCGAAAGTGACAGTTTATAACATTTATAATGTTACAAAAGTGAAATTTGACATTTCCATTTCAAATAAATGCTCTACTTTTGTTCATCCTTATATTCATCAAAGAAACCTAAACAAAAATGTGTCACAAAAATATTAAGCAGCACATCTGTTGTCAACACTGATAACAATAATAAATGTTTCTTGAGCAGCAAATCAGCATTTCTGAATGATTTCTGAAGGACTGGAGTGACACCTGAACCGACCCGGTCAGAGTAATAATGCTGAAAATCCATCTTAAATTCACAGGAATAAACTACATTTTAAAATATTTTCAATTAGTAAACCGTTATTTTAAATTGTAATAATATTTCACAATATTATTCAGTTAAATTCAGCCTTGGTGAGCATAAGAGACTCAAAAATATCAAAACAATTTAATGACTCGCAACTACTGAATGGTAGTCTGTGTTATTGCCTAAAGGACTAATTAGAGATTAAATTACTCCCCTGTCTTGTGGCAATATTCTTCCTATTATTTCTTCCCTCTCTTTACTAAAGAGCTTTTTAGGCAGATGTCAACACTGCTCTTTTTCACACAGTGAAAGCAGGTGAAACTTTATACTGACGACTTCATAACTGACAAAAATCTGCATACTTAAGCAATTTTCTGTCCATATGGCTCCTGCTCAATATTCTTAAACAGACTGAAATCGAATGTGTTATTCATTGAAAATCTTCCCTTTTTGCTGTAGGTCTTATTGTTTGGGAAACAATGCTTGGACATTCTTGCTCAAGATTTTCTTATGGAGAAGTAAAGAAAGTAATGGGGTGTGGGATGAGAGAATGAGTTTCAAACATTTTATTTTTAATTAACCCCTTAAATGTCAGGGGTTAATTATTTTTAATTAACGGCATAAACGTGCACTATCCAAACTTAAATTGTTGTAGTAATTTATGAACACTTTGGAATACAGACCTAAGGTTGGTCTAAGAGCAGATTATTGCAAAAGTGGATTTTTTTCAAAAAATTAAAGTATCAAAAAGTTATAGAAGTTTAAATTTACTGTAAATAAAATGCACTATATTAATTTTATATATAATACATATTTTACATACCATTTTTTTTACTGCTAAAATGTACAACATAGCATCACAATCTAAATAAGCTATGTTCCAAATTTGAAGTTGATATGAAAAAAATGAGGTTCCTGTGAGATTTTATTTAGGGCGTTATACCACAAACAGACACCGGGTGCCATCCAAATTTTTTTTTCACAAATGTCTACATTTCTCTGTCAATATTACTTCTATCTCAAAATAACCACTATATATGGAATCCTGAGACCTGTGTCTCTCCCTCGAATATCTGTTATATACTTTTTGTCAAGATTATAAAAAGGTTTGATTCAAAAAACGACCGCGTCACATCTCCATTTGTGTTAATATGACTCTACTGACACCCGTTCGCCGCGCCACTAGCGGGGGCATCCGAGACGCCAACAAACCTGTTGTAAATGGACCGTTTCCATGCCGTTACGCAGCCCACGTGTCGCTCCTGATTTCAATCATGCGGTTTCACTCGGGCTTCTAGCCTCTTCAAATGATATATAATTTATGATGATTACAAAATATTTGATGAGGGAATGAACCAACGTGGATCGAGCACCGCAAAAAACCCCGAGCATGCACAAGCGGCTCTCAGAGGTGGTACGGTGGATCCAGTTAAGTTAAACCTAGTCCACTATGTATGATGTATTCACTGCGAAAGTATATCTGAAGCTTTCACATGTTTCAGTTACATCCTTGGCATAATATGCAATAGAAATAATACAATAACGGTGTTGATCAATGTACGTTTTTGTCATCATGTGTGATTGCTTCATCTTCTGTCAAAGTAATAGCCCTGAGTGCCTTTGCCTGGCCACTCCTGGCTAGCCTCGACATCAGTTCGGCCTCAAAAGCAGGCACTGAAACGGATGGCTGTGAAACTTGCATATTATCCCAATGGCCCTTTCCCATGGC
Organism: Sinocyclocheilus anophthalmus; assembly: GCA_018155175.1. Lineage (NCBI taxonomy): Eukaryota > Metazoa > Chordata > Actinopteri > Cypriniformes > Cyprinidae > Sinocyclocheilus > Sinocyclocheilus anophthalmus. The sequence continues at coordinate 46,894 of JADLZN010001811.1, read as the reverse complement.
CCTCTCAATCAATCACAATGAAACCCCCCCAAATCGTCTTCCACCGGCCCCCTCCACTGTCGCCAGTAAACAGTTTTCTTTTACTAAGTAAATAGAGAGAGAGAGGGAGGGATGGAGAGAGACCTGTGGGGAAACAAAAGAAATGCCAATTATCCCTGGCATGGACACTGCCTCTGTCACAACTCACCACTGCTTCCCCTTTAAAGGTACTTAGTGTGAATACAGCCGTTCTTCCTGCTGGAGTGCCTGTGCCTTTGATTTCCCACTGCGTCTCCACTGTGGTATTGTCATCTTTGCTTCTCATTGAGGTCAAATGTGACAGTTGCCATATAAAAATATTTTTGTTAATTTGATAACGTTGCTTTTTTTAAATTCTTAACATTAACCTTGTAACTTTCGCTTTTATTTTTAAGTTTTTAATGAATGGAAGTGAAGATATTGAAGTAGAGTAGACTGTAGATTCCATCTCGGCCAACTTACAACTTTCAGGACTTAATTATGCACACTTGGAAGACCTGAAGCAAGTTGGATTTTTATTTAAATGGAAGATTTGTATTCAACCACACGACATTGCTTCAAATACAGACTGACGGCACCATATCCATAGCTTGGAATATAACACTGGAATCCATGAACAACTAGTTCCATGTCAATATTTGGGAAGCATTAAAATAGAAATTATGCAAAGATGCATAAATATTTCTATCACTGACACAAGAGAAAAATAACATTGGGAAAAAAGAGTTAGCAGGAGAATTGAAAATAGAAAGGAAAAGTTGAAAGAACAGAGCGCCTCAGGCACATCAGCAGGGAATCCTAATAAGAAATATTGATTTCCCTGTTTTCTTTAAATGGGCCTGAAGCCCCTGCTGTGCAAAACACAGAGTAACCGTTTTAAAGGTTTGTGTAACGATCGGGCTGCTACACATGCTGTGTGTCTGAGGGATTAGACTAGAAGTGGGAAATTGAGGAGGGGGGTTTCTATCTTGTCAGAGAGAGAGAGACAGGAGATGCAATAGGACGACTCTAAATTAAACAGAACATTCTCATTATGGAACTGGCTTGTGGAAATCCGCATTTTGATCCAGATTTTGGAATGCTGAAGTGGAAGGGACGAATACAAAGCAGGAGACAAAAGAGGAAAAGAGGTAGGAAGCACCCTGCTCTTTGTTACGACATTGTTTAGTCTCATGAGCTTGTTCAGCTTATTCAGAAGCACAGTCCGAGCTCTGTTCTGATCTCTTCCTTTGGGATTATATGGGCATCTGAAAATTCGCTATTGTTCAATGAATGAGAGAACAATGCCCACCCCTCCGACGGAGACCCACGGCATGAAAGTCATGCGCTTGCTGCAGTGGGTGATACCATTGCATTAGTGCCTCGTCCCCCTCACATAGATAGGACTATGTTGACCCCTCAAAGTGCCTGCTGGGAGGACACACGCTCAAATTGTATCAAAGAATGTGGTAGGCGAATTTTGACTATCGGCATATAGTCTGGTCCAATTTGCTGCCTATTGTGGCAAATAACTGCCTACTTAGTAAATAAAGGGCTGCCTAATTGGCTGACTGACATAGAAAGCCATCAATCAAACAAAACAGTGTTTTGTTGTTGTTTAGATGTGATGTTTAACGGTAGGATTTTCTGAAAAAGCTGATACCATTCTGTCCATCCAAAGGTACCATTAATCGAAGTATCAGCTTAGTCGCAAATATTGCTTTCTTTTTTTTTTTTTTTGAAGGATAATTTGATGAGATACCTTTGAGTATGAAATCTCTGACCTTTAATTCAAAGGCTGGCAAATCTAAGCAAGTCTGAGACATTGCTGAAATCTCTCATAAAACGCTACAGGAGATATATGTAAGATTACTCTCTTTTCTTTCTTTTTTTTTTTTTTTTTTTTAAATCTCACAATAAGTGTTTGAGAAATAGGCCGGCTTGAAGTGTCTGCGTACGCTGACAGCGCAAAAGCACAGAAAAAACATTTTATTGCTTGGAGATGCTGCCTCAATTTCGTACTCAATGCTTATTACACAGGAGCGTTCGTCAGTTATAGTTCAACCCATATGCGGCCTCAGATGCTTTCTCCTTTCGCACTCTAGGTTGAAAGAAATAAGGTTCACAATGTGAATTTGGCCACGTAAAATGAGAAAAGACTCATGACAGGCATTTCAAAGAGGCCAGGAAAGAAGTGAAAGGCCTTTCTTTGTTTTGTTTGCAAGACGCACCCAAATCTGCATTTATGTCTTTCTGTTTCACACACACTCGGAGTCTCTCCGCTGGGTTTGGTACACTCAGACCATTGTGTGAAGGTTGTGAGAAAGGCTGGTCTGTTTAAGCCGAGGACGAGGAGGGGGTTGATAAGTGAATTACTGTGTGTGGATGTGAGGATGTCACTGCCCATCGGTTCCACTGGTGAGCTGGTACTGGGCTGCGCACCAAACAAGCAGTGCATTCTAATGCTACCGTGCTCTCTGCCCCGGTCCGACAGAGCCGTTTATGGATGCTGGGCTGATGAGAATCTGTTTCTTTATCTCTGTCATTAACAGTAGCCGGTAGTTCTTGATCTGAATGTGTGTGTGTGCTTCCTCTATCTTTCCTGACAACCAGCAACTGTCTCTATCTTTGTCAAGATCCTACCTCCTTCCATGCAGCTGCAAGGCTCACTGGTCTTCCCAGAGTAACATTTTATTGCGATTTAATTCTACCGAAGCTGTAAGGAGTACCAAAAATGTTATTTATTCATATTTATGTCACTACAAAGCTGTATGATTTTATTACTTCAAAACGCATGCAGATGTTTGGCAGGAGGTTCAAACAGCTCTTTTACATATAGTGTAGGTGGAAGGTAACCAGAGGCTGTCAAACTCTATCAAAGCACCATAAAAGAACCATAATAGTAGTCTACATGACTCACGCATTATATTACAAGTCTTCTGAAGTCAGAGAAACTGAAAGAAATGTAAGTATTCACAGAAAGTTTCATTTGTGCAATTTAAATATGTGCATATTCGTATTTGGTGCATCATGACTGGGTTATGAGATGTGAGAACCAAACATTGACATTAATCCTGGCATGTATGAATATACAGAAACATGAATAAGATTTGAGGGCTGTGGTGAAGGGAAGAATACCAGTGAATAATGACTTAAATCTCAGTCTGCTCCTCACACAAAGCTATGTAGTGCATGAGTAATACAGTCTATTTTTATGATCATTTTATGGTGCTGTTTGTCATATGAGGAACTTGATAGCCTGGTCACCATTCAATTTCTTTCTTTAAAAAAAAATCAGCATGAATATTCTTCATCTTGAATCCCATGAAAGAAAGGACATAGTGAATACAATTTTTGGGGGTCATATTTATACTGGATATGCCTAATATTTTGCTTATATATACTGTATATATAAAGAGGAAACTGACTTAGAATGACTTCTGATTTTTTGAAGTCGACTTTTATGTGATGAAAGTCGAGTCGAAGTCGACTAGTCGCTGATGATGTCATTAATGAACAAATAAGTCTGGAGCTGTGATAAACAGCTTGTGCACAGCTATGGCATATGACACAGTGCTGCCCACACGGCTATTGCTCCTATAACAGCTTTTTTATCAGATCTTTTGTCTTTGGGTCGTTATATTTCTCACAGATTTCTGCTCATTCTAAATCGAGCGATAATAAAAGACTTAAAGTTTTAAGAAATATATGCTTGAACTTTTCGGTTTCTAAGTTATTTTTTGACAAATGCTTTACAGTGCAGCAGCGCATTAGATTAGAACGCCGATTAACTTACCTGTACAATAAGCTGTTTAAAACGTGCATTCTTCCGTTCAATTTCGAGCTCCAGTAATCTAATCACACATGTCTTGTGGAGCAACTTCAGAGTAGCATTTATTTGTCATTGAACTGTGGGAAACGGAGGTAAATGTCGAGCAGCCTCAAAGATTTCTATCCTGTGCACCCTCTATAGGACACAGAGACTCGTCGACGTCAAGCTTAAAGCTTTGGCAGAGCATGAGTCGCCCTACATACGCTGACACACACACCCCACCACACACCAGAGCCGGGTTATTTCTGGTATGAAACAAGGTCTCAGCTTTAAAATGTTGTCTTTTTTTTTTTTTTTTTAAATTTCCAAAATAAAACTGTTTTGGCTTGTAAGTGTCATGACAGTTCCATGTGTGCTCATTTCAAAGTGGCACATAAACCGAACTCTCTTCCTCTTTACTTAGTTAAAGAATGAAATAAACATAAAGGAACATCAGAAGGTGTCTGTATTTCAATGTTGGGAAATAGTCAATACACCATTTTTTTCAAGTTGAGCGACCGACGTTAATCTACTCTCCTTTGTTTTGTTGTGCGGACAAAACTGGCAGATTCTGAGTTATGATGGTCGAACGCTCAAATGTCACACTCCATGCGAAGGGTCAATCTGATCTATAACTATAATGGACATATATGCAATTCTGAGAAAAAATTAAAAAAGGTCAGACTTGGAGTTTCGTTATGCAATTCGAGAATAAATCTGATTGCCAGATGTCGCTCACAATGCACGAGAAAAAAGAAGAAGTCAGAATGTTGTAAGAAAAAGTCGGATTTATTTTTTTATTTTTATTCAGGGCGGAACGGCTTCCAAATGTTTGGAACATCTGAGATCTTTTGATTGAGGACTCTGGGATTTTACTGACCTCGCGCACAGTTCAAAGGACTCTCTTGCTCTAGACGAGATCACATAACTGCTAGCTAAGAAAACAAGTCATCAAGAGAAAGTTTCAACCCAGTTCCTTGTAAAAATGGCTTGTAGGGAAATTTCTCCAGAATGATAAGCCGTTGTGCCTGCCCGCTTTGCCGCACAGTTAATTTGCCAGAAATGAGATGAATCTGGCGCTGTGTTATTACTTGCGTTGTTGTACATATTGTGGCAGTTCGAAAATGAAATATTGGTGAGTGGTGTAAAAAGGTGATGCTCTATCGCATTTGACAAATAACATATCACCTACCACTAAACTCCCTCTAAGCAAGCTACTCGACAGTGTAAACAAAAGCAACGTGTAATTTTCGCTTACTCTACCAGACTTTGGTTCAGTTTTTTGTATACTATGTTTGACTCGTCTTCAAAGGAAATCATATGCGCCATCCACATTATAAGTGCTGTACCCGGTGAGCTAATGAGCAAGTTTACTATTTGTGTAAGAAAAGCCAAATGGAGCTAGTTATATAATGTAATCGAAATATATTTATTTACAAATCATGCATTAAAGTAAAAGTATTTTTAGATCATATTGAGGTATTGTATAAGGAACTACATGAAAATAAGCCTTTATAAATCAATTACCTGACTATGCACTATAATTTGTGTGAAAAGGAATAAATGTTATTTGAGATCTTAATTTCCACTGTTTATTTACTAAAAACTGCAGTGAATTTATGTATATCTACATTTGCAAATAGGTAGAGGCATGTTATTCCAATAGATTTGTGGGGTACACTCTTAAAAATGCTGGGTTAAATACAATCCAGCGCTGGGTAAAATATGGACAAATCCAGCAATTGGGTTGTTTTGACCTAGCGGGTGGGTTACTACCCAGAAGGTTGGGTTAAACTTTTAACCAAACCGCTGGGTCAAAACAGCCCAATTGCTGGGTTTGTCCCCATTTTACCCAGCACTGGGTTGTATTTAACCCAGCATTTTTAGAGTATAGAAGGTATATAGGAGATTATGTGATTGTACACTACTGATTGTTATTTTGCGTGGTAATATGGGAGAGGGTTGGCGCATTTGAGGTCAGCATCACTACAAATGAATAAATTCATAATCTGATGTATTTATTTTTAGTCGTCGCAGTCTTAGTAAGTTGCTGTTTATTCTCTCAAAGATGTACCATACCATACCATACCGTACCATAATTTCCTGAGATAAATTATATTTTCCACATCTGTATTTTTTTCCCCCCATTAAATGCCACATAAAACACATTTCAAATTATGCTTCTTTTTATTGTGGACAATAAGTATTTTTCTGTCCTCCCCAGACTCAGAGCCGCCTTTGATGAGACAAAAACAAATTAACAGCATCTAAGTGACTGAGTTCAGCTTCGCACCTGCACACCTGTGGCCACCCCCCATCCCTTCAACGGTCTCCTCGGTGACAGCGAGAGGACGAGAGAGCAGAAGAGAGAGAGAGAGAGAGAGCGGAAAATGATGTTCTTCGGCCGAGTGTTTCCGCACGCTCCTTCACACACGCTCTTTCACATCTCCTAATGGCCTGGAAAGGTGTTAATGTGTTTTTTCAGTTAATTAACTACTTCAATTAGAACTGGGGAGCTGTGCTGGAACAAGGGAGACGGAAAGCAAGGGGAAAGAGATGAGTGCAAATAAAAAGGGAGAGAGACGTAGCAGTGGAGGGTAATGCTAATGCCCTCGGAGGCAGACATGGAGCGTGTGGTTAGTATGTTCCCATGGCAGGCGCTCTGATTAGGATAAGAGTGAAATGAGATTTCCCCTCATTAATTTGGAGTCTGGGTAATGACCTGTAACTTTTCTAATGTTCGACTTGACTGTTATTGTCTAGACATTGTTGCAGGTATTTAGGCATAAGCTTAATAAATGGGTATTATGATTAATCCTGAAAATGCCATTCCAAGCACAGTCTCATTTGCATCCACAGATTATTTGAAAGCTCAGAATTGCAAAGTATGAAAGCCTTTTTCTTGACATTTGCATACATTACTGTGATTTTACCATCGGTAAGGATTGAACAATACAAATAATTCTAACAGAATTCAGTATGAGTGTCAATTAAGGAGGTTCTCCTCACTTTACATTCAATACTGAATTCTGTTATAATGATTATGCATACAGCTTTTATGAGCTCATAAACTGAGACTATGAAATATATGTACTTCATTTGTCACACCACAGGACCATTTAAGTGAACTACTGTAGTAAAAACATAAAAATGCGGGGAAAGCAGGTCATTACAATTGGAGAAAACCTCAAATATACTCTTGGCCTTTTACATTCACAGAAATTTTAAGCTAGAACAGCAAGTTGTTACAACAGTAAGTTTTTTTTTTTTTAATGGGATGTTGTTTATTATAAATTATTTATCTGTGTATGTTCTAATTGTTTAAAGCATGTGTCCTTGGATAAATGTATCAAAATATAAAATAAAATAAAAGTTACAACATTAATTGCTGTGGAAATGTGCTTCAACGTGAAAAGGGTCCACTGTGGATTATTTTGTGCATGGACCCTTTTCACATTTCCGGGGTTCTCAGAAGGGAAGTCCTCATAGCTGGGTAATAATAGGGAATTTATAACATTCCAAAAGAGGAAAAAATATGGAGAGATTGATCACACTGGTCAGAAAAGAGAAACGTCAAATTTACAGTCACTCCCTCCCAGAGGAAAGAAAAATAAAAAATTAGATATCTATAACATCTCAAATATTAATCCTAGACAAAAATGAGGTTGCTTTAACATCAAGTGGAGACTTTTGCTTGAGTCTTCTCACACTTGTCTCCTGAGACAAAAACGCTTACACACTCACAATGGTCTCATTTAAAGTTTGGAAGATATCTCATAATAATCATACACTGTGCTCACACTTTTCTCCTCAGCTACAAACTCTGGATCTCTCACATTAGTCTTGTCTAAAGTTTTGAAGAGATCTCAACAACATCACACACCGTGCTCCGATTTTTACTAAACTAAAGACTCAGGGGGGTCTCATATTTGTCTTGTCCAAAGTTTCAAACAAGATCTCAACAACATCACATACTGTGCTCACTGTGTTTCTCCTTAGCTAGAGACTATGGATCTCTCACATTTGTCTCTTCGCAAGTTTAGAAGGTATCTCAACAATTTTACAAACTGTGAACCAAGTCAAGTATTTGAACGGTACTAAATAAAGAAAAAAAACCATAAATTCAGAGTTTAGAGGAGACAAATGTGAGACCTGGAGTCTCCTGAGGAAGAGCAACCACTGAACAATTTTTTTTTTCCTCTAGGCTCAGCCGTTCAATTAAAACATCGTAAACCAGTAAAAATATGTAACAAATCTGTTGAAATGCGATGCATCATCACAATCTGTGAGGAGTCCATCTGATGGTGATTTTTTAGTGATTCTTATTACAAGTTATTTACATTGTCACACCAGTAGGTGGCATTGGTCACTTTAAGTGACTTTAGGGGTGAATCATTTGATTCATTAACTATTAACCAGTTCATTCAACAACACTGATTCTCTCAGGATGGATGATTTTTGTTGGAGGATCAACCAGCAATAGTGTGTCTAAAATGTAAGTTACTTAACTAATTGTGTATTGCTCTGTATAATCACAAATTGCAATCATACTTCAACCTTGTTCGCGTGTACAGCCGATAAAAGCATTATTGCTATTTCGACCAACAGCAGGATTGCTAATGTCATACTGAGAATGAAAAGACTGTGAAGTGAAGTGACTGAAGAGAAACATGGAAGTAGCACACTACATAAAAAGTTTGCTTCGAACAACAGCCAAAGTGCAGTAGACAAACACAACAGAACACCGCAACAGTCAGGTTGCGGAAGTAAAATCTCCATGAATTTTCTCCATAGGGACACTGATTTTTAACAAAAACTCTTAAACTTTTAAAGACAGGCCTGTTGTGAGTGCCAAGGTTGTTGATCAGTTGTATATGCTTTTGCTGAATCCATATGTTCACATCAATCCAACTTACTTACAACAAATCATGTTTAATAGTGGAATTCATGGTGAAAAATTACATTAGCCTTGATGCTGTACAGAAAAGTCAGTCAAATCAGTTGGTTTAATTTTCATTTAATTGAACTGAATTTTTTTTTTTTGCTTCAAATAAAAGTTTGCCATGTTGTGATTCTCCTCATAGCTAGTTGGCTTGGTTCATGGCTTACAGCCCTTGAACATGATCTTTTTTTAATCCCTATGGGAAAAATGAATGGAAGAAAATACTTCCAGAACCAGCACTACTAAAAAAGTGGGCGGACACTAATGTACTCTGACCATTCCAAATCCAGAAAAGCTGTAATAAATAAAGCTTAATGCTTTATATTTCAGACAGTTTGACTGAATACAGAATGCTTATCGAGGTGCTGTTAGTATCCCAGTCAACATCCTCCAAACATCCCCCTCCCCTCCGTCTCTTCCCTTCTTCATTCCCTTTCTCCACCTACCTCATATATCTCTATGACAGCACTTAATGACTGTCCTGAATGAGGTAACTTTTTTCCTGAGCTCATTCTATCTCAGAGACGCTGTCAGCAGTGACACACTTTAACTGTAATGTCCGCAGAGGCCCACAGCAGCCACACACCATCCATTCATCCCCATTTACCCTGTCTGTCCGCGTCTTCTCGTTTTCTCATTCACGTCTGCACGGCAGCCCGAGAGGAACAGTTTTTGCATGTTTCCCCGTGCTCAAATTCCTCACAGATTGGTGTTGATCGATCGCTGAGCCCTCAAACTGGCACGACCAACTCACTCTGACAGCCACTTGTGCCGAGATCAGAATTTCAGTCCTAATAATAGCCACTGACAGAAGCAGGATGGAGATGCTGCAACTTAGTGTTTTTATGCAATTCTTTGTTTTGAATGTGTGTGAGAAGCTTCACAGCTCAGTATAGACAGTTTCATCGTAGAAACATATGTACAATTTTATGATTTTTATACCTACAATTTTGATCAATTTTGTTATAGACAGAAGCCTGATGATGACAACTAAAGTGATGAATCAGATGCTCAAATTGACGATTTGACTGAATCATATGCTCAAGCAAATGTCTTATGGTGAATCAGATGCTCAAAATGCTTTGCAGTGGGTTGTTGTGTTTAAGGGAGGCCAAAAATTGGCTCTGTTCGAAATTACACCCTAAACCCTCACAGTCTTCCTCTGAGTCCACACTTTTGTGAAGCAATGCCGATTTGACTTAAGTGTGCACCAAGGGCACAAGACGGCCACAAAGGAGGTGTTCACAAGCACCCTTCTGAAAGCTAATATGACAAATGGGACACCCTGCAGTCTTGTGGACATGCACGTGGTGGCCATTGTAAGTCCACAAGACCACAAGTACACTTGAAGTGTGCCATTTGGGACAAGGCTATCATTGCAGTTTGAATCTCTTTAGCTGCCAATCGTGTGAACGTATTGCCATCTAAAACATAAACATTATTATGTATTTACAGCTAAAGAAATGTAAAATATTATAAATATTTAATATGATAAACATGTTTTGTAGTTACATTTTTACCATTTTACAGATAGATTTTAGATCCCTTAACCCTATCCCCAAACCGAAACTTAACCACTTTTATGAAAAGTTTAAAATAATTTCTATCCTGACAACTCTCTGAAGATTTTAGCATGGTAATGTATATGGCAGTGTTAGTGTATTTTTGTCTTGGCAGAATAAATCTGCTACGCTGCTGCTGCTGTTGGTTATTACTGTTGTTGTAGATAATTGCTGCTGCTACAAAGCAAGTACAGAAACTTGCTAGTGCCAATACATATGCCGATACGCTGCTGTGAGTATTTAAGCCATTCAAATATATAATAACCCTGTAGCAGATCTATACAGGTGGAGCTGGGGAAGGTGGAGGGTTTTAGAGGAATTCTGAAAGCACGGTGCGAGCTGCTCTAGTGAATGCTAACCAGCCATTTGAATCTAAAGCAGTAAGCTCATTGACCAATCAGCTTGTGCCAAGTAGTTTGACGCTGTGAATATCATCAATTTGCGTTAATGACCCATCAGCCTGCGCCATCTAGAGTTTCATGACAGAACTTGGCATATATAAAACAATGCCGAAAACTACAATGCTAATTTTAGTTTCAATATAGCATTAAATGGATTTTCCTTTTTAATTTTGAGTCAATCTAATCCCACACCTACCTCTAAATCTAACCATATATAAAGAAAAATGTAACAGACAGATTTTATTGCTTATTGCTAAAATATCAAAAAGCAGTACCAAAGAAGTAAAAATGACAATGTGTTGCATTCACAGCCTTCTCTGCAACTGTGCAACAGTGTTGTGTGAGGTACAGAGCAGAATTTAAGTTGTTGATCGATGGAAATCATATCCCGATTCACTCCGTGAAGGCACATGTTTTTCATTCAAATGCATACATCAATCAAAACATGGCATGTCGCAATCAGTGATAAAGCAGCTATGAACCAGTGAGCGTTTGATATCACTGATGGTTTGATTCCTGGGAAATGTAGAAATTGTAACAAGTGCTGGATTTGAAGATTAAAGTTGCTTGAAGGCGTCGATCTTGAACGTGCTGTTCTTATTCCATTATTACCCCCATCTGGTGCATCTGGTGTATTTTTGTTGTCTTATAAAAAGTAATGGATAAGTAATTGCAGAAATGTTATTCATTTTAAGGTTTTAATGTGTAGTCTTGTTTAACATGTAATCCTTTGAAAAAAGTTAGCACCATAAATAAAACCGAATGAAATGTTATAATATTAAATTAAGTATGAGTCAGCTATGTTAAACAATCTAATCTCAATGATCATAAATACAACAGTATGATATTTGTTCAATATTCACAAATAAGCTTTCATAAACATTCATTCATAATGGTGTTCATGCTTAAACAATTTACACTTTAGATGCTGTCAGAGCGGCAGTGTTGAAGCCTTCGTTTTATTGTCTGTAAAAATGTAGTGTATGTGTGGTAGAAACACATTTTATGTAAACTACATACGAATGAGATCACCATCTATCTCCTGTTGGACAGTCTTACCTCACAAAATGGAGTGATATACACAGTATTTGATGTAATATTTTGTATTACTTTCTGGTTTAATTTTTGTTCTGTCAATTATCCAAATTTTTTGGAGGAGACATCGTGTCCCTAGCCACTGAACAAAACACCCCTGCCATTGAGGCATGCTCACTGAACGGTGTCAAGGCTGTAGAAATTGCTAGATTGTTTGGTGTATCAGAGATGATGTTTTGATGCCAAGGGACGGTTGGTAATGATGTGGAACTCTGAGCTCCAGTATTGTGTTTGTGCAATGGAACAGATTTTTCTATATAAAGATATTACAAAAATAGCAAATCACTACAGAGCAGAATTTATGTTCCTCTTCCTTTGTAAAGCTCCACCCAAAGGTCTTGAGTGACATTTGCAATTGATTCATCTTCGTCGTTGGTTTGAGTTATCTTATTTTTTAATACCACACTGTTGTACTGAGGACTCCTACTCTTGCATAGCTGAGCATTTCGACAGAAAGATCAACACAAAAAGTGACCAACCGCAGTTCAGTTTGTTTTCACGTGCCGTTTGAAATCCAGATGTGACCACTTTGAAGGCCAAGCCCACTGGTGGCATGCTTTCATGACCCCTCACATCTCTGTGTTTAGTACAGTGGGAAAGTACTGTGTGACATTCTATGGCCTTCGTTTAATTGAGTTGAGCTGAACTGTGATATTTATGAAGAGCTGCACACACTGTGCTCTGGCAAGATAACAAGTGCTGTGGTCACTCAGAAGAGCTTCTGAGAAAGTTGCAAAATTATTGAAAGATCCACATGAGAATCACAAATACATGGTTATTTTTCGGGATCACTGACTTTTATTTCCCAGCTCCTAAATATACCCTTTGTAGTTGCTTATGGATTTAACCAGGTTACAAAAAATACTGGTTCTGTCAGGACCACTATCGTCAAAAATGATAGATACTTAGCATAAAGTTTGGTTTGGCGGTATGGTTCTGTTCTGGGCAAAAACTCCCTGCCCATCCATGCAGCCTGTCATGAATGAGCAGGGAGAGCAGCAATAATAACCCCCCTAGGGTTAAAAGAACAGAACAAGGCAGATATCATTAATGTACATGATATTTAAGTGTAACACTTTATTCAAGATAAAGGAGTCTGATTAGCAAGGAATATCAGAAAGCCAAGTCCTGACAGTGGCGAAAGGAGGAGCTGGGGATGGAGGAGGGTAATTTGCTCCTGAGCAAGCTGAAAAGGTGCTGAATAATACTGAATAGAGCTTATGTACGAATGCCACGATAGGTGTCGTATTCCTATTGGTAGATGTGATCAGCAGAGAATCAGCTGATGCAAGCTTGACTCACGTGACCTGCCAGAGCTAACGCTAACGCTTAATTTTTGAATGATTACAATATTCTTATACTGCGGTATTTACAGTACATGGTGCTTCAAAGTTCTTTGGAAATTATCATTATATAGAGCTGTTCAGGTTGTAGTTCTAAAACCTGAAAGTGAATAAGAAGAATTCTGACAGTCTTGGATTCTGTGTCAGTCTGTAGTGTGACTTCTAGTTATAGACAGATCAATATCTGTTGTTCTTGAAAGTGTTGTGAGAGGTGAAACCCACTACATATCTGGTCAGATGACTCCCAGAAAATTGTTTTTTAAATCCAATCCCTGGTTCTGTGTTAAGTGCACTGTGCAGGGAGTAGACTATTTCTAATGTGTCCTGTTGTACAAATTTGTTTTGAATCGTTTGCTTCCTAGCAATTGTTACTATATTCACTTACCAGAAATGTTGGCATGTCTTCCTAAGCCCTCTTAAATCATGTATCAAATTTATGGACAAAAAGAAAAAATAATAAAATCTGTCTTAAAAAGAGTTTTTGTTTGTAATTATCTTCCATCCCTAATGTGCATGAAAGGGAAACAAATCTGCAAACTCAAAGTATTATAGAGGAATTAGAGTTGTAAGAAGAAGATTAACACCCCGCCCCCTTTATTTTTACATCAGTACAAAATTAACTTTACTTTACTTTTCTTTTTTCTTTTCTTTTCTTTTCTTTTTGCTTTGTTTAAACTCAGTTGCATCGAAATTCACATTTGAGGTATAAATCCATGTAATGTTTAAAAAAATAAATAAAATAAAACTATCCTTCCACACTGGCCCAGAAACTGACTCTATTACTGTACAATTAAATTAATACCATTGTACTTTTTTCACATTGGCCATCTTTATGCTTACTGGATTGGTACAGGAGAAATTATATGCAGTATCTTTAGAAGTTTGCAACCTAAAAATGTCATACAGGGGGCAGAGGTGGTTTAAAAATAGAATGTGAATGAACCCCGACTATATGAGCTGATTAAACTGTCAAACACTTTGTGTCTTTGATTAATATTGATGATGTCAGACTAAGAAGTTTTGTTGCACAACAAGGAACAACAACAGTGCGTCTCAATGGAATAGTCAATGAATGTCACACCTGAGGTATTCAGGTGCTCGTGACGAGATGTGAAAGCCTCTCTCAGCCTTGTTTAAATGTCTACTGACCTCCTCTCAACTTATAAAGCCATTGCTGTACATCCTAGAATCTTTCTCTAAACCAGCAGTATTTTCCTCAGTATGTGCAGAAATTCCCTCTCTTCCCCTGTTTGATTGGTTTGTCATATCCTGGCCTTTTGTTCTTGACTGAAAAGCCTTTCAGTGTCTGGAATTGTAAGGGCTGTTCAGATTATAATTACCCAACACTTCAGCCGAGTCAAATGAAGAGGGTGAGGGAGGTTAATGGGGTCTCATCAGTAATATGATCTCTGCATCTCAAACCCAGATTGCTACAAAAGCAGGCTGTAGTCATCACAAACCTCCGGAGGGGCAGGGGACAAGCGACATTACTAGGACACAATCGCAGTCCGGGGGGCTGTAGGGAATTTGGGAGTCCCCCTTGGTAGAAATCAGACCGAACCGAAAGGGCACTTTAGAGTCCGCGATTAAAGGTGCAAGATGTTTTTATTTGTTTGGTATTCAAAGGAGAGTTTTTAAGTTTTGGTTTGGCTTTACTTGGCAGCTCTATACTTGTTCAAATGAGACTCCATAGAGAAGGAAGCCTGGCTTTTTCTTGACCTCCATATGAGATATCAGCAGTGTCCAAAACCTCTAATCTCCCCTGACATCCCTTTCAGAGAGAGAGAGAGAGAGATACAGCTTAATAACCACCCAGGCTGAAATTATAAAGCCTCCTTTATGTTCCCCTGAATTTCTTTATCTCGAGAAAGAATCTGAGAGGGAGGACGCTGGAGTGAGATTGTGCTGTGCTCGTACTTTTGCATGACAATGTCCGCTCATTGATCCTAGCGTGTCCTGACATTCATGTCCAGCAAGAAGTGAGTCAAGCTGAATAACTGAAGTGCCAGTTAAAAGGTCAGAGGTCACTCTCACTCTCTCCAGACATTTATGATGGGAGATTATGCGCTGGTCAGTAACATGTTCTCCCGTTTCCGACAGGGTCTCTTGTGTCAGCTGCCTGCCCCTCAGACTTTCCCCTTCTGACAAACTCTTTAAGGAATCTGCTAGCAGGAATACATCTGGAAATCATGACTCAGAGGAGGAATACTTCCATGGACAATCCACAGTGTTGACCTGATGCAACCATGAGCAACCATGTCAGGGTCAAATAAGGCAATTCATTTTCAATTAAAGAACGTTTAAGAACGATAACTATAAAGATAACGATATCTCATCCACACCAGCGGACGATATCGTCTGTTTATTCTAAGCGCATGCTCGTCTGCTGCTTTAAATTCTCGAGCTTGTTACAGCAGGATTGATTCTGATTGGGTGTCAATGTTTGTACTGTTCATCAGCTGGAAAAAAAATAATTCTGAAAGTGATTCCAACAATATCATGTCTCTGTGCATTTATTGTTATTGGTGTGGTGTGGACTCAGCCATACTTTAATATTGAGAATGATTTTTAGAACTATATCTATAACTTTTTCAATATAACTAAATATAAAATTTTGTTGGCTGCGACGGTAACGGCAATAAGCTAAGGAATTCCTTTAGAGTACTTGTTTTGCATAAGAGAAAATCTATCATGTCCGGCGCTGTATGCGTGGCTTGCAGCGCTTAAGTTAAAATACTGAGTGTGAAATAATAAAATATAATATGTTAAAACGTGTGCTCTTATCATTCTGTGGACAAAATCCCGTGAACTTCGCCCCGATCAGGAGCTGTATATGCACATGTGCGCTCATCTGTTTTCAATGCAGCTAAGCTGGTTGGCTGGTTTTGACCAGTATGTTTATAATTATGGCAATACACTGAAATAAGTCCGCACGAATACCTGTTTGCAATATCAAGCAGCATAATGGACTGTTTTTGCGTAGGTAAAATAAATGGAAGCCAATGACACCGGGAGCCTCACATATTCAAGTAAAAATAAGATGGATTCCTTAAATGTGTCAACTTCATCACTGTCAATCATTATGGTTATCAAACTAGTTCCCGCTCTTTTAAAACATACCAGAAATCATAGGAATCACTCAATCTTCAGGTGAAACATCAATTCCCTAGTGATGTATGCTGGACTTCTCCAGTAATTTCATCCACATAAATTCCACACATTCATACAATGACTGCATGCTCAGACCGCTTCAAAAGAACCAAGTCCTTACTGACTTGTTTTCTTTTCAGTCATCCAGTGTCACCTGGAAGGTCACCTACCCCGCTCATGGTGAAATTTAAAACTTCTTGCATTGACACTTCCAAATTTCAACCACTTCCACTGGTTCCGTTGAGATTAGTGACTCCATTGTATTGATACAGAGAAATTGGTTTATTTTGTACAACCATAGGCATGCCTGATCTCAGGAAGCCAAGCGAGATTTGACCTGGTTAGTACTTGGAATAGGAGACCAGGGGAATAGCAGGTGCTGTAATGGTGCTTTTCCACTGCATGATACGGCACATTTGGGGGGTTTTCCACTGGGTACAGTACCTGGTACCTGGTACTTTTTTTAGTACCACTTCGGTTGGGGTTCCAAGTGAACCGTACCGTTACCAAAACGTGACGTGTAAACTCTGCTGATCACGGATTGGCCGGAGAGAATCGTCACTACCTGCGTCACTGAACTTGCGACACAAACACAAAAGAACCACTAGATTTAAATCAGCACAGCCAGCGAAGGATCGAATGCAACTGTTTTGAACGAGCGCACCTTTTTTTTAACAACCAAAAAGTTTTGTTGTCTGTTGCGGAAGTATAGATGTTCCTCTTGTTAATAGCAGAGGAGCGGATCCAGCGAGAGCTTGATGGGGCAACACAAAATGAAAAAGTTTTTTTTAGGAGTTGTGGTAGTAGAGGCGGCGCAACTATAACGACATGTGAATAATCCCGCCCACTCTAAAGCGGTACTGAACTGCAGTGGAAACGCAAACTGTGCCGAGCCGAACCATGCCGTGCCGTACTGAGCCGTACCGAGCCGAATCGTACCACGCAGTGGAAAAGCGCCATATGCTTACTGGCCATCAGTCCAGGGTGTTTCCCTGCCTTCGGACCAAGAAGAGAGGATAGGTTCCACAGTCCCTGCAGCACCACATAGGACAAATTATTTGGAGAATGGATGTATGGTTTCAGTGAGACAAGAGCACAAGGTTTGGTGTGAAATTTTTGACAAGCATGCGTTTGCTAAATTAATCAGCACATGCCAAGTATTCCATATTTGCACAAGTGTGTGATATTTAATACTCAAACCCACAGGGTATACGGAACTCGGTACAAGCCTCTGGAGATTCTTGAAATCCTTCGTACTTGCTTGTTCGTTTATTAAATATTTGGGCTAATCTGAATATGTTTTAAGCTTCCAGGAAAAGCTTCGCTTAGCATATTTTACCATGTGTAAATCCTTTCCAAAGAATTTTTATTGAAATTCAATTGAGAAATATGAAAAACATCAGCTGATTTTGATATCTGGTTTTACCCTGGTGATCATCTGGCTTGTGTGCTTATGTTGTGTTGGTGGATACAGCCTGGCGGGGTGACCTCTCGTCTGAAATCCAGAATAAAGTATCATCATTACGTAAGCGGCACCAAAGACCTGTCATTTATCTGCCCTGTAGGGGGCTAATTACATATCTGCACTCTTCTGAGTAAGCAAAGTCAAAAGACACACGCATATACACTATCCATCGGCAGCAAAATGAAAGGAGAACGCAGATGCAAAATACTTAAAACGGGTCAGTGAATGGAGATTTATTTTAAAAACCACTATAGCTGTTTATGCTATCTCAATAAAAAATGTTATAGGGTGCTCTAATCAAAACACCCACCAGCTCCACAAGTACAGAATAATGCAGGTAGGTCTTCTGAGACACTTATTCAAACCAATCTCCAAAGTGATCCAACAAAACAAAGCCATTAGTGCTAATTAAAACCATTGAAAAGTACGGCTCTACCCTTTCCAATTAACAGAGAAAAGAGGCAAAGTCACTCTTTTGAGACTGAGCTAATTCTACTTGAGTGCTTAAACTTTAGCTCTGGCAAGCCACCGCTCGGAAAAGTGGCTGTCATGATACAGTTATTCACTGGAGGAGAGGCAACGACGGGAAGGCCCTTCATTAAGCGGCACAGGGCTAAAGAGGCCCTTCATTAACAGCGCTAGCGGCTAATGATCAGAGAGGAGGGGGCAGGGCTCATCAACTAAATGAGAGAGCTGTGAGTGACCCATGGTTAAGAGATGTGGCTCTGATCTGCCCTTGAACCTGAACTCAAACTACGGAAAAGCTCTGATTTCCACGTACGTCAGAGGAAACTTGCTTCAGCTAGCGACACTATTCTCTTTCACAATCTAGCCTAACATTCAAGACGTGTCAAAAAACCACAGTGTCACGTAATGATGGAAATTTCAAAATGAAGAAACACAAAGGCCTCACTGAATGTTGCCAAAACATGCACGGTTATATCAGCTCAGTGTGTTCATCTTTCTAGATTTCTGTCACTTACAAAGTGTAAATCTTGTGTGCTACAGCAGGTTAGCATTGGAGATTAAAAATGTAAAGCACCCAATAAACATTTAATTTAAATGAAAGAAGCGTTCCCATGATAACTTTCCTACGCATCAAAGGAAAGCAATTAGACTTGCAGCGGTTGCTCCTACAGCGTCAATCAGAGCGTGTCTGCCTGAACCAATAATCTACATTAGAGTAGCTGCAATGTTGTTCACCGACTGTGATTCCTAGACATTTACTTAACTATATAGTTGAATAAAAAGTCTAAATATGAAGTAAAATTGCTTCAGATACATTTAGCCACAGAACTATGTGAATAGTTACATTTTTGCTATAATCTTTGCTGATGGAAATTCTGAAGAACGGTCACTTCAGTACAGAAAATGTTAATGAAAAAATTGGTTCTATTAAGCAATGTTTCTAGTTCAGTAATTAGCAAACTTAAAAAGCTATGCTTTCTTACAGTAAGTGTACTAATGCATGCTTTAATAATAATACAATACAATACAATACAATACAACACAACACAACACAATATAATATAATATAATATAATATAATATAATTCTGGTAACACAACACAATTTTCCTCATAACCTGAACCTGATTTTCCAGTATTCTTTTGCGGGATAGGAAAAAGCAGATAGCTAAAAATAATAAAATAATAGCTAGTGGATCGTGTTTAGCTGTAAGTAAGTTATGAACAAGTATTTGGCTATAAATTCTCATAGAATGTTTTTTTAATGAGAAGTCCCCTCAATTTGTAACAAAAATCTTCTGTCACAACCATGTAAGCTGGTAACATTCACACTAACCATAACATACTTTACATATAAAGCAAACTTCACCAACAAAAATTGTAATGCATATTCAGACAGATAATTCAACAGTTTTGAATGCTCAAATAACATAACAATATTGTGAGAAACCATTACTACAAGTAATTTACAAAGTAAGCTCCATATTTATGTTTTTTATCCTTTTAAAATGAACTTTGCCCATAGACCTCCATTGTTTTTACAAATCAAGGGTGAAAATCTAAATTATTTTCTGCGGTAATCAACAGCATGCCACAGATACTGTCTATAAAGCCTTTAACATTCCTCTCTGTCTGTTTTTAATCCTCAAGTGTGTTTCTGAGCTGTGAAAACGAGTATATGATCCTACTTAATTTCCATGCATCACCAGATATTAACGACATTAGATGCAGAACTTTAATCATCTCAGTAATAAAAATCTGACGAGTTAGTTTGGTTAATTTAGAGCCAAACTGCTCATTTGAGGAGGACATCAAAATGTTGATGATACATTTTTATGAGCTACTTTCTGATTGTCTATTCTGGGGTCACAGCTACACTACGTTTGGTGAGCATATGGATAAGAATAACCCAGGCTCATTGAAAATACATGCTTGTGGCGACCAGTATTGTATGTTTTGCGGTAATTTCAAAGTGAATTGTCCAATGAGTGGTGCTAAAATGCATGTTCAATACGTGACCATGGCCACGTTTTTATTACCTTGCTTCAGGCACGTATTGCAGCGGTTCAGAGTTCAAATGTGCGGTGAGTGTTGCCAAAAGTTAATGCGCTATCGTGTTGAAAAATAGCATACCCCTACACTAAACCCAACCCTAAACCTAACTGATAGTCTTAACGAATGCAAAAGTGATATAAAAACACATTCACTGATGCAACCGTGCTATTTTATCTTCCTTCTACATGCGGATTTGAGCTTTTTTGTTGAATCATAGTTTCAAGAGATACATACTGGAGCGCTTTGCATCACAAGTGCAATGCAGTATCACATGAGCTACCAAACAAACGTGCTGCTTTAGAAAACACATACGGTAACACTTTATTTTAGGGTCTCTTAACTAGTTGCTTATTAGCATGCATATTACTATCACATTGGCTGTTTATTAGTAGTAATTAAGCACATATTAATGCCTTATTCTACATTGCCTTATTCTACATCCCTAATCCTACCCAATACCTAAACTTAACAACTACCTTACTAACTATTAATAAGCAGCAAATTAGGAATTTATTGAGGGAAAAATGGTCGTTAATAGTGAATAAGTGTTCCCTATTCTAAAGTGTTACCACACATACATATGAAGCTTGATATGGGATGCTTTCAAAAGCATTTTTTCAGTTTTCTCATGGCTTGTTAAAATAGTTTTGAAGTCATAACCTATTATTTTGCAAGGAATCAAAACTCTGGCCCTGTTAATAATTGTTTGTGTGAAAACTAACAAAAGTTGCCAGAGTTTTACTGCCTCTAGTGTTCACTGGAAACTGCAGCGATTTTAGTTTTGCAGAAATGTAGGTAGAGGCACGTATCTCCAATGAGCCTGGAAAGGATCTCCATTCAGGAGAGTTTCGCTAAATCAATTCTCCAAAAAATATGATATTTGTCAACGTAATCAAGAAGTAAATTTCTTGTTGTGCAGCGTTTCATAGATCGTAGCCTGGCGGCGTTCTGCCCTCTCGTGCCTTCACCCTTTTAGATTAACAGCCATCTGTTTCCCATTACCGTTTGTGACAAGGGCGCTGGGACCTTGTGGGAGTCACAACTGAAATCCACGTGTAAACCACTGGTTGAAGATGAGGTGCAATATTCACAGCTGGTAAAAATAGACCACACGCAAACATACGACCACACACCTGTAATTATAGCAGCGCTCATATACATGTGAACATTCTTAGCATGTTAATCAACTTTCCATCACCACACTTACATAACACATATATGATCAAGTATATAAGATTCTACCAGATTCTGCAATGACCTTGATCCACAGCTAAATACCCAGAATTATCCAGGTGCAGCAAATGTGTGGGAAAAAGGGTTGTCACCTGAAGTATTAGCTGCCGGATGGTGTTATAAATACGATGTGCTAATGAAGACATGTGTGGTGACTATATATTCTCCTTTCTTCTTAACCTCCTCAGTTTGTGGACAAAAGCATCATTATTCTTCTGTAATCCACACTTGTTGCAATAATTATTCTGTAATTTCTTTTGTTTCTGTGATCTTTATTTTCATCTTCCATGCAAACTCATGTTTATCTGTTTTGTGTGATTGATGCAGAGTGAATTATCTGATGTCAATATTCACAGGTCCAAATGACTCTTATGATATGTCTCAAAGACTGTTTTATATTTAGCTTTTCATGTCTCTGTCTCTAGAGTCTGTCTGCTCCTAATTAGTAAAAACCAAACAGGAAAACATTGAATAAGATGGAATGAAAGAAAAATAGAAATGTAGAAGATGGGAGAAAGGGATATTAAATCTGTTCTGTTGAGCAATTACAGTTTTAAATATCTGAATTGTATATACAATAGTTATAGCCGCCATTTGAATAGCCATAACTAAAATTGTTTGATTTTGATTAGTTGGAAAAAAATGTTTTTGCAAAATGCAAATTCATACTTATCCATCAAACTCAAACATATTTTCTGCTCGATCCTCTTCAATAATATTCTCTGGGTCTGACTCGGGCTCAAATTGATAAGGCAATATTGATGGCATTGTTTACAATACTCCGGGAGCGCATGCGACTACCCGTTATGGTAAGAGGCATGATGTTTCATAACAACGTTCACTAGATGGTTAGCGAATCATAACACAATGGGCCAGCAAACCAATCTGAGCCCATTGCGAATTCCTGCGTGAGGAACCAGGAAGTCAACAGACCGTTTTTAGAAGAATGGAAAAGCGGTGTAGAGTAAAGGTAAAAAATGTAAAAAATAATTAACGAAGCATGTACACATTACAGTGCACCCCATAAACACAATCAAGCCTTCAAAAAAAGCTGTTAGGACCACCTCTTTAAAGGATGCAAGCGAACATTCGCAACAGCATCGCAAATGTGTGTGGTTGGGCCTATAGGTCTCAACCTGTTTGGAAGCATACTGCAGTTTTTTGTCAATGTTATGTGGTCTTAAAAATACAATGCTCTTAAGCACAATATCCATGCAAACATGTAGAATATTTTAGATCTTTCATTCCTTGTAAATACATACAAATCTATATCAGGTCACCAATCAGCAGCATTTTTGAAGACTGTGCATGTGCATAAATGTGTAAGGGAACCCAAGAGTATGACTTATGAGTGAACCCGCAATAAATTAAACATCAGCAGTGACAGGGATCAAAAATGGTGAGGTAGTCCTCAGATGCCATGTTCATTCAGCTCCATCTGGGAAAAAAGATGTTGGGGGAAAGCTGCTAACAGAATGAACCGCTTGTATAGCCTCCAGGAGTAAAGTGTACACCAATTATATAGTGCAACATGATTAAAAATGAACTATAAGAATCTGAATAATAATTACTTGCAGTCATGAACCAATCACTCCACTAATTTTGCAGATGCCGTAGCTCTTTTGTCATTACTCAGGCGAACTTACCAGAGAAGACCAATAGAATGGGCAGCTTTGCCGATGGGAGGAAAAGGGGGGGTGGGGGGGGGGGGTGGGGAGGGGGGGGAGGGGGGGGGGGGGGGGGGGAAAGGGGAAAAAAGGAAAGAAAAGGCAATCAACATAAGTAGAGACCCACCATAATACAAGTGATGTGCCATCAATCGCATAAGGTTGATCTGTTGAACCTATTAGTCTGAATGGGAGCCAAACTGAAGATGTTGAGATGTTCACCTTGGCAGTCTGTTGAGCAAGGACAATGCTACAGCTAAGGACATTAAGGCAAGTTTAGATAAAGCCCACAGTCCATTCACTAGACTCCAGCCCATCTAGAAATCTGCACAATACAGCCTCAGAACAAAGATAAGACTATACACCAGCAATGTTTGATTGAGGTATTCCACAACAACTGCATAAGTAGAATTTGACATATCTTCTGGCCAGAGAGGGTTTCAAATGTTGAGTTATATAAGTCCTATTTGTGTAGTGTGTTGATGGAGATCAAGCAGTGTAGAAAGAAATTGCTTGGGCATGTCCTTCAGATGGACCAAAACTGCATCCTGAAAGTACCTATGAGTTGGAGACCACCTGGAAAAGGGAAGGAAGGAAAGCCATAAACAACCTGGAGGAGGTCTGTAGAAGCTGAACTGAAAGAATTACACCTCTCATGGGGCGAAGCACAACATGCTGCCAATACTACAACAAGATGGAAGCAGATTGTCACAGCCTCATGTTCTGTAGGGAACTAGGAGACATAAAGAAGAAGACGATTATTCCACCACTTTTATGAAGACATCATTAATGACAGCCTGACTGGTGTGCAACAAAGTTATTACAGTTTGTGGAAAAGATGTGACTATCTAGTCGATTTTTCCAATAATGCAGTATACTACAGTGGTTAAACAGCAAGTTAAATTGCTGTTTAAGAAAGGCAGCCCTGCACACCAATAATGGCTTAACCAATTGCGTGAGTTCAGGGCGGGATTATCTATTTGCCTAAAACAGAGAGTATGTTCAGGATAAAGGTTACTTTGCAGTTTTGTTGGATCTCAATAGTGTCACAAAAATTACATACTTTACCGTATTTTAAAGGTGCAGTGTGTAAAATTGACAGATAAAGGTTGCTGCAGTCCAAATTCAAAATATTGGGGAGAGTTGATTCTCCCTCCCTATCCTTCTCAGACTTGACACTCACATGGGTTGCCAGATGGAGGACATGCAACAGGAACAAGCACAATTGACAGTGGAAGGTGACGAGACTTACACTGTAAGTTGATTTATACAGGTTTTAATATGGTTCTGGTCATAGAGCTTTTTAGATGGACACCAAGGCTTTTTAGGTCAGGTTGAATCTGCAAATTCGAACCCAGTTCATTTTCTGCCTTCCATGGCTGCAATACGCTGTGTCTTTCACCAACTGGCAACCCGGGGAGTCAAAATATTAATGGATAATAAAACAGTGGGAGGAGTCACAAAGGCCAAAACAAAAACAGACATTCCAACACAAGAGTGCACATTTCAAAGCAGAATAACTAGCTGTAGCATTGTTTTCAGAGAAACAAGTATGAGAACTTAGCAGGTTTCCAAAATATCAGCAAACATATGGTATTTTAATGCTTCACGACAGTCGAAAAATTACATACAGCACTATTAAATTGTCACATTCTGAGTTTGTTTGTACTTGTTTATTCTGTTTTTAATCTAGGGGGTATTCCAAAAAGCAGGGTTCCCTTTCAGTTCGTCACTCAGAGTCACGTCGGATGACCGATGAAATTGGGATCTCATTTAGAGAGACCAATCTACTTTTTTAAACTAAACGAGCCAATGCACATTGGAATGCGATTATTGCATCCAGCTGCTGCTGATCACAGCATGAGTATAAGTAGGCAGCAGATGCAGCGCATATTCAGCTTTTCACTTCGGAGCCGAGCCGGTGACCCGGCCGCTTAGCGGTGGTAAAGGAGCTGTGGCGATGGGACGTGACGTCTCCGTTCCCTCCTGCAGGGAACGAGGGTTACATACGTAACCGAGACGTTCCATTTCAGCCTGTCACTCTCGACGTCACGTCGGATGACCGACGAAATTGGGATCCTACCAAAGGGCCACAGCTACTGCCCCTTCCAGTGTCCTGTGGAAGCCACCTGCGCCCCTACTTTTTGGCGTAGGCCAGGGCTTATTCACAAGAGGACCAGCTACTGCTGCAATCGCACTACCCAATGAGTAAGACTGGATAAAAACTGGGAAACGTACCCGTTCTACTTGGAACAGGAGCGTTACGGAAGCTCGAACCTTCCCGAAGGAGGTTTCGGAAGCAATAAACATACGGACATTCCTTAGGTGCATATGGAAGAAAGGAGGTGATTGAACCCTCTTGGAATGGCAGAAGTCTGCCGGGGAAACACGGGCTCAAGGCTATACCGTGAACTTTACACATATGAGTTCCACGTAGGTCTTACATATGGAACAACTGGCAGTGAGAGGTTTCTGGAGAGGCAAACAGGTCTACCTGAGCGGCTCCGAAACGTCCCCAAACCAGCTGGACCGTCTGGGACGCTATTATATGGAGTCGCTATTCTCCCGGGAGCGCAGCTCGGGACAGCTCTGTCGACTGCCCGGTTGAGCAGCCCAGGAATGTGAACGGCGCGAAGCGACCTCAGAGGCTTCTGACTCCAGAGGAGGAGATGGCGGGCGAGTTGCGATAAGCGACGGGTGCACAGACCACCTTGTCGGTTGATGTAATCAACGGCCGCTGTATTGTCCGTGCGGACAAGTACATGCTTGCCTCGTAAGCGCCCATGAGACGGCCCCGGGCAAGGTGCACTGCCAGCAACTCAAGGCAGCCAGTGCAGTTGGGGCCCCGTCCAAACCCCTGACACTGCAAGCCCATTGTACGTGGCCCCCCAGCCGGTGGTTGAGGCATCCGTGCAAACCACAGAATGCCTGGAGACCTGCTCCAGGGGCACTCCTGCCCGGAGGAACGCAAGGTCTGACCACGGGGTGAAGGTTTGGCGGCAGGCCGGTGTAACTTGGACCCGGAAGGTGCCGCGTTGCCACGCCCACCTCGGGACTCGGCCACGGAGCCAGTGCTGCAGCGGTCTCATATGGAGCAACCCCAGCGGCGTGACTGCCACCGTAGCTGCCATATGCCCCAGGAGCCTCTGAAACTGTTTCAGTGGGACCGCCATCCTGCTCTAACCGAGTCCCCTCCATACCGGGAAAAGAGATCCTCTGCATCGGGGAGAGTTTGCTCTTTTCCCAGTTGACCTGGGTTAAATTCATTCAACCCAGAGTATGTTCCTGGTTAACACGCAAGACATTCTCAACAAAGCGACGGGTCACTATGGAAATGGATGCTAAGAAAAAGTGCGTCATGCTGCTTCTTTCTTCTTCTTTTGTTCAATGGTCATTTACATGCTTAGTGCATATCGCCACCTAATTGATGGTTGTGCAATCATTATCATATTTTCGTTTGAAGGGGTCATATGATGCGATTTAAATATTTCCTTTCTCTTTGGAGTTTTACAAACTCTGGTGCATAAGAAGATCTGTAAAGTGCAAGACTAAAGTTCAAATCCAAAGAGATATTCTTTATAACAGTTAAGAGTCAACCACGCCTACCTAAAACGGCTCGTTCTAACACGCAACCACATGTCTATGTCACGATGTGGGAAGATTTGCATAACACCGCCCAAATGTTCACGCAAAGAAAGAAGGCGTAACTTTGATTCTCGCTGTAGTTTCGTTGTGAAAGTGAATCTACTTTGTTTGGCCTTTCAAAAGAGGATGATATCTGCTTTGTCATGCCTAGAGCTGATCCGCTCACTCTAGCGGCCGGCCTCCGCTCACTCAAGCCACCGGCTCTTTTGGAAGGACATGACTAGAAATCAGTGGTTAAGCTGTATTTACAACACTGTAACAGAACAGTTCAACCCGCGCACCTTCCGGAGGGGGAGTTCTGTCACATTCTGAGTTTGTTTGTACTTGTTTATTCTGCTTTTGATCTGTTTTCTTGCCCTTTTTTTCTTTTCTGATCAGTTTTCTAGTTTGATAATTAGTTCATGCTCCCATTTGTTCATTGCCTGTTTAGTTCATATAGCTACTAATTGATTGAGTACTCTGTTCAGGTGCTGCTTGTTTAGTTCTGTTTGTTTGGTTGCTCTATTTAAGTCAGGGTGTCAAACTCAATTCCTGGAGGTCCACAGCCCTGCAGAGTTTAGCTCCAACCCTAATAAAACACAAGTGAACCAGTCAATCAAGGTCTTCAAGTAAGTCAAGTCAGTCAACCTGTAAAGGCCAGTTCCTAAGTCAAGTCACATTTATTTATATAGTGTTTTTAACAATACAGATTGCGTCAAAGAAACTGTATAGCATTAATTAGGAAAATAGTGTGTCTATAATGCAAAAGGACAATAGTAAACACTAATTTTTCAGTATAGAACAGCGCAGTTTGGTATAAATGTTCCTTGCAATCACTTGCAATCAAGTCAATGATATTGCTGGAAATTAAGTGTCCCCAACTAAGCAAGTCAAAGGCGACAGTGGCAAGGAAACAAAACTCCATCGGTGACAGAATGGAGGAAAAAACCTTGGGAGAAACCAGACTCAGTCGGGGGGGCCAGTTCTCCTCTGGCCAGACAAAACCAGCAGTTCAATTTCAGGCTGCAGCAAAGTCATATTGTGCGGAGGACTCATCTGGTTCCTGAGGTCTTGTCCCGGTGGTCGTCTGAGACAAGGTCTTTCCAGGGGATCTGTATCTGGGGCTCATCAAGTTGTCCTGGTCTCCGCTGTCTTTCAGGGCTGTGGAGGTCCTTTCTTGGTGCTGATCCACCATCTGGTCTGAATACGTACTGGATTCGGGTGACTGCAGTGACCATCTGATCAGGATACAGACTGGATCTGGTGGCTACGGTGACCTCAGAATAAGAAAAAAACCGACTACTATTAGCGTAGATGCCATTCTTCTAACTTGTAACAGCAAGACCATAGGGTGTTATGGAGTGTTCCCGGTCGGTGACCTAATTAACTTAGGCGACAGGGTTTTTTTGGAATGGTGATGGCGTTTGGTGTTTGAACAAGATTTAAAGCTTGTAGCTTGAAAGGGCTTAAAGATAGAGATCTAATGTAAATTAGAAAAATGTTGGGCATGACTGAAAGTTTATGTGGGGTATATTATCATCTAATTTGCATAGTATGACGTCATCAAGGGGCGGCCCTCCTGAATGTCATAATATTCAGGAAACAATAGATATTGAATTGATGTTTGAACATATTTACATGTTGTTGTTTTTTTGTCTTTTTATCCTCATTACAAATTATCAGAAAAGAGGAAACCAACAATAAAACAGGAGAAAGTACTAAATTATTACTATATTACTATACTATATAGTAGTAAAACGCATGTGAACAGTAGCCTACTTTTTGATCTGTTCATCAGTAATATTCTGGAAATAATAGATATTCCCCTGCCACCCCCATCCCCGTTGGGCAAAGGGTCAAAATCATCACTCGGTTGTGCTTTGAGAACACTCGCGCCTTGTACGGTGGCACCACTGCGCTGCAAAGATGTACCGGGAGAAGCGCGATTATTAGATGACCGATCGTCATTTCCAAAAGGAAAATATTCCCCTTCAGAGTCAGAATCGGCGAATAACATTTGCAACACATCCTCACGGTACAACTTTTATTAGCCATTTGGCGATTTTCTCTCACAAATCTCAAAGCTTACCCGCACGCTATGAACTGAACTGCTTCCGCATCAATGACACGAAAGCTCACTCGCTCTGCTATTTCCTCGAACACTTTTTGAATAGGAAGGTAACGTAATTTTGGTCTAGAATCGAAGTACTACATGTCTGCCATCTAGTGGTAGGGAATACAAATGAGATATTACACCATATTAGGAACTACAGTCTATTTGATTAAGTATGACATCTTGTCGCAATTTTGCGTCTTTGGCGCTAAGAGGGTTAATGCAGCCTAAAAATCCTTTAACGGATTTGAATATTGGAAGCGTATTAGTCAAGTCAAATAGTCAAGTCAAGTTTATTTGTACAGCGCTTTTCACCATTTCACCATCTGATCAGTTTTCTAGTTTGATAATTAGTTCATGCTCTCCTTTGTTCCTTGCCCGTTTTGTTTCTATGGTTACTAACTGATTGAGTACTCTGTTCAGGTGCTGCTTGTTTAGTTCTGTTTGTTTGCTTGCTCTATTACATCCCCAGTTTCCCCCTAGTCTTTGTCTGGTATTGAGGGTCTTAGTTTGATTGAAGTGTATTTCTCATGTGTTTGTTAGTGGATTTAAATAAAGTACCTGTGATTTATGCATATTCTTCTCAATCTCTACAATACACCTGTGACATAAATACGTTTTTACGGTTCATTCTTGGATCTCGGATCAGTTACAGTAATTATGCCAAATTACTTAAAATGCTACTTGAAATTGCTCTTTAAATTTTTCTTTTAGTTTTATGACTTTTAGACCATGTCTGTCAACACTGAGGTTGTCCACTCTATATGCTATGCTTACAGTTGCCATAAGTAACCTTTAGCAGATATACACATTTAAAATTTATAGTGTTTCTCCTCTGGTAAAATTGGACCACAAATTATTGGTGCGAAAATGTTGATGACTCATCTTGCGTGCAGGGGTATATACAAATCTGTCTAATAAAATGCTATCTGGAATGAAAATGCATCTTCACCATAAAACCACCTGCAACCAGCTAACAATAGCAAGCAACAAACCTGAGTTTGCCAGGCTTGATGTAAGGATACTGGCTATTAGAAGAAAAAAAGAAGAAAAAAAGTACACACAATCTTTGATATGTCCCACCCCACATTTTGTTTCAGAAGAAAATGTCAAAACCAAAAATAAAATTGTGTTCGTCAGACCATTTCGTAGCAACTTTAAAGCAAAATACAATTTGAGACAAAAATCTGTTTTGCTGTACTGGTAAGAATTGTATACTTCTGCTCCTTCCAGGCGTTTCTGAGGTGTCAACCTGCTTTTCTGTGATGTCTGTAGGACTGATGTTCAATCAACAGAGAGGGACCTTGACTAAACAGAAAAAGATTCTTCATGTGTGGAACAGCACAGGGAGATTGCACAAGCCCTTTGTAGGTGTTTGCTTGAGGACAGTTAACGGGGAAATATGATCTCATAGAGATCAGGCATAGCCTCGGTCCTGTGGGACGGCACTGGAGGGTGATGATGACAGGTGACACAGCGCGCTACACCGGGGTGACAGTGGATGATAGCTCCTATTCTTAGCAGGCAGTCGCTGACTGCACTCAAGTGTTACTGACTACATTATTCTGTCACTTTGTGCGGAGATTGACGTTTTATTTATTACCTGTTGTTTAGGCATCATGTGTGTGTGCACACATACTCCCGCATGTTTATTTGTGTGCGTGTTTGTGCATTTGCTTATGTGAATGTGTGGATAATGAGTTTTCATAAATAGATGGTCTTTTGGGAGAAGCCACCTGTTTGAAGTGAAATTTGAAAGAAAAGCTGCCTTGAACTCTATGATCAGTATCGTCTAGCGCAGTCAGGGTTTTCCCAGGAGTACGGTACTGTGGGAGGTTTTCATCTGCACATTTCTTCTCATTTTGCAAATCTCTGAGGTGTACTACTCTACGAGCAGACAAGATGTGAATTACACTATATCTTAAGGGCTTTTCAAGAGATGGTTTAAAAAAAATGATTGTGACCTAAAACATATTCTCCACAAATGCATTAATGCTAATGTTACTAGCTATGCAAGCTCAATTTCATGCACTGTTGTGTCCCACAAAGAGTCAATTATACAATTATAACAGGACTTCATAACAATGGATGATGTAAACCTGAATACACATCTGGTTTATTGGCATGCATAGCTATGCCATCTCCTTTTTCACAGATCTATTAATTTGTTGCAAAAATGCACGTCATTAAAAGTAAAGCATTTTTGGTATTCAAAAAAAAAAAAAAAAACTTGTATGTATATATGTATATGCATATGTCAGTGGTGGGCCGTCAGGGCCAGCAAAGCCTTCTCTGCTGGCCTAAACACTATTAGAATCACTGATTTAGTTTTAATATATGTTTCGAATAAATGTGTATTAAATTATTTCCAATAGTCTATTCTCTTCATTTCATAGCTTTTCTCTTGGTTGCACTGCTTCCAGCAGTGTATGTTTATATTAGAGCTTTTATCCAATCATATTTCAGCAATCGTGTTGCCAGGGTCAAAGAAATCTGCCTTAAGGCCTTCAGAATCAACAGTGCAGGCTTCTGTTAGCTTAAATCAATGGCAATGAAACCGTTGCTTTAACCAATCAGATTTCGAGTTGGCAACACCAGGGCCATCTATAGCTGGCTAACGATAACGTCAGCATTTCCTCGCCCTTTGATTGGATGGTCAGCATACTAGCTAGCAAACAGCATCACTGTAAATCATTTTATTAAAACTTAGTAAAACTTGTATTACTGTTTCTCAGGTTTAGATTTTCAGTGCATTTTGAAAAATATTTGCCTACTGTATTTAGTAAATCTAAAAACAGTAGTCCTAATGACTGCGAAAAACAACCACACACTTCCTCGGCACCGGCTCTGTGAAAGACTCGTGAAGATGAAAAACCACTAGAGTATGGTAGGTTAATTTTCATTTTTGACTCTTTTATCGCTTGATGCGTTGTATGCTGATGTTATTTGCGTGATATAAAGCCAGGTTTAAGTTTCCATAAGAATATCTCAGTTTCCCGAGTGGAGCTGTATTGAGCGATTTTCTCCGGCGCAGCGCCAGCGGGGGAGATGAGCTGTCACAGAGTGGAACGAATCAGCTCATGGGAAATATGATTAATTAATTATAACTAGTTATAATTAGTTATAAATATTTAGATCTGCTGTAAGCATTCATTTGACCTCTCAGGGTCAACGGTCTGTTAATGCTATGAATGTTAATTTCCTGGTTAAGGAAATAACTTTCTTACTGTACAAATCTACAAAAGCTTGTAGCATAAATCTAAATGACTAAGTGACTCCAGTTATGAGCAAACAAATGAACAACGTCAAGTGTGATACAAGTAAGGTTTATTAACTACATAAACACACTTAAACTTAGGCTAACATACTACATAAACACTTAAAGTAGTTTAACATACTACATAAACACATTAAGCTTGTCTAACATACACATACACACACACATACAGTGGTTAGGAAAGGGTTAAAGTTTAATCACTACAGAAAGAGAAATAAGGAATGAAAAGTATGAAACCCTGTGCATTATTCAGAGATCTACACATTTAAAGGGGGGGGGATACGTTCAGATTAGTAGTAAAACACACTTTGTAAAAAGGTGTAACTGATACTTAATTTATCAATTAATAAGACTAAGTTTGATAATTGCAAGTCTCGTCTGTCTGAAAATAGTTTCCTGATGCAATCTTAAGGCCCAAGATTTTTTGCTGAAGTTGGTTGATGAGAAAGAACTAGTTTGCGTCAGAGTAACTTGAAGAATGGAAAAGACAAGGCCGAAGCCTGGCACAAGCTTTGGTATCCTGGAGCGTTTTCTCACATCTTCATCTTAGCATCCGACCGAACCACCGACTGGGGTGGGTCACATGAAGTGTGACCTTTAAAGCCTGCAGAGATTCACGCCTTTTTTTTTCAAAAAAAGAAGGGTTCGTCCAATGAGGAAGGCTGAAAATCCCAAGCGGGAGGTTGGAAATACTGGGGTTTTTTATGACTCTTTGTCTGTAAGCAAGGTATTTTGCATATGTAATTCGCTTGAGTGTTGATGCACAAACTAGTAAAGATTCTTAGAACACATATGTTGCATAGGTATCAGCATGTAATATGCACTCTAAGTTAGATCATCCGAAGATGAATTCAAAGAGACCAAACATGGTATCGGTGTGGTTATATTAACTAGTGATCTATCATAAAACACACACACAACAGTATACAATTCATAAGAACAATATACAAGAACAGTAATGGTATACACAATGACCTGAAGGATATGGGTATTCAATCAAAGAAAAGTTTTCCTATGAATTAATTATAGAAGAGTCAATTTCGGCTCGCCTATCCTATGGGGACAAAGAGGGGTTATCTACCAATGCCTGGGGGGTATAAAAACAGGTATCATGATCGTTGTCCTGGGACCAAGGGGGAGATGGTGGTCAGCAGAAATCCTGGAATCAGTTATTGATGTGAGGGACTGTGACGATTGGTTAAATCTAAGAATAATTGATTTGTAAATCAAATTAAAACTTAGGGGTCAGATTGGCGAGACGATAACAGAGGTACTTTAAAACACATCTATACACTTTTCTTCATAGTCTTGTATGAATTATTTTAATGTTACATGCTCACTTTCCTAGTAAAGCTGTGCTAACCAGTATTTTCCTCCCGCAGTGCGCTGGCAGACCGGCGGGGAGACTCGTGAAGACGAAATAAAGCAGTAAGAGAACATTAAATTTTTAGCTCAACTTTAAAACACATGTAATCACCTTATTTGTATTATACCAATGCTATCTGTAAGGTATAAACGCGTTTGGGTGAATAAATGTCTGTAAAAACATCAGATGGACTGTATTTGTGTTATTTTGTTAGGTTAATGCTTCAGCTAACGTTACAGATGATGTGTTGCGCAATTGCTAATTGGGTTTCTTTCTTTAGTAATGACATTCATTCTCACTACATAAGATACCAATCTGTTATGTAGTGCCCTGTTATACAGCATTACTGTGTAATATTTATGGTTTATATAGCCGTGGCATCATTATGATGGTATGAAGAGATGGATTAATTCATGTAGGACGCCACTGAAGGCCTAGGTGTAAAATGCACGGCCCGCCACTGGCATATGTATGTATTTTACTTCACTGTTTGTTTGTTTATTTATTTATTATTGGACGATTAAAGAATCTTAAAAAAATAAAACTTGTTACATAGATTATATTATTATTATTGAGGATTATTATTAATCTAAGCATAAGAGCACCAAGGGTATGATGAAAATATGTTATTATTGCATTACATCACATAAATTGAAAGTTTCTTGAAAATGTTAAAATCAAAACTTTGGATATTTTATTTCTTTTTTTCTTTTATTGTGGTTCAGTGGTGGAATAAATCTAAATTCATTCAGGGCAGTAAAATATATGTAATAAAATACAATAACAATTATGATATTCATTGTAATTTTCAGATGCTTTATAGTCATATTTTTTAAAATACATAAAAAATGAAATAAAATTATATCTATAATCTATTAGAATGATTTCTGAAGATCATATGGCACTGAAGACTGGAGTAATGACTTCTCAAAATTATGCTTTGTCATCACAGGAATAAATTAAAATTTAAAAATATATTCAAATAGAAAACAGTTTATTTTTAAATTGTAATATTTCACAATATAAATGTTTTTGATGTATTTTTGTTCAAATAAATACAGCCTTGATGAGCAATTTGCAAGAAACTTCGGTAAAAATATAAAAAATCTTACTGATCCCAAACTTTTGAACGGTAGTATTATATATATATATAGATATATATATATATTATATATATAGTCTATATTAATAATATCTTACATTTGAAACTATGGACAGTATAAAGCATCTCGAACATACAAATTTTTGTAAATAGAAATAAGGATTATTATTGTCGTAATTATTATTTTTTATTAAAAATAATAAAGATATGAACTAAGTTGTTAGGAAAGTATGGTAATACTTACATTATTAAATTCAATTACATTAAATTCAATTACATTTTTTTGTCAATAAATTGAAACTTTTTGGGAAAAGGTAAAACAAATTAAAAACCATCCTGATGGTTAAAGTAATTTTTTATTGTTGTAGAGTAGACACTCTCGTAAGCCAAGACTTTGCTCTCTGCATAGTTACTTTCATTATGTATATTTCTGGTCTTCTTCTATAATGTATGATCCACTGACACCTGTTCTTTTGTCTGAAATGAGCATTCCAAACATGTTCTCTCTATAATTTAGGGCTACTGCGAAACATGTCTCCAAACTGAGTTTTAATCAGCACGCAAAGCTGTTGTTCGGTAAATGGTTGTCAGGCACCTCCATTAGCCATTAAGAGGAACCCGACTGCCGTCAACACTGCAAATTGGCATGCTCCACTCCCACAACGAGGGGAAAACATCAAAACTGGTTCTGATTCATCCACGGGTCATGATTTTATCACCCTTTTGTAAATGAACATCTATACACTCACCTCCAGGTATTTAAATATCATCTCCATAGCATGTCGCTGGGCTAGCATGTGGAATCGCTGTGCTAATTAGTTTCGACGGGCAGAGCCGGTAGTCTGTTCAGAGCCAAACAATGCTCTGTTATTGGAAGCCATCCCTCAGAGTCTGTGTATATCTGCATCATAATAACTCGCAGGTTTATGACAGTATAATTCCTACGGTGATTCAGAGCACATGAATAAAGCTGATTTGACTCATAGCAATGCTTATTTCGATTGGTTTTTGTGTGTTTTGTACTCCTAAAAGAGCAACGTCGTCTAAGTCTTAATGAATCATTTTTGTTCAGATTTTTACTTGAAATGACTAAGCTTGAACTCAACATTATTCATATGAAGTAATTTTGACATGTTTTGTAAAAATTCAGCCTACAAAATTTCCATTGACTGTGGGTTATACTGTTTTGAACATGCTAAGACTTCCTTGGCCAACAAGGTTCACCAGAAAGACCCAACTGCTATGCTGGTGCACCAGCTTGAACTTCACCAAACCAACACTGACCAGTAAGGCTGGGTAAAAAAATATAGATTCTCATTTTTACAAATCCCAAGAATTGATTAGTCTGGCCTGTTTTCAGTTAATAAACGGAACATTGTAGTGCCTCCCATCCCATAAATCACAATAAACTTTGTGATTTGTTACTTTTGACATCTCAGAGATTTCAAATTATGTTTATTTTATTACAATATTCAAACAATAAATGCAGTTTTGGCACTGTTTAATGTGGAGTGACAGATCGCCGTAATGCCTCAGTTCAACAGCGTACATGAACTGATTACCTCCTCTGCTTCAATACCAGTTTACCAGTAAACATGAATAAACATCTGAAGGAAAGTTAAAAGAAAGAGTACAACTTACTGTCTCATGTAATCTCTCAATCAGTGTAACGTCACATTTACCTCAGAGAAAAATTCGGTCACCATAAACTCGTTAGTCAACTAGAAAAGTTAACTTTAGAGATAAGCATTTTGCTAAATATAGCCTATACACCATAACATATTCATTATAATTTGTACTGTTCTTCAATGTTTATTTATGTTTGGATAAATCAAATGTTTATCAAATGTATGAAACATGTTGTAAAAAACGAGAAAAAGTAAGGTCAAAAGAATTGGAGTGTAGGAAAATTTATTACGTACTTGTAACTTTATTATTGTAAGAACTTAATTGAGTGTAATTTAAGTGTTTGTGTCAACAAATCTATTGGTTGCAAATGTAAGTGTACAACTGACTCTCAGGTTGGACAGCCTAATGGAAACGTTTTTCCCTTGAGAAAATTTGGCATGTACCTGATATATCCAAAATAATCAATATTGAATTGAATCGGTAATCGAATGGAAATGCAAGTTTGTGAATGTGAATTGTGAAATTTGGGTCAAAACCCATCCTGACCAGCCTGAAATAGAATGGGAATTTATGATAGCCTAAGCTGGTTTTTTGATGGCCATTGGCCACATTTACATTTCATGGGTCAATTGACCCAATTCCAAATTTTTCCTCCCATGTGGCACAGATCGGATATGACCCACAAATGTGTAAGCACATGGATTCCGATATTCTCATATCTGTTTCAGGCCTCTTTCGTATGTGGATATAAATCAGATATGAATCAGATACGTGCATTTGATTCTGCCATAAGCAGACAGATCGGATATTCCCTATCAATGTGAGTCGTACATTATTGAAAAAGTGATAGTTGTGACTGACTGACAGGTGGATGCTTTTACAATGTTGCCAGGTTGTTTTTTAGTCCATGGCAGGGGCGGATATACCGGGGTGGCCCCAGAATTACCACAAAATAAAATATAAATGTAAGCAGTGTTTCATGTGCTACTTTTCAGCCGCGGCGATGACAGAGTAATGCAAAATAATGGCAAAAACACGTCTTTTAATAAACTTTGCACGATGGTTGCACGCGCACGCAGAGTGCCAATGTAGTCGGCTTCATAAACAAATTACTCTTATGAACCGGATCTTTTTGAGCCAAAACCACAAAGCGCGGCCTAGTTCACTAACGAATTGTTTTTACATTTGTTCGTGAATCAGATAATTACTGTTTTTCAGCTAACTCAGAAGTCCTCTGAGAAATCGAATCCCATCCGGATATGTCTGATTCATCGCGTAATTGTTTGGTGATCCGATTCTCCGACCGCTCGCTCCACTTTCATCATGGATATAAGCCGTGACAATAGCATGAAATCAATAAGATGCCGATCACGGAAACTAATAGCAGAGTTAGGTAAGAATCTAGTCATATTGCAGTTTTCTCGATTGTTAATATATCTGATTTTATTTGGCACTTTCCCTCCCAAAACTTTAATTCAGTTTTCAAAACAAAGACACATTTCTCAAAAAGTTTAACAATGAGTAAGTTAAACATTAGGTAGCAAAACTGATGACACACCATCAATCAGAATCTCTGCATGCAAACAACGGAGAGAGGACAGAGCTGAGCCACTCATCTACAGGGGTTTATACTTACACACACAGTATAATTACAGTACAGTACCAGTATATTAGATAATGGAAAATTCACTATCTCTATGTCAAGTAACGTTAGCAATGTTGTACACCTTCAAGCGTGCCTGTCAATTTGATTTGTAAACATTTTTATGTGTACGCATTTTTGCAGACTGAGAAATGAATGCTAGAGATTAGCTTGTCTTGTGTCAGGAGACCAAGAAACTGCTATAGTACTGTATACTGTAATGAAATTTGGACAAAAGTGCAGAGGATGCTAAATTTACTTTTTTAATTTTATTTTTTACTGTACTGTATTTTGGTGCATACCAAGTTCATACAATTCTTCGGTATTTGAACTATTCTAGTGCTTTTCATCTACTGCAAGATTACTTACAGTAGTAAAATGAAAATGATTTTTCCCAAAAGTTCATTGCTGAATTATAAATCTGTATCTGTAATTTAATTTATGTATACTGTAATAGACATTGAGCTGCAAAAATAATTCCTGAATCCTAGTAAAAGTTTTTTGTTTTTTAACGTTAGGAGCTCGGGTTTGAAATGTGTGTAAGCATGTACAGTCTTTTTAACTGCTTACACCAACACATCTTTACTGGTCTCACAATTCTGAAAACCTGACTCAACACCAGAAACCCACAACACCAAATCTGCAAAAACCTTACACTAATCTCGGCTTGGCCTCTTTGACTCGGCTTTTTGACACTTTTGCAAAGCAAAACACACAGTTCTTATGAACACACGGAAAATATAACAGGAATTAATATATGGCAAAAGGGGTTTGAAATGTTGCTTGTTGAGATGTGTTGTGTATTTGATGCAGTTGCTTCATTTTGCATGGCAGTTTGATTTGCGTGTGCAATAATTCTTGGCTTTGTGTGTAAAGTTTTGAAAAAAAAGAGAGGCAAAGTTTTGAAAATGTAAGCAGTTGAAAAAAAAACTAAGAAAAAGTTTGAAAGGAAAAATTTATGCTGCTTGTCTTAAAGTCGGTTTAAAAACGCAATGGTTTGGTAAGTTTTAGAGTTCTAGATGTGGCTAAGTGTTGCTTGGAATCCTGGGTGGTTGCTATTAGTGCTGTGCAATTAATTGCATGCGATTGACATGCAACTACGGCTCTGTATAGTAAATACTATTCCATCTGAAAGCAGGTGATGGAGATTTACTACTAATCACGGAACTGGCTTTACTGACGAGATGCGCATGCGATTAATTGCAAGTATAGTTGTAGGCCGCCATACAGTTCTGGGGTGTTGCTAGAGTATATGGTCGATGAGTTGTTCTGGGTGATTACAGACATTCCACTCTGTAATAACAGAAATCACAACATTGTTTTAAAAATAATCAGTTACAGGCTTACTTATTGTATTCTTTCTAATGTTCAGGAAATTCAAAAGTTTTTGTTTGTATTAAACTTTGCATAAACATGAATTATACAATCTATAGCCTATGTAATTTTAATAAAAGTGCATGTCTTCTTTAGTGATACAAGCTCAGAAACATTTATAACCTGTTAAAGTTTTTTTATATTGTGAATTGACTTGGTGCCATGATGGATACATGAAGTTATTTACTTTTTCATTTTTAAACCAGTTAGATGATTAATTAATGGTAATGCATATTTGTGAACCACACAGGTGTATGTCTGACCATAAATCCCCAAAAACTATGCATGGGGGCTTGCTTTGGTGTTGCCACCCTTTATAGACCCCATGCCACCCATTTGCCACCCTAAAAATTCTTTTCTAGATCTGCCCCTGGTCCATGGGTTAAAGTGACCCAACCCCACACAACTAATTGGGGAAGGGGAAAACTGTGTAATATGTTGTTTTGAAGAGCAGTTGTGCTGGATTTGTTTTGCAGACCTGGCAACCTGTAAGTTAGTCTACCCTGGGTTGTTTCACCAAGTGTACAATGTAAATGCAATTATCAGAGATTCACTTTTAAAAGAAGATGTAAGCTGGTGAACAGGAAAAAAAATTTAGTCAACAAATCGTAATTGGACATCAAGGATTGCAGTGTAAATGCGCCCAATAGTCCCCAACAGGGCCATCAGTTTACTCGGGCTATTCACACCTGGCTCACCTTGACAAGGGCGCACCTGCTCCAACTCTGCATTGACAGCATGCATCTATGGACAGCAGGCCACAAATAGCCACTTCACTCCCAGTATTTCACCCACCCATGGATTCATGAACCAAGAAAGGACATCCGCAGTATCAGCCCAACAATGTCTCAACCTTGAGGAACAATGGCCCGTCAAGTGAGTGGCATTATACATTTACTGTATTGTGTGAAGTGGTTTCCAAAGACATGAATAACCATTTAACATGTTGTAAATTGTGTAGCAATAACAAAACTTTTTAAAAGGACTTGAGGGTTAGAACAATGTGTAAAAAGCAAGAGAAATAAAACTCTGTTTTAGTCTAGAGTCGTTTTATCACAGTCCTTGCTAACACATAAAGCCCTGTGTAAATCAGCAGAGACAGCAGTGTCAGAGAGGGTCAACATCAAAAAAATAAGATTGCTAGTTCAAATCCTGCTTTAGCACCGCCGTCCATCAGAGTAGTTCACTCAGAAGTGAAAATTCTGTCATCATTTACTCACTCATGGTGCTGAGATCATGCCATTTGCAATGCATTTTACTTCCATAATCTGACGGATTTCTGAGTGAAACAGGATATTTAATAAAGCAAATTGTATGATGTTATCCATCCGAAACTGGGTTGATAAAAGCTGAGTTACATACCAGAATGGAACAAGATTTATTTACTTAACATTCACTACACCAATAGTTCCCTTTCAGTCGGTCACTCTCGACGTCACGTCGGAGGACCGACGAAATTGGGATCTCGCTTAGAGGGACCAATCTACTTGAGTGTAAACTAAACGAGCCAATGCAGATTGGCATGCGATTATTGCATCCAGCTGCTGCTGATCACAGTGTGAGTATAAGTAGGCAGCTGGTGCATATTCAGCTTTTCGCTTCGGAAGCCGAGCGATCACATCGTTCTGCTCATGACTACTCTACTGAGAGAAGAAGACAGAACGAGTTCAGATCGCTCTTGGAGAGCTCTTCGTGTTGGAGGACGGCGCTTCAGCGGTGGTGGTTTCCCGGGTCGAGTGGGTTGCACACATCAGGCTACACTACCCCCTGTTTGTGTTACAGGCGGCCATCTCCCCTGTGCACCTCAGCACGCTAAAAGAGCTTTTTTCCCCTAAAAGAGCAATTTCGGATGCGTCTTTCTAAAGACGACGTTGCTTTGCAAACTTGACGTTACGTCTTTATAAAAACGATGTGGGTTTTGCTATAGACAACATATCATCTGGATGCGGTCGTTACCTGGCGCTGGGTGATGGTCACGATCGCTGCCTCTCGTGCGTGGGCATGAAGCACGCTGAGGTGGCTTTCGTGGATGCTCATGCTCCCAGGGTGGGGGTATGACCATCTCGGAGTTGCGGACGGACTCCGTTACCTGCAAGGGGGCGGAGGGCCCGTGCCACTGCCCAGATCTAGGGCTCCCTCTGGTGGCAGCCGGGGGAGTCCTTCTTCTAGCAGTGGGCGGACTGGTCTTAAGGTCACGGTAAGGAATTCCCCTCCGGGGATGCCCAAGCCCGCCGGCACTCGAAACCAGCGGAGCTCTCAAAAAGAGCAGGCTGGACAATCCCGGGGGGTACCACCTGTTTCTTCAAAGGCTCCCCCCGACGACCGGATGTCGATTGCAGCATCGGAGGGTGAGCCAGACTTTTCTGGAGAGGAAGATTTGGCTTCGCTGCTCTCCTCCGGGACCGTAGCAATGCTTGGATCGGATCCAGAAATAATGGCTATGTTTTCCCGGGCCGCCGTAGGGGTAGGGCGCGAGTGAAGACTTTCACAGTGTCCCGAGCCCTCAAGGTTGCACGAATGGTTCTCGGGGTGGTCCGCGCTGGTACTCAGCGCCCCGCCTCGGTGCCTTTCTTCCCGGTGCCTTTCTTCCCGGTGGTGCATGAGGAGCTCAACAGGTCGTGGACCACTTTTTACGGCCAGAAACAGACTTGGTGCCTCCTCCGTCCTCACTACCCTCGATGGTGGGGCAGTCAGGGGTTACAAGGGTCCCCCCGGTGGAGCGTTCGGTTGAGATGCAGTTGTGTCCTAACACAGCCTCCACCCGGCAGGGCGAACCGTGACTCCCCTCCCGGGTCTGTAGGTACTCAACTGGCCAGAGATGCCTATACGACCTGTGGAGAAGCTGCCTCCGCCTTACACGCTACGGCGTGATTGCAAGTGCACCAGGCCAAGGCACTGAGGGACTTGCAAGAGGGTGGTCACGACCCGGAAGTTCGCAGAGAACTCCACACCGCGGCGGACCTCGCGCCACGAGCGATGACGGTTACGGCGCGGTCTCTGGGTCGTGCGATGTCCACTATGGTGGTCCGGAAGCACCATTTCTGGCTGTGACGGCTGACATGCGCGAGAGGGACAAGACACGATTCTTGAACGCCCACGTGTCCCAGGCCGGCCTGTCGGCGAAACGGTGGAGAACGTGCCCAGCGGTTCTCAGCTGACCAGAGTAGACTGAGGCCATCAGGTACATCCTGCCGGCGTGCAGCTGCTGCTGTCGACGAGGGCGGCCCCCCTGCCACCTCCAAATAAGAGCAAGAGCTCCTGCGGCCTCCAGAAAAGCTGTGCCGTGGAGCCGGTCGCAAGGCAGCCGCCCCGCCCGTCCAGGCCCCAGCCAAACCTGGTGGCAAGCAAAAGAGCAAGAGGCCCTGAGACGGGCGAACCAGAGATGGAGGGACCTGCTCTTCAGGAGATGGTAAGCACACCACTCCCTCCCACGGAGGAGGGCCGGGCGGAGAATCTTATCCACCAATGACCTTGGTCGGTGGTTTTTTTTTTAACCCCCAAATTTTCGACAAAGAGCAATTCCTCTATTTCTGGGTCCCTAGAGGGGACGGGGGGTTGTGGACGATATAGTACGTATCACACTCACCCTCCTCTTTCGCCAGCGAGCAGCAGTGGGCGGATCGGGATGACAAACCAACGGACTACCCACGCACACTCTCTGCTCGAACGCAGGTCAGTGTTAAACACACCAGACCCCGCCTCGGACAGGCTACGAGACGCCCGGGCCAGGTCCCTGCGTTCTTTCACGCTGCCCCGCTGAGGGTACGCCTGTAGTTCCGTTGCTGCCAACTTGACGCGGGTCTGGGAGCATGGTAGAGCTTCCCAGCCGTCGCGATGGCTCCGTCGAACCGTTAGGCTCGGCTATGCGATTCAGTTCGCCCGGCGCCCTCCCAAGTTCAGGGGCGTCCACTTTACGTCAGTGAAAGCAGCAGATGCCCCTGTCTTGCGTGCAGAGATCGCAGTCCTATTGGCGAAGGACGCGATAGAGCAGGTCCCTCCAGCCGATATGAAGACAGGGTTTTACAGCCCCTACTTTATTTTACCCAAGAAAGGCGGTGGGTTGAGACCTATCTTGGAACTGCGCGTCGTGAACCGGGCCCTTCACCGGCTCCCGTTCAAGATGCTCACGCAGAAATGCACTTTCAGGTGTATCCGTCCCCAAGACTGGTTCGCAGCGATCAACCTGAAGGACACATACTTTCATGTCATGATTCTCCCTCGACACAGGCCTTTTCTGCGCTTTGCGTTCAAGGGCCGAGCATATCAGTACAGAGTCCTGCCCTTCGGGCTGTCCCTGTCACCCCGTGTCTTCACAAAAGTTGCGAAAGCAGCCCTTGTTCCCCTGAGAGAACAAGGCATTCGCATCCTCAACTACCTCGACGATTGGCTCATACTCGCCCAGTCTCAGGATCAGTTTGTGCGAGCACAGGGACTTGGTGCTCTCACACCTCAGCCTGTTGCGCCTTCAGGTCAACTGGGAAAAGAGCAAACTCTCCCCGATGCAGAGGATCTCTTTTTCTCGGTATGGAGTTGGACTCGGTCGAACAGACAGCACGCCTCACGCAGGAACGTGCTCAGTCGGTGTTGAACTGCTTGAATACATTCAAGAGCAGGATGGCAGTCCCACTGAAACAATTTCAGAGGCTACTGGGGCATATGGCGGCCACGGCGGCAGTCACGCCACTGGGGCTACTCCATATGAGACCGCTGCAGCACTGGCTCCATGGCCGAGTCCCGAGGTGGGCGTGGCAACGCGGCACCTTCCGGGTCCAGGTGACACCGGCCTGCCGCCAAACCTTCACCCCGTGGTCAGACCTTGCGTTCCTCCGGGGCAGGAGTGCCCCTGGAGCAGGTCACCAGGCATGCTGTGGTTTGCACAGATGCCTCAACCACCGGATGGGGGGCCACGTACAA
Source organism: Sinocyclocheilus anophthalmus (assembly GCA_018155175.1). Taxonomy (NCBI): domain Eukaryota; kingdom Metazoa; phylum Chordata; class Actinopteri; order Cypriniformes; family Cyprinidae; genus Sinocyclocheilus; species Sinocyclocheilus anophthalmus. The sequence goes on along the minus strand of JADLZN010001811.1, from coordinate 2,665 downwards.
CGGGGCTTTGCAGTGTCAGGGTTCTGGACAGGGCCTCGACTGCTTTGGCACATCAACTGCCTGGAGTTGCTGGCAGTGCACCTTGCCCTGAGCCGTCTCCAAGGACGCTTACGAGGCAAGCATGTACTAGTACCCACGGACAACACAGCGACCGTTGCGTAAATCAAACAACAAGGTGGTCTGCGCTCCCGTCGCAACTCACCCGCCACCTCCTCCTCTAGAGTCAGAAGCATCTGAGGTCGCTTCGTGCTGTTCACATTCATGGGCTGCTCAACCGGGCAGCCGACGATCTGTTCACGAGCTGTTGCCCCCGGGAGAGAGGAGAATGGAGACTCCATCCCCAGGTGGTCCAGCTGATTTGGAGACGTTTTGGGGATGCTCAGGTAGACCTGTTTGCTTCTCTAGAAACCTCTCACTGCCAGTTATTCTTCGCCCTGACCGACGGAACACTCAGCACGGACGCACTGGCACACAGCTGGCCGCGGGGCCTTCGCAAGTATGCGTTTCCCCCAGTGAGCCTTCTGGCACAGTTCCTGTGCAAAGTCAGGGAGGACGAGGAGCAGGTCCTGCTGGTGGCGCCCTATTGGCCTACCCGGACCTGGTTCCCAAAACTAATGCTCCTCGCGACAGCCCTCCTTGGCCGATTCATCTGAGGAAGAATCTACTGACTCAGAGACGGGGGCACTCTTTGGCACCCGCATTCAGACCTCTGAAAACTTCACGTCTGGTCCCTGGACGGGACGCGGAGGTACTAGGTGGCCTACCCCAAGGGGTAGTGGACACCATCACTTCAGCGAGAGCACCGTCTACGAGACACGCCTACGCTTTGAAGTGGAACCTGTTCGTTGAGTGGTGTTCTTCTCGCCGAGAAGACCCCCGGAGATGCCCGATCGGAGTTGTGCTGTCCTTCTTGCAGCAGGGGCTCCCTCCACCCTTAAAGTTCATGTCACCGAAGCGATCGCTGCTAACCACGACCCCGTAGAAGGAGGTCGTTGGGGAAGCATGACTTGGTTGTCAGATTCCTTAGGGGGGCGAGAAGGTTAAATCATCCACGGCCACCCTCTATTCCCTCGTGGGACCTGACTCTGGTGCTCACGGCACTAAAGCAGGCCCCGTTTGAGCCTTTACAGGCAGTAGAGCTGAAGTTCCTCTCAATGAAGACATTGCTCCTGCTGGCATTGGCCTCTATCAAGAGGGTAGGGGACCTGCACGCATTTTCGGTCAACGATTCGTGCCTAGAGTTCGGACCAGCTGATTCCTAGGTGACCCTGAGACCCGGCTATGTGCCCAAGGTTCGCACTACTCCATTCAGGGATCAGGTGGTGAACCTCCAAGCGCTGCCCTGGGGAGGAGGCAGACCCAGCCCTGGCTTTGCTCTGTCCCGTCTGAGTATTAAGGTGCTACGTAGACCGGATACAAAGCTTTAGGACCTTAGACCAGCTCTTTGTCTGTTACGGAGGACGGCAGAAGGGGAAGGCCGTCTCAAAGCAGAGGATGACCCACTGGATAGAGGATGCCATCACCCTGGCTTATCAGGAACAGGGTATGCCCTGCCCGCTCAGGTTGCAAGCTAACTCTACTAGGAGTGTTGCATCCTCCTAGGCGCTGGCTCGTGGCACCTCGCTGGCAGATATCTGAAGAGCTGCAGGCTGGGTGACCCCTAACACATTCGCTAGATTCTATAGCCGAGTGACGGCGCCGGAGCATCCTGTGTTCTCACCTCAAACAGGTAGAAGCACTGAGAGGCGCCGGTTTAGTGTCTGCTTGCTAAAACCGCTCCAGAGAGTCCATATAGTTGACCCTGTTGAGTTCCTCCGTCCCCTTGGCAGTCAGACGTGGCGGAGCGTCCGGCGCCATGCCTTCACTCGTTGAATCCTCGAGAACTGGTAGAAGGATGGGTTCCATATGTAAGACCTAATTGGATCTCATATGTGTAAAGTCCACGGGATAGCCTTGAGCCCGTGTTTCCCCGGAAGACTTCTGCCATTCCAAGAGGGTTCAATCACCTCCATCCTTCCATATACACCTAAGGGATGTCCATATGTCTATTGCTTCCGAAACCTCCTTCGGGAAAGATGGAACTTCCGCAACGTTCCTGTCCCAAGTGGAACGGGTACGTTTCCCCAGTGTTATCCAGTCTTACTCATTGGGTAGTGCCATTGCAGCAAAAGTAGCTGGTCCTCTTGTGAAGAAGCCCTGGACTACGCCAAAAAATAGGGGCGCAGGTACAGGACACTGGAAGGGGCAGTAGCTAAGGCCCTTTGGTAGGATCCCAATTTTGTCGGTCATCCAACGTGACATCGAGAGTGACCGACTGAAATGGAACGTCTCGGTTACATATGGTAACCCTCATTCCCTGAAAGAGGGAACGGAGACATCACGTCCCGTCGCCACAGCTACGTTACCCGCTGAGCGGCGGGTCATGGCTCGGCTCCCTCAGCGACAAACGGAATCTGCGAGCACCTGATGCTAATTTACTCACGCGTGATACAGCAGCAGCTGGAGAAACTAGATGAAAGTGCATTGGCTCGTTTAGGGTTACACTAGAAGTGTAGATTGGCCCTTAGCGAGATTCCCAATTTTGTCGGTCCTCCGACGGAGTCTCCGTTCCCTCCTTCAGGGACGAGGGTTACCATATGTAACCGAGACGTTCCCTTTCAGTTAA
>JADLZN010001810.1:0-324055 GCA_018155175.1 Sinocyclocheilus anophthalmus | reverse complement strand
AAATAACTTTCTTACTGTACAATTATATAAGTTTGTAACGTAAATCTGCATTATTATTGACTCCGGTTATGAGCAAACATTGAACACGTCAAGTGTGATACAAGTACGGTTTTATTAACTACATAACACTTAAACTAGTCCAACATACTACAGAAACACATAAACTGGTCTAACATCCTACATAAACACATAAACTGGTCTAACCTACACATACACACACACACACACAAATACAGTGGGTACGGAAAGGCGTTAACGTTGGCTCAGTACAGAACGAGATAAGGAATGACATTTATGGAACCATTTGCATATTCAAAAGATCTAAGACTGGGATAAGTCAGATTCTTAGTTCAAACACACCTTTGTAAAAAATTGTAACTGATACTTAATGTATCAATTAATAAGACTATGTTTGATACTTGCGAGTCTCGGCGGTCTGAAAGAGAGTCCTGATGCAATCTTAAGGCCCAAGATCTTGCTGAAAGTAGTTGATGAAAAGAAACAGTTTGCGTCAGAGAATCTTGGTGAAATGAAAAAGTCAAGGCCGAAGCCTGGCACAATGCTTTGGTATCCTGCAGCGTTTTCTCACATCTTCATCTTAGCCTCTGACTGAACCACCGACTGGGCGGGTCACATGGTGTGTCAGCTTTAAGGTCAGAGAAGATCCCCGCCTCTCAAGATGGGCTTATCCAATGAGAAAAGCAGGAATCCCAAGTGGGCGTTTTGAGATCCTGTGGAGTTTATGAATCTTTGTGTGGAAACATGGTACTTTAGTATCTGGAACTTTGATTGAAAATACTACAGGTTCTCAGGGCACTAATATATTGGCTATGTACCAAAATATAATATACATTCTTGTTTGATCATCAGAAGGCGATTCATAGATACTAAACAAGCTATATGTAAGGTTATATGAATGAGTGGTTTATCGTAAGCATGGATAAAAATAGTCTATAATACAACAGATTAATACAAAACAGCAATAATATACACAATGGCCTGAAGAATATGTGTGTTCATTCAAAGAAAGGTTTTCCTATGATTTAATTAGTAGAAAAGTCCATTTCTAATGTGCATTTGTGCCTCTTGCTTCTGGAGAATGCAGCTGAGAGTCTGCTCGCATTCCACAAGGTTGTAAATGTATAGGGTTACCATGAAACCAGGGTCTTGTTCGGCTTCCTGGGGTGTTACAGAGTATTTGTGAAATCTAGCTAACAAAATATATATTGTGTGTTTGAGTGGTCCAGACGCTACAATATTTATATATATATATATATTTTTTTTTTTTTCGAAAAGGGATCGTATCACCCAGCAGGTTCCCAGGTAGGTAGTCCCATCGAAGAGCCTCTAGTTCGGACCATCAGTAAGGTTGTCACTATGAAGCCATAGAACCAACCAACATAATAGGTCCAGCATTGGCGACTATAATGCAGGACATTCCCAACCTAACCTCGGTCAGGTGGAGAGATAGTGGTTACAGGGGAATTAGGAAGGGGAAGATAAGGGCAGATGTAAGACCCCCAAAGGAAATTAGTAGATACCGAGGTATCACTCTAATCCGGAGAAAAGCGCTGACACCCTGTCTGGATCACATCCCATAGGTCTTTTACCTACCTTCCTTTGACCAGCGATTCTTCCTACCCCTACCCGAGGGCAGGGGAGGAGCGCGAGCCGCGACACTAACCTTCTGTGCCCGTCTCTGATCCTCAAAACTGAGACGGGCTAGGACCCCTGGGGTTGTCGGGCTCAGACCCTGGACTTCGTGAAGGCCGCTGCTGAGTGCGCCTTCTCCTCCCTGAACTTCTCGACCACTGCCTAAAAGGATGTACCAAAAAATACGTAAGGCGAAACTGGTGCATCGAGAAGAAAGCCCCTCTCTTTTTTTCCAGATATCTGCTAGGTTCACCCACAGATGCCCCTCCGTCACAACCATAGCCGCCATGGACCTGCCACTAGCAGAGGCAGCCTGCTTAGTGTAGGGATTTCTAAATATGAACGGACACCAATATCAGCCATCACGAGGTTTGCTAATCACCCAGCACATGAGTCCCATATTCTTGGTCGATTTCCTGTCAGTCTTGTAAACTCATCTACAAATGAGATCGAAACTAATTCAGTCAGGAGACAACAAAGCTTTCTTTGTATAAGAACTGGAAGGTTCGTTCACAACATATAGAAAACACGATGTCTTGTGACCACCAATGGATGGAACCATTATGTCCAGAACAGGAAAAGGATGAGTAAATTAAATGATGCCCTCAGGCAAGCACGGGATATACAGCGTGACGCCACATGACTATCACATGTTTAACCACCTGCTTCCTGCATGACCGAAACCCTTACTTTCTTGTGTCACAGACAAAGAAACAGAACCTTGCATGACTATTTTAAAAGACAAATTGTTTAAAAACATATACAGTAAGTAGTGAAAATGTATCCACTGTACTGTATGTGTTACGCCGTATCTATATATTTGATGTGTTTATCAAAACCATGATACCTCAATCTTGGCCTTAAAACTTTTCTTTTAGTGATTATGATTACTGTGCATGCAAAATACCTGTTGTTTAAGCTCGAATGAGAGCTTGTCTTATTCGCCGAACATTGGTGTTAGTGAAAAGTTTATATTTTGTATCATTCTCTGGTGATAATACTGTTATCAGAAGATGTTTAAAACTTGCAGAAATACTCTCCACAAACAGCATGCGAGTCATGCATGATAAGGAACATTATGGGGCATGGCTAAGCCACCATCTGATTGGACAGCGACCTGTGGGCTGGACAAAAGTCAGCCTGCTTAAAATGGGACACAAAGCCCTCTCGCGCTGTCTTACGCTCGGGCTCGCACTCTCACTCAAAAGAACTTTGGCTTTCACCTTGGTGAGCGCAACAAAGCGACCCACGCCGTACCACCGCACCAGCGAGACCATCTAAGAGCTCAAACACTTCAGAGAAACTTTGCGATCTTCAAAGAACTTAATGCAGACTCAGACTGTAGCAAAACTGCTGAAGCCTCCGCGTCATAAAGAAGCCAACCAATCTCCGGAGGGCTTCCCCAAAAGAACGTCATTCAAACGTCATTCCGACGTCACCTCAGCGACCAATCAGTAACGGGGTTCCCTCAACAGACATCCAGGAAGCCCGCGTCAGCCACGGAATCACCTCAGCTTTTCAGCTGTCAACCAAGCAAAACGCAAGTACAAACAAACTCTTCAAATCTGCTGAACTGGTGTTGAGCTAATTTAAGCAGTAAAATTAAGACCAATTCTCTGCTTGGTGAGCTCGCTCAGTTGAAGTTAAATCACTCGTAAAACGAGTTAGAACTTGAAAGCTTCATAGAATCCGTTAACTCACTCCTTCAATTTTCTGAGCTGTATATGTGTGTGTGTGTGTGTGTGTGTGTGTATATGTGTGCTTTAGTTAGGTTTTTATGTAATCTAGATTAGCCAATAAAATCCATGTTTCATTTATAAAGAAGGATTGTCTGGTGTCATATAATTTCAAGGTTAAAACTGTTGCCAAAAAGATCCCTTGCTTGCTACTTAGATCGTAGCTTACTTATAATAATTACCTCTCTAAGAGCTTACAAATTATCATAATTGTATTACCCGTGGCCAGGGAAATACAAATATTCAAGTTGTTAAAATATACTGAGGTCAACGGCTCGCTGGACGACCGTTGATTTAAAGTGTAAAACAACAAATTTGAAATCAGTTTTAATCAGGTGGACCTCGAATTTCCAGATGCGATTCCTTTCAAAACCTGAATGAATAATAATAATTAATTCCCTACAATTACAAATAATGAGAAAAATTCATTACATTAGTATCAGGGAGAGCGAGATCCGTGGTGCAGCGCACTAAACTACCTCATCAGGAGAAAGGCCCTCGCCTTTATCCAGTTCTTTCAGCAGGTCAGCCTGATATGCTTGGAGCATCACCATCATGTGCAATGAAGCGACAGCCCGACCTGCTGCTGCTGCATATGCCCTGGCATTCGAGCGAGATGTCAAGGAGGGAGTCTTAAGAGAGGACTTCTCACCATAGAGAGATAGCTGGCCAGCGTTTCTCTATAGGGGCATCTTCTCATAACCGCTTTGCCCATCGCCTCATTGTTGGCATAACTTGTATGCTGGAATAGATGGATGCGTGAAGAAAAAAACGGCCTCTTCCACTCCTTCTCAATCTTTATATGAAAAAACAGGAAGAAAGGAAGGCTCACCGGAGCGGGGGGTTATGGCCAGAAAAATAACGTTCATCGAGATGACCTCGCGACATCACTTCCTTAGTCCGCTTTCACGGCAAGTAAAGCCTCGCCGTGGCGCTATCCATAACCTCTAAGAGCTCATCATCCGCAGGGCAGGAGGATTGGGAAGGCTAAGCCTCAGCTTCTTTGCCCTCCTCAGAAATCTCCTGCTCTTCCTGGGTCGAACTCAGCAGAGCACTGGCCCCTGGATCAGACGATGTTGTAGGGTTTTTTAAATATGAACGGACACTGATATCAGCCATCACAAGGTTTGCTAAATCACCCAGCACATGAGTCCCATATTCTTTGTCGATTTCCTGTCAGTCTTGTAAACTCATCTACTCATGAGATCGAAAATAATTCGATCAGAAGACGACAAAGCTTTCTTGGTATCAAGAACTGAAAGAGATCATTCACAACCTATAGAAGCCCCCATATCTTGGGACCCACCAATGGATGGAACCATTATATCACAAACAGGAAAAGGATGAGTAAATTAACTAATGCCCTCAGGCAAGCACGGGAGATACAGCGTGACGCCACATGACTATCACATGTTAACCACCTGCTTCCTGCATGACCGAAACCCTTACTTTCTTGTGTCACAGACAAAGAAACAGAACCTTGCATGACTATTTTAAAAGACAAATCGTTTAAAAACGTATAAGTAGTGAAAATGTATCCACTGTACTGTATGTGTTATGCCGTATCTATATATTTGATGTGTTTATCGAAACCATGATATCTCAGTCTTGGCCTTATAACTTTTCTTTTAGTGATTACTGTGTATGCAAAATACCTGTTGTTGGAGCTCGAATGAGTGCTTGTCTTATTCGCCGAACATTGGTGTTAGTGAAAATTTTATATTATGTATCATTCTCTGGTGATAATACTTTTATAAGAAGTTATTAAAACTTGCAGAAATACTCTCCACAAACAGCATGCGATTCATGCATGATAAGGAACAATATGGGGCGTGGCTAAGCCACCATCTGATTGGACAGTGGCCTGTGGGCTGGACAAAAGTCAGCCTACTTAAAATTGGACACAAAGACCTCTCGCGCTGTTTTACGCTCGGGCTCGCTCTCTCACTCTAAAGAACTTTTGCTTTCACCTTGGTGAGCACGACAAAAGCGCTCCCAAGCTGTAACATCGCACAGCGAGACCATCTAAGAACTCAAACACTTCAGAGAAACACAATCTTCAAAGTCTTGCAAACTCAGGCTTTTAGCAGGACTGCTGAAGCTCTTCGTAACCCGGCAACCAACCAATCCAACGAGGGTTTCCCCAAAAGGACGTCATCCAAACGTCACCTCAGTGACCAATCAGCAACGGGGTTCCCTCAACAGACATCCAGGAAGCCCGCATCAGCAACGGAATCACCTCAGCTTGTCAGCTGTCAACCAAAAGAACGCAAGTAATGAACAAACTCTTCAAATCTGCTGAACTGGTGTAGAGCTAATTTAAGCAGTAATTTAGTTTAGGTTTAGTAATCTAGAAGAATGCCAATCAAAATTCATGTCAGTTATAATAATCATCGTCTGGTGTATAATTTCAAGGTTAAACTTTGCCAAGAACAACGTTACCTCTCTAGAGCTGATAACATATCATAATTGTGTGAACCCATGGCCAGGGAGGAGGATGGAGAATAGAGAACATAAAATACATATTCAATTGGTAATATACACCAACATTAACTTCTCGCTGGCCGAGTAGCTGATAGGGTGTAAACCATTTAAATTAAAATTCAGTTTAATCAGGTGGACCTCGACTTTTCAGATTCGAGTCCTTTCAAAACCTGAATGAATTAATGATAATTAATTCCCTACAATTACAAATGAATAAGTCATTTCATTACAATGTTAATGAAATAACATAATCCTCCATTGGCTCACTCTCGTCCACAGCCGACGAGTGCGAGAGGGAAAACCCCTCTTTAAACTCATTGGCCAGATCCACCTGCGATCCCCACGAGCTCATTCTCCTCCATGCCTCAGCAGCGGCAGGTCCTGAATCGCGGGAAGCAGATGGCTGCCCCTCTTTCCTCGAAAAGAGAGACAACGAGAGTGGAGCTTTTTCATTGGAAAAACGCTCGCAGTGCATGCCGATTGCCCCCTCAGAGACATCGCATGCGTGCTCTTCGCCCACAAAAATAACGCATAGATCATGTGTGTCATCAGATGTTTAAACAATGGCAACACGGATGCACACATCCTCTAAACGCTTTGCTAGTGCTTGCCATAATGATATGAATAGAGATCGCTCTTACCACAGAAATGCACGCTTCAAACAAAACAGTCAATGAAGACGAAGAAGAGGATGATATGTTCTCCCGGCGCCTATTTATAAATTCGTTCGTACCGGTAGTGACATCATGGCTGTCGCCAGCCAATGTGTTGTTGGTGTTTTTTCAATGTATGCTTCAGACACGGGTCATGACGAGGGGTTCCCCATAGTGACCCCTAGAGGACGCAGTTCGAAGTTCCCATGAAAGGGAACTGCTGTTGTTTTCCTTGGATTTGCTTCTCATTTCCATAAAATGTTAAGCTTTTCCAAGTTTTACAGGCAACCTCTGATGTGCTAATTTAGATTAGCACAGTTGGTTTTAAATGAATCTAGTTTATTTTAATTCAGGACTCCATAGTCCAGGAGTTAGTAAAATGTACTTAATCTGTGTTTCAGAAAGCCATTTTTGAAACCATGATTAACTATTCTAGATAAAGCTTACTCCTGGCTTAATTTAAACCCTGTCCAGGAAACCGCCCCTTTATGTTATATTTTTGTTCAACTCTTTGAATTGAATCTTAATGTCCGCACTTCAATTTCATCTTGATTGTTTTATTTTTAATTCTGTTCTGGCGGCATACAAGAGCCAAAATTATGAAAATTGTGTCAGTGTCCAAATATATATGGACCTAACTGTATAATAAACATTACCGTTTAGTATTGACACAGAATCCCTAGTACTGTACAATCTTTCGTCAAGTGTTTACCAATAACATAAAACAGTATTAGTGAGAGGAAGAGAGAGACAGAGATCTATTCAAAAGTACAGAATATGTTGCTTTAAAACCTAAATAAAACATTTGTTTAGCAGAGGCCATTGATACAGCTCTTACATCTGAAACTTCTTTAGAGGATCACGCTCACCAACAAACATCTAGTTTGGGGTCCAAATGACAGCTGGAAAATGTTGATTGTTAATCCACAAACAAATGCACAGTATTATGCAACAGGGCAAGATACACTGATGTCCATAGTTATCCAATATTCATCCACAGGCCTTATCTATAAGGTTGCAGTAGGGTCAGTGTAATATACTAACAATGTACAATACATAATTTATGGTGTTTCACCTAAAGTCCTGAAGGTCTGCGCCACGCAACTGGCAGGTGTGACATTTTTGATAAGTCTCTTATGCAAGAAGTAGTGCCACGCTTATTCAAGTCCGCTATTATCATACAGGTCCCTAAGAAATTAGACACATGTACTCTCAATGATTTTAGGCCAGTAGCATTACTATCAATCGCCATGAAGTGCTTAGAGAAACTCATACTTGCATACATTAACTCTCGTTTGCCTACCACCCCAACCAATCAGTGGACGGTGGCCATAGCTTTAATTGCATTATACACTTCAACACCTGAACTGCAGTGAAACATATGTAAAGATGCTCTTCCTGGATTATAGTTCTGCCTTCCATACCATCTGACCGGGAAAGATAATTGGGAAGTGACAGACCTTGGGGTCCCAAATCCCACCTGTTAACTTGATTTTGGACTTTCTTATTGATAGACCACAAAAAGTGAGGATGGGAGGCAGGGTCTCTTCTGAGATTACAATTACACTGTCATATAGAGACTTGTTGCTAAGGTTGCTTTATGTTTATAAACCTTTTATATGTATCTGTTATACAGAGACTTTTTTATCACAGTTTTCTTATTCATATTACATCGTTTCAGGACAAAGTAAACTGCAAAATGCATGTGCAATATTCTCATATGGAAGTAAGTGTGCTTTATTATAGTATGTATTTCACTGTATGTCTATAGTGTGTGTTTTAATATTATAATTTATTTTGGAGAGAAATGCATCACTGATAATACAATGTATTACATAATTACTGACATATTATGTGCCCTTGAAACTAAGAAATAATTACCAACATTTGGGTATTTCCTAATAGTTTCAAAGAAACACATTAGATATTAAACAGCATATGTTAAATACAGTATTTCACATTGTAAAAATATAGCCTCTGTAGTCCTGACACTCGAAACAAAAATATAGTCATGTAGCTTACTCGTCAACAGCCTTTTATGTTTTTAAACTACTTTCCAAATCTTTTTTCTTTTATATTCAGTTGCATTCAGTCACAGCCACATGGATGCATCTTTTCAAACTTTCAAATTTGAAAGTCTTCATCATTTCCACATCTGTACTACAATCACATGCACTTTGCTTGTTTACTCAACACATACATGTGATATGTATGTTGTGTGGATTACTTGTGGATTAAAGTGATGTTTTTATCACTCTCATTCTGACGGCACCCATTCACTGCAGAAGATCCACTGGTGAGCAAGTGAGACGGCTATATTATCTAAAGGGGCATATGATGTTGGCTAAAGAACATTAATTTGGGTATGTGTGTGTAATGAAAGTCTTTTATGCGGTTAAAAAGTGAACAAAAAAAAAAACACATTTGTTCCACATACTGTACATTATTGTTCTCTATATGCCCCGCCTTTTTGAAACGCGTCGATTTTTATCGGTCATCGGTCTGAAAAAGCGAGGTGTGCTGTGATTGGCCAGCTATCCAAGGCGTTGTGATTGGCCGAATACCTCTAAGCGTGAGACGGAAATGTTACGCCCCTCACATACTGTTGATGCCGTGTCCCGGCCGGAGCGACGAGACAAAAACATTAAAACCCATTACAAACGAGGCATTTGTTGCATCCAGTGGGGACATAATTACTGATTATAATGACTTATACTGTCGTTTACGTGTTGCGTTGAGTTTGCAGTGCATAGCGCAGCGTAAACATTAAAACTCTGCGCATTTGTGATCAGAGAAAGACAACAACAAAGTGCTACTCTCTTGCCCAAAACTCGAGTTTTAATCATCTGGAAATCCTTTAAATGTTAAAAAGGATACATGACTGTGATCAGAACTGCGGCATGTGTCTACGTGACTCTCCAGGATCAGTAACATCTCCATAAAATGTGTTGCCAATCTGGAGATTTGGGTTAAACTGTTCTGGAACACTGTTGTATAAAATACAACTTAACCACTGATTTGTAGTCGTGTCCTCTTTTGGAAGACCAAACAAAGTAGTTTCGCTTTCACAACGAAAACACAGCGGCTAGCGTGAGGGGAAGCCCCGGCTTAGCGTGTGCTGAGGCCGGGATAGAGTGAGCTGAGGCGGGTAGCGTGGGTGAGCGGCAGGGGCGAGAACGGCGACCAGGAGGAATCTGACGGATATGCGCGGCAAAGATGTGACGACAGCGGGCTGGGACTCCGCTTCGTTCACGGTGAAAGTTGATGTATTCCCTCAGCGACCAGCACAGATCAGCTCTAGGCATGACGAAGCGGATATCGTCCTCTTTTGGAAGACCAAACAAAGTAGTTTCGCTTTCACAACGAAGCACACAGCGTCTTCACGACATGGCTGCAGCGTCAACAATACTACAGTGAGAATAAAAAAAAGTTACACCTTCTTTCTTTGCATAAACATTTGGGCGGCGTTATGCAAATCTTCCCACATAGTGAGGTAGATATGTTGGGGCGTGTTAGAACGAGCCGTTTTTTTTGGTAGGTGTGGCTGACTCTTAACTTTATTAAAGAATATCTCTTTGGATTTGAGAACTTGTCTTGAAACTGACAAGATCTTCTTTATGCACCAAGAGCTTGTAATACTCCAAAGAGAAAGGAAAAATTTAAATCGCATCATATGACCCCTTTAATCTGTTCGAATGAAGAAACAAAACTCATCTGTGCCTTGGCTTGAGGGTGAATACATTTTCAGCAAGTTTTCATTTCGGTATGAACATGTTGAAGGTATGTGCTATGTTGTTGTGTGCATATGTGTAGATGAACATCGTGATCTGTGATTGTCTATGATGCTATGTGCCATGTCGCTGTTTTTTCTAGTGTCACACACCACAGACATTGTCCTTCAGGTATGCTGTGGCAATGTTCTTGGTAGTTTTTTTATTTTATTTTTTGTTTTTTTAATGGAATACCTCAGATAAAATGTATCTACTGCCTGACAGTTATCACTGAAATAGGTGTCTTGGGAAGTCACACTTATCTCTAAGACAGCAACCAAGAATATGACGGCAGGTCACTGTTATTTATCAATCAAATTTATAGGCACTGTCTATGCTCATTTTAAATGTTTGGGGTTTGCTGACGCTGAGTTTGCAAATATGTGTTTAAAGTTTCTGAGTAGGAATTTTGGAGAAAGTGACTGGTCTTTGTTAGTGCTGGGTAGATTGCTTACAAATTGTAGTCCATTACTGATTACAGAAAATACATTCCCTTCTTTGATATCAACATGAAATGCAATAAACACCAGGGTTTCCTAAACTGGGGTTAATTTAGACCTGACAAGGGGTGTAAGGAGATAACTAGATAATAATATGCTGTTATATACCGTGTCTTTAGATTAATTAGTTATGGGGAAAAATAATGTGTTAAAATTATTAATGCATTTAACGCACCTGTAGCCTATAATGCATTTAAATGTCGCTTAAGATATTGTGTCAAAAATACTCCTGAGAGTTTTTGTATTGTATTTATATCATATGATATAGTTAGACAATATCACATGAGCAATTAGTGCTGTTTTTGAATAGCATGAGTGCAAATGTGATTCTGATTTTATGCAACAGTTTACAAGTCAAGGAGGTCAGGACCTCTGTAGGGGCAAAAGGCCCACATTATCATTTAAAGGGAAATGCATTTTATGCTTTCATACTAGTTTAATTTCTTGTCAGAGAGCCATGTGTGACTCGCTAGCCATAGGTTCCTGGCAACTGGTCAATATGATACTTATGAAACTTAACAACTGCCATAAATTGTATCACTAGTTAGATAAAAGTTAAACTGCATGATTGTGACGCTAATATGTATGCCTCCCCCTTAGATTAGCAGTTGTACTTATAAAGAGCTTTGAACACTCTTTGTAGAACAGTCATGATGAAGGTCCTAGAGGGATTTCTTTCTCTAGGTTTGTTGGCTGTTTTTTGGAACTACTGTAATGCAGAGCAACAGGACTTCATGTTACTTGCTGGCCCTCTGAAAACCAGCCAGACTTCACCTTCAAATGAAGATAATGTGTTTAACTGTGGAGGTCCACTGCCTCAACAATCCAGAGCCTACTTCCTGTACCTTCAGAGCAGAGGGGTGACCCACTTTAAAGTTCCCCTGTCCTGGTCTCTCATCCTTCCCTCAGGTGATGCCAACCAGCCGCATGAAGACACTGTGAAGTGCTACAAGACGCTCGTGCAGCAGCTGACTGAATCGAGCATCAAACCTCTGCTGGTTCTCCATCGTTCTGCTGTACCAGAACTCTTCAGAGCCAGATTTGGAGGCTGGGAGAATCCATTACTGGTGCAGATGTTTGAACAGTATGCAGGATTTGTGTTCAATGCATTTAGAGATCTTGCGGACACATTCATCACATTCAGTCACCTGCATGAGCTACATGAATTGCAACTTCAAAATGCTGTCCAGTCTCATGCAAATGTTTACAATGTCTATCATCAAATGTTCAAAGGTAAGGCATGAGTTTATTAATTAATTTATTTATTATCATACATTATCATATGTTTCATGAATAAAATGCTAAATTGTTTCATGGTTTAAATGTAGTTGAAAAATGGCTAAACAGCTCATTTTATGGCCAACTGAGACAATTTACAGCATGTAATGTGAAAACAGGCCCATATTCTTAGACAAATGTTAAAGGGGTGGTTCACTGGTTTTTATCTAGGCTTGATTGTGTTTATGGGGTGCAGTCTAACATGTGTTAATGCTTTGTTTTTTTTAAAAACGCATTATTTTTCACATAATTTACATTATTAAAATACCTTTCTGTTATATGTGTGTTGTGATTGGCTAAACCGCCTCTAGTGCGCGTCTAATCGTCACGCCCCTCACCTCAGTGGCATGTGCTCCGGTTGTATTGTAAACAACGTCGTCGTTAATATCGCTTATCAGTTTGAGCCCGATTGAGAAGCAAAGGATATTATTGAAGAGGATTGTGTAGAACCTGTGCAAGCACGGCTTGTAATGGTAGGCCTGGTTTTTTTGTTTGTTGTTTTGTTCTCATACTTTTAGATATACTGTTATTTGTAAATGCTACTGCTTATGTTAGCTTTTAATATACAGTTTTATACTGATTAAAGCTTTAATACAGCACGGCAAACGCACGTGCGTCCATGTATAATGCTTACTCATAGCTATGTGAAATTAAGTGTATAATTGGAACAGTTAATTGTTGGAGTTGAGCTGAATGTGAAAGAGAGAGAGAGAGAGATGCAGAGCGTGTGCAGAGCAGGGGGACTCGAGGAACAGTATTAAGATCTGCTGCTTTAGAACATTGATTTTGAAACTTGTGAATCCATTAGAATCGTTAGAAGACAGAATCGCGATTCATATATGAACAGATTTTTACGTGCACCTCTAGTTTTCTCTTCCTCTTCTCTAAAGCAGCACAGCATGACCTCGCCCCCTTTGCTGCCTTTTCCCGAGGGCGGGGTTTATCTGGGTTTATTACATCACAAACCCAGGAAGTAACTTGTTGTAGTCCCTACCAGCCGTTTTTGTAGGCATTAAACTGCCAGAATTTTAAAAGACGATATCTCCGTTTGCATTGAACTTTCAGCTTTGTAAATTTGCAGATATTGTTTATGCTCAAACAGCAACAATGAAACAGTGAAATCGCAGTGAACCACCCCTTTAAAACAACAAAAAGTTTACTTTTACATAGTTTACATTACATAGTTCTTTATAATAATACAGTGAATGAGTGTTTCTCTCTCTCTCTCTCTCAGCACTTCATTTGTCTGTTGGGATCAGAGCCAGTGAAATTAACTCCATAACTCCAAAAAACACGGTAAGTGTTCAAGACAGATCATCATATATTATGCTGATCAATAGTCAATATTATGTCATTTATAACATACGTCTCTTGTCTCATCTTCAGGCACATGTGAATTTCATATCTCTCCATATGCAGTACAACTGCAAATTGGAGACACCTCTTACAGAGGAATTGAGGAAGTTACACGTAATGATTTGTTGTGGCTCTTGAAATATTATATAATCATCTGTACAGTAGTGAATAGTCATCAGATTTCACAGCTGGTCACTTAACTCAGCTGGTTTTTAATATTGATTGGTTGATGTGACAGAACATTTCAGGACACTGGAATGACACTTGACGCTCTTGTTTCAGATTGGCAGTGGTCAAAAGCCCATCCTTATGTATCAGCTGACAGTCGAAGACTGTGATGGATATGAAAATAATTTCCAGCCACTTCACACAATTCTCAGAGGTAAATGTTAGCATATTTCTTTAAGTGATGGGTCCAAAGTCTAAGATGCTATTTATGGAATTAAAATACCAGATGCTAACCTATTATTTGTCAGTTTTAAAGAACAAAGATCTTCACATCATGGGCTGTGACATCACACACCTTTTTGAGAAGGTAGATCAGCAAGAAACACTCAAAAGGTAAAGCTGAGACCAATAAGGTACAAATATCAGTATATAATAGTTATGTAATAGTCAGCATAACAAGTATGCTCTCATTTAGTTTGCAGATGGAAAATACTAAGACAGTCTCACATCAGAAATCAGCTTCTCCATTCTCATACCAAAAGATCTGGGAGAAATTCAGAAGTCAAACTGAAGCTGAGCGTGATCAGTTCTTGAGTGGCTCGTTCCCAGTTCATTTTGATTGGTCCGTCTCCAGTGAAAGTTTCAAAGTGGAGGGTGGATGGACTGAACACGGGAAGGGCGAGACAATATGGGACCGATTTAGCCATGAGGGTCATGTCTTTGAAAACCAGACCACTGATTTGGCCTGTGATAGTTATCACAAGGTGGACTATGATGTGTATCTGCTTAGGGGCATGATGGCACCTAATTATCAGTTCTCAATTTCCTAGGTTCGCATTTTCCACACTGGGTGCAAAGAAAGTTTGGTTGAAAATGGTGCTGCTTATTATGACAAGATGATTGATACACTCCTACAATCCGGCATCGAGCCCACTGTTGCCCTGCATCACTGGGACCTTCCCCAAGCTCTGCAGGACTCAGGCGGCTGGGAAAATGACTCTATTGTGGAAGCTTTCAAAGAATTTTCTGATTTCTGCTTCTCACATTATGGAGACAGAGTCAAAACATGGATCACCTTCGGCAGCCCGTGGGTAGTGAGCAACTTGGGGTACGGAACAGGGGAACATCCCCCAAGAGTGAAAGACCCAATAATCGCATCTTACAAGGTGTGTCTGTCAATCTGAGGAAGTACCATATATTTTTATGATTTTAGAAAGTGACAATTATTTGTTTGTTTTTGCAGGTGACGCACAATATACTAAAATCTCATGCTGAAGCCTGGCATATTTATAATGATAATTACAGAAAACTGCAGGGTGGAAAAGTGGGCATTGCTCTTAACTCTGATTGGGCAGAGCCGAGGAATCCCTCAGGTGATCAGGATGTAGCAGCAGCTGAGCGTTATCTAAACTTCATGCTTGGCTGGTTTGCTCATCCCATATTTGTAGATGGAGACTATTCAACTGTGTTAAAGGAACAAATTGAGAAAAAGAAAGGTTCATGTGGTAAAGAGCTGGCTAGACTCCCTGTTTTTACTGAGGCTGAGAAACAAAGAATTCAAGGCACAGCTGATTTCTTTGGACTTAACCACCACACTTCCCGACTGATTAGTGAGAGCTTGAATAGTTGTGATGCTGGACCGAATAATGTCGGGGACTTCCAGACTCATATTGACCCCACATGGCCCCCCACAGCTTCTGACCAGATCCAGTCTGTTCCGTGGGGTCTTCGAAGGTTATTGAACTACATCTCTTTAGAGTACACGTCCATCACAAAGGTGCCCATCTACGTCACAGGAAATGGAATGCCAACTGAATACAATGGTGATGTGTTCAATGACACTGAGCGTGTCGACTATCTCAAAGCCTACATTAATGAGGCAATGAAAGGTAAACATCTTAAGAAAATGAGTTAATGTTTAAAATAGGGCTGTCAGTCGATTACAATTTTTAATCTAATTAATGACATGATGTTTCGATTAATTAATCTAATTAATCGCAAAAAATTGGACTGTGAAACATACCCACAAAGATTATTGTAAGATATTTGTTGTTAAAGAGAACGTATCAATTGAAATTACAAAGGGAGCTTGAGAAATATTGTATTTGATTCAACAACAAAAAATATTACACATAATCATTTAGGCTACAAACGGCCTAACAACATCAACGATGAAATGAAGAAGTCATTGAGATCATCTCAGTATTGTTTGTTCATACAGTGAAAGTCATTGTTAACCAAAACAGCTTTGTTACCAACAGTCTTCAAAATACCAAAGTCCCTTGAAGGGTATTCTATAGTCTTTGAAATACCTTCTTTTATGTTCCACAAAAGAAAGGTTTGAAACGACATGAGGGATTAAAAATAATTAAATGATTACTCGAATAAATAAAATAAAGACCAACAGGGGGCTGGTGTAAATGTAATTCATCGATCGTTCAAGCGGACTGACTCATTCAGGATTATGTAAATGGCTCCTTTTATGGCATGCCTTTGAATTATTAGGTGCATTCGACTTGAACCACAGCTACAGATGGCGGTCAACAAGAGAAGCCGCTTGCAGTAAAAAAGCTTTTCCTGTTCTAAAAACACAGATTTGTGGCCATTATTGGAATTGAAAAGGTTAGAATAAACCTTTATGATTCATTCAGAAACTAAACACCGCTGTGTTGCTCACAGACGCACAACAATTCTGCTATGGCTTTAAAGGTAATATATTCTTTGCAAAATTGAGCAAAAACACATAATATTATGTTTAAAATATAACACAATATCAACTTCTTATTTACTGAACTGTTGTATAAAATCACATTTAAACTTGTGATATTCAGGACAAAATCAGCACTCGTGTACTGCTCTCCCTGCTCGTGTGATATTGCTTATCGTATTATATAAATATGAGACAAAAACATCTTGAATTTTAGGGCATAACTGCATTTATGGAGTTGTTGCCCTGCATCATATTTGTCAACACTCAACTGTATGAAATGTCAGATGACACACATAGGTCTGGGGGCGGGGCAAGTGTGTTAACTTAATTAATTAAGTTAACACGTTAAACTGACAGCCCTAGTTTAAAACCTTTTAAATGTTTAAAGAGATAACAAGTCAGTCAGGGAGTTGGTAATGTAAACCTAAGATCTTGGAGATTCTAACATTTTTATATTTGAATTATTCATTATATAATATTCATTATTTCCAGGCCAAAAACCCTATTTGCCAAACCTTAAAGGGATAGTTAACCCAAAAATGAAAAATCTGTCATCATTTACTCAACCTCATGTCGTTCCAAACCTGTAAGCCTTCGTCTCTTCAGAACACAACTTAAGATCGTTGTTATGAAATCAGAGCTCTCAGACCCTCAACACAACGGAAATGTTTCCAAGGTCAGAAACGCAGCAAGGACATAGGTAAAATAGTCGCATTTGATGCATGTGTGTGTTAACGTAAGCAGCAGCACCATGCACATGCGTTGTTTACATGAAGCGGAAGTAAGCGCATGCGTCTCTCCACAATGGCGGTGCACCTCAGCTGACAGGATGACAATTGTTGAATGAAGTCTTTGTTTTTTGTTTTCTTTGCACACAAAAAGTATTATCGTAGCTTTGTAAAATTACGGTTGAACCCTTGATGTCACATGGACTATTTTACCGATGTCCTTGCTACGTTTCTGGACTTGGGAATAGTTCAGTTGTGTTGCTGTCTATGGAGGGTCTGAGAGCTCTCGGATTTAATCAAAAATATCTTAATTTGTGTTCCGAAGATGAACGAAGGTCTGACGGGTTCAAGAGGTTTGTAATGACATGAGGGTGAATAATTAATGACAGAATTTTGGGGTGAAATATACCATTAAAATCAGACTATATAATAAAAGGTTGCTATATAAAGTTTACTAACTACATCTCTCTGTCAAAACAGCTGTGATTTTGGATGGAATTGACGTCCAGAGGTTTACAGTCCAGTCTCTAATGGATGGATTTGAGGGTCCTCAAGGCTACAGTCAACGATTTGGATTACACTATGTTTACTTTGAAGGTGCTGACAGACCGAGAACCCCCAAAGCATCAGCATATTACTACTCAAAGGTGATTGAGAGAAACGGATTTGCTGAGACTGCGGCAAAGGCTAAGATGGAAATGTATGGAAATAAAATTGAGATCACAAGACTCCCTAGTCTGCCACCGTCTGAAATTCCTTCAAAATCCAAGGTTGTTTGGGAAAAGTTTTCCCCTCAGACCAAGTTTGAGAGACAGCTTTATCACTACGGAACATTTCCAGAGGGATTCCATTGGGGTGTCTCGTCTTCAGCATATCAGGTAGAAGGTGGCTGGAATGCAGATGGAAAAGGGCCAAGTGTTTGGGATACTTTCACTCAAAAACCTGGTAATATCCCAAACAATGACAATGGTGATGTTGCATGTGACAGTTATAATAAAATAGATGCGGATCTATACATGTTGAGAGCCCTGAAAGTTCAAACTTACAGATTCTCCTTGTCATGGTCTCGAATTTTCCCCAATGGATATAAATCTTCTCTTAACCAGAAGGGAGTGGACTATTACAACAGGCTCATAGATGGTCTCATAGCAAACAATATCACACCCATGGTGACTCTCTACCACTGGGACCTGCCACAGGCTTTGCAGAACATCAATGGTTGGGACAACCCTGAAATGATTAACATATTCAATGAATATTGTGACTTTTGCTATGCAACATTTGGAGACAGGGTGAAGTTTTGGATCACATTTAATGAACCTCAGACAATTGCATGGTCGGGATATGGACTGGGCCAGATTCCACCTAATGTGAATCAACCCGGAGATGCTCCATACAGGGTTGCACACAACCTCCTGAAAGCTCATGCACAAGTATATCACACTTATGATGAGAAATACAGGGCATCGCAAGGAGGTCTGGTATCGATTAGTCTGAACGCTGAATGGGCAGAACCCCTAGACATCAATGTTCCTCGAGAGGTGGTGGCTGCTGATCGAGCCCTTCAGTTCCAGCTAGGCTGGTTTGCACACCCCATCTTTAAAAATGGCGACTACCCTGATGCCATGAAGTGGCAGGTTGGGAACAAGAGTGAACTTCAAGGCTTGACAGAATCCAGGTTGCCTTCTTTTACTGATGAAGACAAAGCCTTTATCCAAGGAACAGCTGATGTATTCTGCATTAATACATACACTACCAAAGTCGTGCGTCATGTGACCAGCAGACTTGATATTGAGTCTTATGAAACAGATCAAGACCTTAAAAAGGACAATGCAGATGGCTCTGAAAATACAGCTGTTAATGAGCAGAAGGCTGTTGCTTGGGGACTCAGGAGACTTCTTAACTGGTTAAAGGAAGAGTATGGAGACCCTGAGATTTATATTACGGAAAATGGTGTGGCAACAGGCATTGACATAACAGTTGATGACACTGATCGAATATTCTTCCTGAACACCTATATTGATGAGGCTCTTAAAGGTATGCTAACACTGTTTCTAATCAACAACTGTTTGAACTGTGCATTTTTAAAGGGATGGTTCATCCAAAAATGAAAATTCTGGAATTAATTACCAATTCCCTAAGACTTTTGTTCATCCTCTGAACGTAATTGAAAATATTTTAAATGAAATCCGAGAGGTTTCTGTCCCTCTATTGACAGCCTAAGCAACTTTCACTTCGAAGGCCCAGAAAGGTAGTAAAGACATCATGGAAGTAGTCCATGTTACTCCAGTGGTTCAACTGTAATTTTCTGAAGCGTCGAGAACCTTCAGTTGTGTTCCGAGGATGAGCGAAAATCTCAGGGGATTGGAAGAACATGAGGGTGATCAATTAATGACAGAATTTTCATTTCTGGGTGAACCATCCCTTTAAGCATAAAAGCTGCTTATAAATACTTACATTCAGAAATCACAAATCAATAAATTTTAAATATTATTATGGTAAATGAGACTTCTGAAACCCAATCCTGTGTAGTTTTTGGTTTTCATGGTTTTTAATACAACAAACATTGCTTTACATAAACATCTAAGGTTCTACATTTTTTAATCTTTTCTGCATAAAACACAAATTGTACAAAATTATTAGTGAATGAGACTAAGTGTTTTTAATAGTGTTACACTGTAAATTGTTGAACTTGACAGACATTTACATATATTCTCTTTTTAGCGCACAATCTGGATGGAGTACGTGTCAAGGGTTACATTGCTTCCTCTCTAATGGACTCCTTAGAGTGGCTGAAAGGCTACACTGTTGGCTATGGACTTCACTATGTGAACTTTAAACTTTCAAGTCGGCCAAGAAGTCCAAAGCGCTCTGCTCACCTCTACTTTGATATAATGAAAAATAATGGCTTTCCACTTACAGAGGATGTAGAAATGTTATATGGACATTTCCCAGAGGGATTTATGTGGAGCACAGCAAGTGCTTCATATCAGGTACAATCTATTTTAACAAATGAAACTGAATTTTGTCTATCCTATTTGCTCTTAGTGTCTTCAAATGAGGACATTTGTTTCATTTGTTTATGCTCAAACACCACAGATAGAGGGCGCCTGGAGAGCCGATGGAAAAGGTCTCAGCATTTGGGACAAATTTGCTCACACTCCAGAAAAGATATCGCAGGATGACAATGGTGACATTGCCTGTGACAGCTACAACAAGATCGCTGAGGATATCAATAGTCTCAAAACACTGAGGGTCAGACACTACCGGTTTTCTGTTTCATGGCCCAGAATTATGCCAGATGGAACGACCAGGAAAATTAATGATGCTGGACTCAACTACTATCATAGACTAGTAGATGCTCTTTTGGAAGCCAATATCACACCCCAGGTAATATATTTTGAATTAATTTGCATGCAAAAATTGCACTTGTAGCCTAAAAGAATTTGATTCATTTATGACTGTCTATTAATAATTTTGAATTGGCAGGTGACTTTATACCACTGGGATCTCCCACAACCACTTCAGGATGTTGGTGGCTGGGAGAATGAGACCATTGTCGAGAGGTTCAGAGACTACGCTGATATTGTATTTAACAGTCTGGGAGACAAAGTGAAGTTCTGGATCACTATAAATGAACCCTACATTGTTGCACTGCATGGGTATGGCCATGGAATTTTTGCACCAGGTATACGATTTGTATAGAAAATTATATTTTTTGCTTTTTATAAATATGATTTCGCTTATCAGTTTCAATGTTAACAGTTAATGATGCATCGTACAATTCTTGATGTTCTATTTCTGTCCAGGTATAAATGCTAATCCCGGCACTGCGCCATATATTGCGGGACACAACCTTCTCAAGGCTCATGCTGAGGCCTGGCATGTGTATAACGACAAGTATCGTGCAAAACAAGGTGGCATTATTGGCATCACGATAAACTCTGACTGGGCTGAACCAAGAAACCCATACAAACAGGAAGACGTGGACGCTGCCATGCGTGTAGTTCAGGTACAGTTTTGTAGTTCAACCATTTTCAGCATCCATGACAGTGTTGTTATCTCTAACTAAAACTAAAATTAAAAATACTAAACATTTAAGTTAATTTGAATAAATTCAATTGAAATGAAAATTAATTTTTGACCAGGTAGTTTTTTTTAATTACACACAAATGAGTCAACAAAATTACTAAAACTTTAAATAAATTTAAATTTATGTAAAATATAAAAATAAAAACTAATTCAAAATAATAAAAACTATAATAGTATCTAAATAATACTAAAATAACACTGATTGGCAGCATACATAATCACCGTGTCTTTTTTTTATCTCTCGAAACAGTTCATGATGGGTTGGTTTGCTCATCCCGTGTTCAATGGAGATTACAGCGATTTAATGAAGAACATAATTCGAGAGAGAAGTTTAGCGGCTGGCCGACCACAATCAAGGTGATAAAGATTACCTTTCTCTTTTTTTCTGAGAAATTCAAGGTTTTGTATTCAAATGCTTATAAATGTTTTTACATTTGCATTTAACATCTAACAGGCTTCCAGAATTTACCCCTGCAGAAGTAGCGAGGATTAAGGGAACTCATGATTATTTCGGATTCAACCACTACACCACTGTCTTAGCCTTTTACGTTGACTTTCAGAACCAAGAGCATTATGATGCAGACAGGTAGCCTTTTAGATTTAATCAACATCGTCACACTGTTTCAGACCCAATTTGTTTAAAACATGCATTAATATTCATCATGCTGTCATCTATTTTAGGGGTGCAGCAGTTATTAGTGATCGTACATGGCTGGAATCTGGATCCGACTGGTTGAAAGTTAATCCCATGGGATTCCGAAAAATTCTGAAATTCATTAAGGATGAATATGGAAACCCTCCTGTTTTCGTTACAGAGAATGGAGTATCAGAACGAGGGCCAGTAAATCTGAATGACACCCTCCGAATCCACTACTATGAAAACTATATCAATCAGGCCCTGAAAGGTAAAAAGTAATTTTTGAAATACTTTTTTCATGCGTCAATTTTAGACTATTGGTAAAAATTCATTTGTGCTAATTGAATAATATGTCTTTTTATTCTTAGCGTATTTGCTGGATGGTGTGGACATGCTGCCTGGTCACTAATGGACAATCTGGAATGGACGATGGGTTATGATGAAAGATTCGGTCTTTTCTATGTAAATCGATCAGATCCTTCTTTACCACGTATTCCTAAGAAATCTGTCTGGCACTATGCTACAATAACCAACTGCAATGGCTTCATAAGCCCAGCAGAAATTCCACATGAATGTCAGATCCATGAACCTGAAGGTAACATCTATCCTTTTGTTTGTTCATTCACTGTATCCTTCACTCTGTATGTCTATCTATCTGTCGTTCTGTCTCTCCATCCATCCATTCAACTGAGTCTTTTCTTGATTACAGGAACTACTTCTCCATCTCTTCCTGGTGAGGAGCCGGTAGTCAGTTTCTTAGGTTTGGAAGTGTCAAGTTCTGATGCTACACTGGGTCTCAGTGTCCTCTTCAGTCTCACTGTTATTGCAGCAGTCGCTGTTGTCCTCATGGCGTATGGAATTGTCAAGACATCTAAGAAACAAAAACATCCTGTAGAAGAACACATTGACCTTGAGAACAAATGCAAGTTCTAAACATAACACCTGCTTTACTGATTATCCTAATATAATTGGCCTAATATAATATAATCTTAATATAATTTGCTATAATATGACTTCATAAATGGTTGTAAATATGTCTCTTTGAAAAATATCAGCAGTTGCCTGAGTATCTGCCTTTAACAGTAAAATGTCAGTAGTAAAATATCAGTTAACTTTGTCTAACTTACTAGCAATGTAATGAAAAGTCATTATATCCTTTTCAGTGTATCATCAGAAAGTATATGTACAAAGTGGCACTAAATGCTGAAATGTTATGTTAGCTTTCTTAAATGATTACATTATTTTAATTTATCAAGTGCAACTTTTGTCACATGTATACGAAATTCATTTTAATATGTCAGTCTTTTTAAATGCATAGAGTGGTTTGTTCTGTTTTGTGTGTTTTAATGCTTTGCGTATCAATTATCTCTGTACATGCTGATTTTAAACAATAAGTCAAACAAATAAAGTAATTGTTTTAAAGTTGTTTTATTGTAATGCAGAGTCAATGGAATTGGGATCCATTTGTAACTTTATTAACAGAGTTACTGTTAGTTGGGCAAACAGGAAGAGTTCAAACACTGTGTCAGGGATATCCAAAGCAAAACAGTAGCATAATCACAAGACTGCCAATGGGTCAGGAATTATAACTAACAATATAAGTTATTCTTCCTTTACATTATAAAAATATTTCACAGTAAAAAAAGACTTTGCTTGATAAATAGAAATGAACTATCAATCCAAGGACAGAAGGGATGAAGTAGATTGTATACAACAGGTTTATCAACAAAGTTTTGATTATGTTGATCATTTATAGGTCCTATAAATGTATATGATACAGGCTACTATATTTAGAAATAGACATATACTTATTGTTTAACAGAATGTTACAACAAATTGTTACTTTAGTTATGAGAGAAAAAACTTTTAAAAATGTAGCTAAAATGTTGTAACATGCTGTTCACGAATCCGGTCTATAAACTTCCGTTCACTCACCAGAGGTCACCCTCTCTCCACATGGACTCTCACACTACACAGACTGTTACACATCACCCTGGACTACATTTCTTATGATCCATTGCACTAATCACAAGCTCACCTGAAACCAATCACACACAGCTGCTACCAATAACACACCCTATATAATCAGTCTCCCACAACCAGTCAATAGGGAGTGTTGGTTGAGCGCATATCTCTATCATAGCGATAGTGCCTTTTACAGAGCCATTCCAGTTTCTAATCTAGGTTTAGCTGTTCTTAGGGTCTCTTTACCCGTGTCTTATCCCTTGCGTTTATCTCGGTTTTGGTCTGAGTTGCCTGCCCCTGAAGTTTTTATAGTCTGTTTGGAGTACTCTTTGCCGTGCTGTTTCGGAGCTCGTGTTTGCCTTGCCGGGAACTCTAGTCGTTGTGATACGTTCGGCAGAGATCGACCAACCATTTAATGGACTACTCTTGTGTCTTGCCCTCAATAATTTAACCCCTTTGTTTGCACATGGTTTTGACCCATGCATGTTATGATGACCAGTCTTGTAATAAAAGCCTGAGAGGATCCGCAGTCTCGTTCGCCCTGCTACAATGCAGACAAACAAGTTCGTTTTCAAATCAATGTATACCCAAAGGAGACATATCATGGGGGATGACATAAACATTAAAATCCAACCTTAAAGTAAGTTTTTAAAAATCATGAATAACTATTTTCTATGTCTCTTTATGGTCTGCCCTTTAGGGTAACAACAATAATTTGCTGTGGTATTACTGAGCTTCCCTAGGATGTCAATTGCTTGTGACCCGGTGTGGGTTTTTATTAAAGACGTACAAACACGCAACAAACAAGATAACAGTATAATAAAAAGAAAAAAGAAGCGGATCTTGGATCTTTGTTATTCAGCTATGAAGCATAAATGCAGATTTATATAATTAATACAGTTTCTCTCAAAGCAAAGTTCACTGAAAACTGATTTTCACTATAAGATTGTTTTGACGGGTTAATTGTTAAATTGACAACTGTTATGTTATTTAGGCCACAGAGTCAGTGTGTGGAGATATGGGGATTTTGGAAGACGTTTGCCCAAATAAGTAATTACCTTCATTTTCTGTTCTTAAATATAGGGAATAAAGGATAATCAACTGTGTTGGTACCAAATCTCAATTGGGGTGTCAGCGGTGGCGACGAAGGAGCACGGAGACCAGGATTGGAATTCAAACATATAGGTTTTAATAACATCCAGGGAACAAGGAAGACACACGTAGCAAGGGTAGACATATACAATTCCGGACAAGGGAAATTCAGAAACACAGGGTTTAAGTACAGGGGAACTAATGGGACACACCTGGGAACAAATGAACTAAATGACAGGAACATCTGGAAACACATTAAATAATCAGGACAGGAACAGGAAGGGCAAAAGGAAACTTAGGAAGCAAAACACACACAAAACACGGAACAGAGTCTGACATTACTCCCCCTCGTCCAGCGCCGTAACAATTCCACCGGGGGGGGGTAGCCCTGGAAGCTGGTGCAGGACTGGGACACAGGGAATACCTCCTGGGCAGATCAGGCAGTCCATGGTGCTATGGCGGCACAGGGAGCTCAGGGGCCATGGCGGAGCAGGGAGCTCGGGGCGCCATGGTGGAGCAGGCAGACTAGGAAGCCATGGCGGAGCAGGCAGTTCAGGAGGCCATGGCGGAGTAGGGAACTGCGGAGGCCATGGCCGGACGGCCTCCGTGGCCTTGGCCTCGCCACTCGGCCCGGCCACTATGGACGAACCCATACCATTTATCATATGGTTTCTAGGGTGGTCTAAATGGCTGCTAGAGCATGACTAAACAGTTTCCACCATGGTAATTAAAGACTACTTATCAGTCTGAGTCAAAAAAGGCCACCCACTTGTCTCTATGTTCTGATCCACAGATATACCTCAAATTTTTTTCCAATGGAAGTCAGTGGACTGGTTGCTAAGGTGCTGTAACTAGGACATGGCTAAAGGTTGAAATGTCACCATGTATTGGCTGCTTGCTAAGTTGAGTCAAATGAGCCCACCCCCAAGTCTCTATGATATTCTGATGCGGACATGAGTTTATGGGATTTTTCACCCACTGTACGAACATCAAAAGCCCAATCGCTTATAAAAGTTATAGTACACCTTTCCTCAATAAGCCACACGGTTTGTTTTGCAAGCACCGCTAGTACAGTATTCTAAGTATGGAAGATAACAATAGTGATGTTTTGCTTTGCACGCACTACTAATGACTAGATATGTACATTTTCTAAAGAAAATGTGAATGGTGCTTGCTGTGTCAAAGGACAGCACTGGGCAGTTACTAGGGTCTTTTTATAATGTTTTAACAATTTGTTAGGATTGTAACATGTTTGAACACTTAGCTATTCACTATTAGCATGTAGCTACTTGGTGCTAGCATGTTTAGCATGTTGGAAGTCCCGTTTGGCTAGCATAAGTCAAAAGAGCCAATTCCAAAGACTATATGATATTCTGATGCAGAGATGTAAATCTTGCAGTTACAAGGATACTCTGTTTAGTTGTTAGGGAGTTGATTGGCATCTGCCAATGATGATACTCTAAAGGCTGATTGCTAGTATGAATGATATAAACCAACCTCCATGGCATGTGTTGCTAGAGTGCTGTAAATGGTTGCCAGGGAGTGGCTTGATAGCTTCACAGTGATCCTGAGATCCTGATTGGTTGGCTGAGTAAAACAAGTCCACCCCATGACATTGTGATGCAGTTATGTTCAATGCAAAATTCCCATGCAAGTTACCATAGTAGAAAAAATGTGTGTTCAGTTCCTGTTTCATGGCCAGTCCCTTCACCATAGTATGTCTATGGGGCAACTTTGGGGGGCTCTTGCACCCCAGGGGTGCAGTCTGTTGACTCTAAGAGCTTTGCTCTAACATTCCTATGAACTTGTACTGGCTGAGCGGGTACAAATGGAAAATAAATTCAAACAAGTCTACACTACTAACTGTTGTCAACTAGGTGGCGATTTAACACCACTGTCTCACTTCACACAAACCTTGTTCATTATCTAAGAATTACTTTTGGAGAGAAATTACATATTTTCATTGTTACTGACATATATTATTATATGCTCTTAAAAATAAGAAATAATTACCAAACTTAGTTCCTAATAGCTTCATAGAAACAGTAATACTAATAAATTTGCATACAGTCTGGAATTTTTTATATAAAACATATGTATATATATATATATAGATTATATATATATATATAGAGATTATACTGTCTCTATACAGTGGGTACGGAAAGTATTCAAACACCCTTAAATTTTTCACTTTTTGTTATATTGCAGCCATTTGCTAAAAATCATTTACGTTTTTTTTTTTCTCATTAATGTACACACAGCACTCCATTTTGACAGAAAAACACAGAATTGTTGAAATTTTTGCAGATTTATTAAAAAGAAAAAACTGAAATATCACATTTACACAAGTATTCAGACCCTTTGCTTGGACATCTCTATTAAATCAGGTGCTTGTCCATTCTTCTGATCATCCTTGAGATGGTTCTACACCTTCATTGAGTCCAGCTGTGTTTGATTATTTTGATTGGACTTGATTAGGAAAGCCACGCATTTGTCTATATAAGACCTTACAGCTCACGTCAGTGCATGTCAGAGCAAATGAGAATGGGGTCAAAGGAACTGCCTGAAGAGCTCAGAGGGACTAGAATTGTGGGCCCAAAGCAGTTTGGGACGTTTGGGATGACCAGAACCCTCCTAGAGCTGGCCGTCCGGCCAAAGTGAGCTATCGGGGGAGAAGAGCCTTGAGAGAGAGGTAAAGAAGAACCCAAACATCACTGTGGCTGAGCTCCAGAGATGCAGTCGGGAGATGGGGAGAAAGTTGTAGAAAGTCAACCAGCACTGCAGCCCTCCACCAGTCGGGGCTTGATGGCAGAGTGGCCCGACGGAAGCCTCCTCAGTGCAAGACACATGAAAGTTTGCTAAAAAAAACACCTGAAGGACTCCAAGATGTTGAGAAATAAGATTCTCTGGTCGGATGAGAACTTTTTGGCCTTAATTCTAAGAGGTATGTGTGGAGAAAACCAGGCACTAATCATCACCTGTCCAATACAGTCCCAAAAATGAAGCATGGTGGTGGCAGCATCATGATGTGGGGGTGTTTTTCAGCTGCAGGGACAGGACGACTGGATGCAATCGAGTGAGGGGAAAAGAGACAGCGGCCAGTAAGGGCTATCAGGACCCCGAAATGCTCCAGAGTGCTCAGGACCTCAGACTGGGCGAAGGTTTACCTTCCAACAAGACAAATACCCTAAGCACACAGCCCTACAAACCACGAACCCGCAAGGAAGGGGCTTGAACAACAACCCCATCACAGCAAGACAAAACTGTTCTTGAATGGTCCAGCCAGAGCCCTGACTTAAACCCATTGAGCATCTCTGGAGAGACCTAAAGATGGCTGTCCACCAATGTTTACCATCCAACTTGACAGAACTGGAGAGGTTCTGCAAGGAGGAATGGCAGAGGATCCTTAAATCCAGGTGTGAAAAACTTGTTGTTTCTTTCCCAAAAAGACTCATGGCTGTCTTAGATCAAAAGGGTGCTTCTACTAAATACAGCAAAGGGTCTGAATACTTAGGGACCATGTGATATTTCAGTTTTTATTTTTTAATAAATATGCAAAAATGTCAAAAATTCTGTGTTATTCTGTCAATATTGGGTGCTGTGTGTAAATTAATGAGGAAAAAAAATTTACTTAAAATGATTTTAGCAAATGGCTACAATATAACAAAGACGTGAAAAATTTTAAGGGGTCTGAAGAATTTCCGTACCACTGTATATATATATAATATATTATATGTGGTACTGATTCTTCAAAACAGTGAATACTCAGAAACCAATTAGGTTTAAAAATACTAATAGTTAGGCAATCAGTCACAGCCCACAGGGAGCATTCATTTCAAACTTCCAATTACATGCAATTTGTTGTTTACTCAACAATAAATTAGATAGGTTTGTGGGATTATGGATGTTTTTTATCCGCAGTTTGAACTACTGAATTTTGACGGAACCAATTCACTGCAGAACAAGTGATGTATAGCTAAATGTCTCCAAATCTGTTCCAATAAGAAACTAATTCTTCTACGCCTCAGCAGGTTTTCATTTCTGCGTGAACTATACCTTTTAAGGTCGTGCTATTTTTTTGTTGTTGTGCCAGTTTAGGATTGACATCGTTGACGCTGTGCCACCATTTCCGGTTTTTTTCCAATGCCACACACCACACGCATTGTCCTTTCAATTATTTATTATGATTATTTATTTTTAATGGAATACCACACATAACATGTCCCTATGTTATCACTGAAATAGAAGTCTTGAGAAATCACTCTTGTCTCTTTGACAGCTCTGAGCTCTATCAACAGCAAACAAGGTTCTGACAGAGGGTTACTGTTATTTAGCCAATTAAATTTACAGGCACTGACTGTCTGCTTGATTTAAATGTTTGGGTTTTGCTGACACTGAGTTTGAGTAGGAATTTTGGAAAACGTGACTGGAAAGTGAAAGTGACTGACAGAGCTGGGTAGATTACTTACAAAATTGTAATCTGTTACTGATTCCAAATTACATTACAAAAATTGTAGTTAACATCTAGGTTAAACAGTAGGCAATGTATTTTTGTATTTTTTTGGGTATATTTTTACCTAACTTTTTTAATTATTATTAAATTTACCATATTGACATAAAAAGCAAAGAGAAATAAAATACATTCCATTTGTTGATATCAACTGGAAAAAAACAACATTAAAGGGATAGTTCACCAAAAAATAAATTCTGATGACTTTATTTCTTCTGTGGAACATTGTTCAAAAATGTCTTCTTTTATTTGGTGTGAAGAAAGTCATACATGTTTGAAATAACATAGTAAATGATGACAGAACTGCAACTTCTGGAAAAAAAGGCCATTGGCAATCATGGCCATTGTACCCTAAAAGTTTATGTGTAATCAATTCTGTTGAATGAACTAAAATATCTCTTCTAACGCTATGTTGTATGCATATGACTTTTGTCATTTAACACAATAATGACTTTACCTTTTGGGCATAATTTCTCTGCCAAATTTGATGTGTGATTAATTCACAATTGATTAGATGAAATCCTCGCCCCTTTGTTAATTATTAATTTGATACATAATGTTCATGCTGGACAGGCCCTAAATTGTAATAATATTTCACAATATGCTTCTTTTTTACTGTATTATCAAATAAATGCAGCCTTGGTGAGCACAAGAGACTTCTTTCAAAAGCATAAAAAAAATTACTGACCCTAACAACTGAACAATATGTATTGTTTCACTTTACTTTGATGGTCCCTTTAACAGATTCTGTTGACTATAAGTAACGTTGCACCTACATAGAGTGTTAGTACAGTATAAGTAGATTGGTAGGGTTAGGGTTAAAATAAGTTGACATGTACTTGCAAAGTTACTTATAGTCAGTAGATTATCTGTTGGGAGACTATCGCTATAAAGAGTTAACAGATATTAATCAGACAGCATATTAATACTTTACTGAGAGTTTGTTGACACGTAAGTGCAAAGTTACTTATTGTCAACAGAATGTTCAAAAGGGACCATCAAAATAGTGTTACCATATGTATTGTGTACATATGTTGTACACATGAGAATCATGGTGTCTGCCTGAATCTAATGTGTGTGTGTTTTTGTGTGTTGTGTGTGTGTGTGTGTTTTTTTACTTTTTTTTGACTGAACACAAGCAAGATTATCAGTGAATAACAGCAGGGTGCAAAATAAAGCCTGCGAATAATAATACAAATATTAAATATACACAGCCAAAATTTCCTTTATCAGGAATTAAAATTAGTTAAAATAAAAAAAAGTTTTTAATATGATGAATGGAATATCAGTTCAACAGATTGTCAAAATTATAACATTTATAGGATTTTTTTGGTTGTTGAATACAGTCAAGAAGGTCAAGATCTCTGAAGGTGCAACAGGCCAATATCATAATTTAAAGGGTAATTTGTATGAAAAAAATTAATTGAATGCTTTTTCAGTTAAATTTTTGTCAAAGAGCCATGTGTGGATCACGAGCCATAGTTTCACGACCACTGGTCCATATGATAAACTTAACGACTGCCATAAACTGTATCACTAGTTAGATTAAAGTTAAACTGCATGATTGTGACACTGATATGTATGCCTCCCCCTTAGATTAGCAGTTGTACTTATAAAGAGCTTTGAACACTCTTCCCCTTTGTAGAACAGTCATGATGAAGGTCCTAGAGGGATTTCTTTCTCTAGGTTTGTTGGCTGTTTTTTGGAGCTCCAGTAATGCAGAGCAACAAGACTTCATGTTACTTGCTGGCCCTCTGAAAACCAGCCAGACTTCACCTTCAAACGAAGATAATGTGTTTAACTGTGGAGGTCCACTGCCTCAACAATCCAGAGCCTACTTCCTGTACCTTCAGAGCAGAGGGGTGACCCACTTTAAAGTTCCCCTGTCCTGGTCTCTCATCCTTCCCTCGGGTGATGCCAACCAGCCGCATGAAGACACTGTGAAGTGCTACAAGACGCTCGTGCAGCAGCTGACTGAATCGAGCATCAAACCTCTGCTGGTTCTCCATCGTTCTGCTGTACCAGAACTCTTCAGAGCCAGATTTGGAGGCTGGGAGAATCCATTACTGGTGCAGATGTTTGAGCAGTATGCAGGATTTGTGTTCAGTACATTTAGGGATTTTGTGGACACATTCATCACATTCAGTCACCTCCATGAGCTACATGAAGTGCAACTTCAAAATGCTGCCCAGTCTCATGCAAATGTTTACAATGTCTATCATCAAATGTTCAAAGGTAAGGCATGAGTTTATTAATTAATTTATTAAATTAATGTCAAGGAAAAACTCTAAGTAACTTAGTTGGTTTTGAGTCAAAATTCCAATTTATAGATCATGACAAAACTACTCTTATGAAAGTTTATTCAAATAAATCTTATTTCTCCAGTCAGGTTGTCACATGCATTTTGAATGTAATGTCAATGCAAATTATTATAACTTCTGTTTGAACCTTATAATGGTTCGATATTTTTGTATGACACTTGTAAATAAAAAGTCCATGACCTAAGACACATAGGAAACACTGGCCAGGGTCGTGACAACACCTTTTACATAAGTTTCATAAATAACATGAAAATTGTTTTATGGTTCAAATGTAGTTGAAATAAGGCTAAATAGCTCATTTCATGGCCCACTGTGACAACATAATCAATGAAAATGTAAAAAAAAAAAAAAAAACTTTAGTATAGTATTCACTGGAAATAAAATTGCGACAACTAGCCCTTCTTTTTTTTTTTTTTATGGTGTCGTTCAGACTGATTATTTTTTTCTCTCAGCACTTCGTTTGTCTCTTGGCATCAGAGCCAGTGATATTAACTCCATTTATCAAATGGGGCCAAAAATCATGGTAAGTGTTCAAGACAGATCATCATATATAATACTGGTGAATAGTTAATGTTATGTAATTTATCTTCTCTTTTCTTACTTCTCTTATCTCGTCTTCAGGCATATGTGGATTTCATCTCTCTGCATCTTCAGTACAACTGCAAATTGGAGACACTTCTAACGGATGAATTGAGGAAGCTTCAGGTAATGATTTATTGTGGCTCTTGAAGTAATATATAATCATCTTTACACAGGGACGCGGGAAGTAGGGGTGCTGAGGGGGCTGCAGCACCCCCTGTTTTCACATGGTTGCAATGCCAAGTTTGTTCCTTTAAATTTATTCGGTTTAAGCATTTAATAATTTTGTAATGATCTCTGAAATGTTAATTGTAAGTGGGCTATAATAAACCCATGTTATCTTTATAAACATGATTAATTTTAATTGGGATGTTTTCTATATGGGATGATTAGCTTAATCCTCATGAACACGTGACGCTAGCGCGTGGTATCAGACATGAACTGTACAGAATGCGAAAAAAGGAGATAATGGCACAAAAGCGAATTTCAGATTTTTTTAAATTCCTATCCCAGCAAAAACTTTCCAACATCGGCAGCCCCAGCACGAGCACCGACGAACCAGCACGAATCAGCCCCGAACCCCCCCAACACGGACACACACAGCACCCCCAACCGAAAACATCTTCCCGCGCCCCTGTCTTTACAGCAGAACAGCCCATTGAATAATCATCAGATTTCATAAGACTTAACTCGCTGCGATTTAATATTCTAGACTGCTTAAATGGTTGATGTGACAGAATATTTCAGGACACTGGAATGACACTTGACACTCTTGTTTCAGATTGGCAGTGGTCAAAAACCCATCCTAATGTATCAGCTGACAGTCGAAGACTGTGATGGATATGAAGATCATTTCGAACCACTTCATGCAGTTTTTGGAGGTAAAAGTTGTCATATTTCTTTAAGTGATGTGTCAAATGTCAAAGATGCTGTTTATGGAATTAAAATACCAGATACTAACCTATTATTTGCCAGTTTTACAGAATAAAGATCTTCACATCATGGGCTGTGACATCACACACCTTTTTGAGAAGCTAGATCAGGAAGAAACACTCAAAAGGTAAAGCTGAGACCAAAAAAGTACAAATATCAGTATATAATAGTTATGTAATAGTCAGCATAACAAGTATGTTCTCATTTAGTTTGCAGATAAAAAATACTAAGACAGTCTCACATCAGAAATCAGCTTCTGCATTATCATACCAAAAGATCTGGGAGAAATTCAGAAGTCAAACTGAAGCTGAGCGTGATCAGTTCTTGAGTGGCTCGTTCCCAGTTCATTTTGACTGGTCCGTCTCCAGTGAAAGTTTCAAAGTGGAGGGTGGATGGACTGAACACGGGAAGGGCGAGACAATATGGGACCGATTTACCCATGAGGGTCATGTCTTTGAAAACCAGACCACTGATTTGGCCTGTGATAGTTATCACAAGGTGGACTATGATGTGTATCTGCTTAGGGGCATGATGGCACCTAATTATCAGTTCTCAATTTCCTGGGCTCGCATTTTCTCCACCGGACGCAAAGAAAGTTTGATTGAAAAAGGTGTTGCTTATTATGACAAGATGATTGATACACTCCTACAATCCGGCATCGAGCCCACTGTTGCCCTGCATCACTGGGACCTTCCCCAAGCTCTGCAGGACTCAGGCGGCTGGGAAAACGACTCTATTGTGGAAGCTTTCAAAGAATTTTCTGACTTCTGCTTCTCTCATTATGGAGACAGAGTCAAAACATGGATCACCTTTGGCAGCCCGTGGGTAGTGAGCAACTTGGGGTACGGAACAGGGGAACATCCCCCAAGAGTGAAAGACCCAATAATCACATCTTACAAGGTGTGTCTGTCAATCTGAGAATTTTTTTTTTCTTTCTGATTTTAGAAAGTGACAATTCTTTGTTTGCTTTTGCAGGTGACGCACAATATTATAAAATCTCATGCTGAAGCCTGGCATATTTATAATGATAATTACAGAAAACTGCAGGGTGGAAAAGTGGGCATTGCTCTTAACTCTGATTGGGCAGAGCCGAGGAATCCCTCAAGTGATCAGGATGTAGCAGCAGCTGAGCGTTATCTAAACTTCATGCTTGGCTGGTTTGCTCATCCCATATTTGTAGATGGAGACTATTCAACTGTGTTAAAGGAACAAATTGAGAAAAAGAAAGGTTCATGTGGTAAAGAGCTGGCTAGACTCCCTGTTTTTACTGAGGCTGAGAAACAAAGAATTCAAGGCACAGCTGATTTCTTTGGACTTAACCACCACACTTCCCGACTGATTAGTGAGAGCTTGAATAGTTGTGATGCTGGACCGAATAATGTCGGGGACTTCAAGACTCATATTGACCCCACATGGCCCCCCACAGCTTCTGACCAGATCCAGTCTGTTCCGTGGGGTCTTCGAAGATTATTGAACTACATCTCTTTAGAGTACACGTCCATCACAAAGGTGCCCATCTACGTCACAGGAAATGGAATGCCAACTGAATACAATAATGATGTGTTCAATGACACTGAGCGTGTCGACTATCTCAAAGCCTACATTAATGAGGCAATGAAAGGTAAACATCTTAAGAGAATTGTGGTCAATGTTTAAAACTAAGACTCTGTTAGTCTTTTTAGAGATAGCAGGTCAGTCTGTGTGAATTGCAGATTTTACTTTAATTTCTATTGCAGATTCTAACGTTTTTATATTTGAAATATCCATTATACAGTATTAATTTCCAGGCCAAAAATACATTTTCTAGGAAGCCATGTATAAGGTATGAGATCTTACAAAAATAAATGATTGTTGGCCATACTTTAATGATAGCCTGGGGCAAACTTCTCTTTTGCATGGAAACAGGACCAATGTACACCTACTTCTACTTTTCAAGAATTTCCTAGTTAGTCAACAGTCAAATGAGTCTCTCAAAAATGAATAATTCAGGAGACTGAAAATATATAAAAATTTTAAACTCTGCAATCATTTTATGGATCTTGGTTTTAGGTCACCAATATCAGTGCAGCATACTATGAACAAATTTGGGGAAAGCAATAGCCTTAAAGTGTTAAGCACCCTCAAAGCATCCTAGGTGTATATGACTTTCTTCTTTCAGACGTATCCAATCAGAGTTATGTTAAAAATGATCCCGTCTCTTCCAAGCATTAGAATGGGAGTAGGCAGGTGTTTTTGTTCAACAGTCCAGAAGACGTGAAATAAAGTGTGTGCATCCATAATAAAATGTGCCTCACACGGCTCCAGGGGGTGAATAAAGGCCTCCTGTAGTGAATCGATGCATTTTTGTAAGAAAAATATCCATATTTAAAGTGATATAAACAACTTTCTCCCTTCTGTAAACTGTCGAAGGTGGAAGTCGTTCGGGCAGATGACGTATGATGTATGTGTAGCATAACTCCAGTAATTAGTGACAAACGTGGAAGCACGTGTGAGGCTTACATTTATATGATGCTTGCGCTTGATGACGCTTTTGAACGTGAACAAAAACACCCGCCTACTCCCATTCTAATGCTTGGAGAGAAGGTGAAATGTTTAATACCTCATTGCATTCGTCTGAAAGAAGAAAATCATATTACACTAGATGTGCTTGAGGTTGAGTAAAACATGGGTTAATTTTCATTTTTGGGTGAACTAACCCTTTAATGGATTTGTCACAGACAAATTTAACACAGTCTTCTCCCAATATAACAAAATATTTCCCAAACCTTAATATCAGATTATGTAATTAAAAAATCACTATCTAAAGTTCACTAACTTCTTTCTGTCCAAAAGCTGTGCATTTAGATGAAATTTACGTCCAGAGGTTTACAGTCCAGTCTCTAATGGATGGATTTGAGGGTCCTCAAGGCTACAGTCAAAGATTTGGATTGCACTATGTGGACTTTGAAGATCCTGACAGACCTAGAACCCCCAAAGCATCAGCATATTACTACTCAAAGGTGATTGAGAGAAACGGATTTGCTGAGACTGCGACAAAGGCTAAGATACAAATGTATGGAAATAAAATTGGAATCACAAGACTTCCTAGTCTGCCGCCATCTGAAGTTCCTTCAAAATCCAAGGTTGTTTGGGAAAAGTTTTCCCCTCAGACCAAGTTTGAGAGACAACTTTATCACTACGGAACATTTCCAGAGGGATTCCATTGGGGTGTCTCGTCTTCAGCATATCAGGTAGAAGGTGGCTGGAATGCAGATGGAAAAGGACCAAGTGTTTGGGATACTTTCACTCAAAAACCTGGTAATATCCCAAACAATGACAATGGTGATGTTGCATGTGACAGTTACAACAAAATAGATGAGGATCTACACATGTTGAGAGCCCTAAAAGTGAAAACGTACAGATTATCCTTGTCATGGTCTCGAATTTTTCCCAACGGCTATAAATCTTCTCATAACCAGAAGGGGGTGGACTATTACAACAGGCTTATAGATGGTCTCATAGCAAACAATATCACACCCATGGTGACTCTCTACCACTGGGACCTGCCACAGGCTTTGCAGCACATCAATGGTTGGGACAACCCCGAAATGATTAATATATTCAATGAATATTGTGACTTTTGCTATGCAACATTTGGAGACAGGGTGAAGTTTTGGATCACATTTAATGAACCCCAGACAATTGCATGGTCGGGATATGGACTGGGCCAGATTCCACCTAACGTGAAGCAACCCGGAGATGCTCCATACAGGGTTGCACACAACCTCCTGAAAGCTCATGCACAAGTATATCACACTTATGATGAGAAATACAGGGCATCGCAAGGAGGTCTGGTATCCATTAGTCTGAACGCTGAATGGGCAGAACCCCTAGACATCAATGTTCCTCGAGAGATGGTGGCTGCTGATCGAGCCCTTCAGTTCCAGATAGGCTGGTTTGCACACCCCATCTTTAAAACTGGCGATTACCCTGATGCCATGAAGTGGCAGGTTGGCAATAAAAGTGAACTTCAAGGCTTGCCAAATTCCCGGTTGCCTTCTTTTACTGATGAAGACAAAGCCTTTATCCAAGGAACAGCTGATGTATTGTGCATTAATACATACACTACCAAAGTCGTGCGTCATGTGACCAGCAGACTCAATATTGAGTCTTATGAAACTGATCAGGATGTTGAAAAGGACAATGCAGATGGCTCTGAAAATACAGCTGTTAATGAGCAGAAGGCTGTTGCTTGGGGACTCAGGAGACTTCTTAACTGGTTAAAGGAAGAGTATGGAGACCCTGAGATTTATATTACGGAAAATGGTGTAGCTACAGGCACTGCTATAACAGTTGATGACACTGATCGAATATTCTTCCTGAAGACCTACGTTGATGAGGCTCTTAAAGGTATTCACTAACGGCACATATTTGTGCATAAAATCCAAAGAAAAATTAGTTTTTAAAACTACTACAGAATCTACATTTTAGATAAGTAACTACTATTATTAATAGTGAATGCAGCCCAAAGTTTGTAATAGTGTTACTCTGCAAATTGTTGAACCTGACACACATTTACATGTATTCTCTTTTTAGCGCACAATCTGGATGGAGTACGTGTCAAGGGTTACATTGCTTCCTCTCTAATGGACTCCTTCGAGTGGCTAAAAGGCTACACTGTTGGCTATGGACTTCACTATGTGAACTTTAAACATTCAAGTCGGCCGAGAACTCCAAAGCGCTCTGCTCAGCTCTACTTTGATATAATGAGAAATAATGGCTTTCCATTGCCAACAGAGGAAGAAATGTTATATGGACATTTCCCAGAAGGATTTATATGGAGCACAGCAACTGCTGCCTATCAGGTACAGTCCATTTTAACAAACACACTTTATTTTGATAGTCCAGCTTAGTCATTCTGCTGACTCTAAGTAACATTACAACTACATGTCAACTACCAGTTATTAAAGTATTAGTAGACTGCTCAATATCTGCTAATACTTTATTTTGATGGTTCCCAAACAGACGTCTACTGACTGTAAGTATATTTGCAAAGTACATGTCTCATTGTTCTACTAACCCTAACCAATTAAGTCTACTAATACTCTGAGGTTGACATGTAGTTGCAAATTAATAAGAGCTGAAATGTAGTGTGTGAAATGTTTCATCCTATTGTATTTGCTCTGAGGAACTATGTTATTCTCCAACACCACAGATAGAGGGCGCCTGGAGAGCCGATGGAAAAGGTCTCAGCATTTGGGACAAATTTGCTCATACTGCTTTAAAGATATCGCAGGATGAAAATGGTGACATTGCCTGTGACAGCTACAACAAGATCACTGAGGATATCAATAGTCTCAAAACACTGAGGGTAAACCATTATCGGTTTTCTATTTCATGGCCCAGAATTATGCCAGATGGAACGACCAGGAAAATTAATGAAGCTGGAATCAACTACTATCATAGACTTGTAGATGCTCTTTTGGCAGCCAATATCAAGCCACAGGTAAAATATATTGAATAAAATTGCTCTTGTAGCCTAAAGGATTTCAACTCATTTCTATGAATCATTTTGAATTGGCAGGTGACTTTATACCACTGGGATCTCCCACAAGCACTTCAGGATGTTGGTGGCTGGGAAAATGACACCATTGTCGAGAGGTTCAGAGACTATTCTGATGTTGTATTCAACAGTCTGGGAGACAAAGTAAAGTTCTGGATCACTATAAATGAACCCTACAATGTTGCAATGATAGGACATGGCTATGGAAGTGCAGCACCAGGTGTCATTTGCACTGAAAATGATCCTCTTATTCTTTGTAAAACATGATTTTGACATTAATAAAGTAATTTACCGTTTTATTTCTGTCCAGGAATAAGTTTCAGACCAGGCACTGCACCATATATTGTGGCACACAACCTCATCAAGGCTCATGCTGAGGCCTGGCATGTGTATAATGACAAGTATCGTGCAAAACACGGTGGCATCGTTGGCATCACGATAAACTCTGACTGGGCGGAGCCAAGAAACCCATACAAACAAGAAGACGTGGACGCTGCTGTTCGTGTAGTTCAGGTACAGTTTTGTAGTTCAACCATTTCTGCATCCATGACAGAATTTACATTTATTTTTCATCTCTCGAAACAGTTCCAGATTGGTTGGTTTGCTCATCCCGTGTTCAATGGAGATTATAGCGATTTAATGAAGAACATAATTCGAGAGAGAAGTTTAGCGGCTGGCCGACCACAATCAAGGTAAAGATATTATCTTTTTTTTTTTTTTGTGAGGAATTCAAAGTTTTGTCAAATGCTTATGAATGTTTTAGCATTTTACATCTAACAGGCTTCCAGAATTTACCCCGGCAGAAGTAGCAAGGATTAAGGGAACTCATGATTATTTTGGATTCAACCACTACACCACTGTCTTAGCCTATAACATGGACTACAAGAACCTCGAGCATTATGATGCAGACAGGTAGCCTTTAAAGTTTTACTAAACATAGTCATACTGTTTCAGGCCCAATTTATTTAAAACATGCATCAATATTTATTATGTTGCCATCTATTCCAGGGGTGCAGGAACAGTTGCGGATCGTACATGGCTGGATTCTGGATCCTTCTGGTTGAAAGTAACTCCTGTGGGATTCAGAAACATTTTGAATTTCATTAAGGAGGAATATGGAGACCCTCCTATTTACATTACAGAGAATGGAGTATCAGAACGAGAGTCAATGAATCTGAATGATGTTCACCGAATCCACTACTATGATAACTATATCAATCAGGCCCTAAAAGGTAAAGAGATTTTGTTTTCCTCAGAGAGGACAGCATTATGCAACAGATTTCTGTGATGCTTTTCCATGCGTTTTAATATTATTGTTGTTTGTTTTTTAGACTAGTACTTTGGTAAAAATTCATTTATGATAATTGCATAAAATGTCATCTCATTATTTAGCATATTTGCTGGATGGAATAGACATCCGTGGCTACGCTGCCTGGACACTAATGGACAATCTGGAATGGGCGACGGGTTTTGATGAAAAATTTGGCTTTTTCTATGTAAATCGATCAGATCCTTCTTTACCACGTATTCCTAAGAAATCTGTCTGGCACTATGCTACAATAATCAACTGCAATGGCTTCATAAGCCCAGGAGAAATTCCACATGAATGTCAGATCCATGAACCTGGTGTTGACATCCCCGGTACTTATTTACTTATCTATATGTAGTTGTACCCTTTGCATTGTAGTCTGTATCCATCCATTCGTTAATTCGTCCATCAGTCCATCCATCCAACATCTTTTCTTGTTTGCAGGTACTACTCCTCCTGGTGAGGAACTGTTGGTTAGTTTCTTAGGTTTGGAAGTTTCAGCTCCTGATGCTACACTGGCTCTCAATGTCCTCTTCAGTCTCACTGTTATTGCAGCAGTCGCTGTTGTCCTCTTGGTGTATGGACTTGTCAAAACATCTAAGAAACAAAAACGTCCTGTAGAGGAACACATTGACCTTGAGAAAAAAGACAAGTTCTGAACATAACACCTGCTTTACCAATATATATTACATTTATCAAGTGCATGAGTTAGTGTTTGTCACATGTATATGCAATTCATTGTCAGTCTATTTAAATGCACACAGTAGATTGTTACGTTATGTGTGTGTTTTAATGCTTTGCATATGAAAGTTATTTCTGTACATGCTGATTTTAAAATAGAAAGTCAAAAGAATAAAGTATTTCAGTTGTTAAGTCCCTTTTTACCTGATCATACATATCACAGTGTAAACAACATTGAACCAACGCCCACTGAGTCTTTGCTGATGCTATCAGAAGAAAAAATACAGAACATAAATGATCCTGTGTGATGTAATTTCATAAGATAAGCATATGCACAGAGATGCACAAAATGTTAAAGGTGACAGAGGGTGGATAAAAGATCACTGTAATGGGATATTAAGATTGTAAAGATTTGTATAAGTGGTGCAATGACTTTAAGTAAACTCATACATTTGCTGTTTATCTTAACAATGATATTTTTCTGTGAGTTATTACCCTGATCTACTCTATGATATCTATGCATAGTGACCCCTGTGTGGAGTTTTATGAAAGCCTTGCAAACACACACCAAGATAACAGGTGTAATAAAAAAGAGAAAGCAGACAGATTTGATATCTTCAGATAATACAGATTAATATGATCAATGCAGTTTCTCTCAAGGCAAAGTTCACTTAAAACCGAGTTTCAGTACAAGA
Organism: Sinocyclocheilus anophthalmus; assembly: GCA_018155175.1. Classification (NCBI taxonomy): domain Eukaryota; kingdom Metazoa; phylum Chordata; class Actinopteri; order Cypriniformes; family Cyprinidae; genus Sinocyclocheilus; species Sinocyclocheilus anophthalmus. The sequence continues at coordinate 282,660 of JADLZN010001810.1, read as the reverse complement.
TTGCTGTGACTGGTTTTATTTATCAAAATTACGTCCATGTTATTTAGTCCATAGGGTATATGTTTAGAGAGAGGTCTGATTTTACAGGCAGAACAAACAGGTTGAGTGACACAACGTTTGCCTCTTCAGACCACTCTCAGAAACTGTCCTGCTGAAATCTGCTATTTTTTACATATTGCTCTGTATCGCTGGGTACAGTCTTTTATTATTGAATTATGAAACCATGTGTTTTTATCAGCCACAGTGAGCTGTGATAGTGAGAATGAGGGCAACAATGCCACTGTTTATTTCTATGATGGCCAGAAGAATGAGTTATACTAGGCCCAAGAAACCAATTAAATACCCGAGTTTGAATTACTTTGACAATCCAACTTCATCTTCATCAGTCTGTCAATTAGAGATGTTTTAATAAGGTGTGTCATTGGTGTTTCTGAAAAAAAAAAAAAGTTACAGCTATTCCTGAAAAGATATTTGTTCCTATGACCCAATCTTCTCTCTACTCTAAAGAAAGTCCAAAGGTTTCTACAGTAGGCTGATGTGCTTTAACGAGTTTTGTCTGCTGACATTTGACGTTTCTGCAGGTTTGTGAAAGAGTCTGTAGAATAAAATTAAGTTTTGAATAACAATTCATATAATCTGTAAATACACGTTTTAAGTAAGATGTCTCGGTTTTGAACGACTCGTTGTTTTGAACAAATAGCATAGCACTGCTCGCCACCTCCTGGCTTAGCGACGTGACCTTCTGAAAAAGTCAATGAACGGATCAGTGAATGAATCTTTCGATTCACTTGGATGAATCAACATCACTGTGTAGCCCAGGGGTACTCAAACTCTGTCCTGGAGGGCCGGTGTCCTGAAGAGTTTAGCTCCAACCCCAATTAAACACACCTGAAGCAGCTAATCAAGCTCTTCAGGATCACTAGAAACTTGAAGGCAGGTGTGTTGAGGCAAGTTGGAGCTAAACTCTGCAGGACACCGGCCCTCCAGGACGCGTGGGCCCTAGCCTACGAGATATGTTTAGATAGTTCCAGCGAGAGAAGCAACGAAACTGTTAAAAAAAAAATTCAGAGTTCCTGTTCATTTTCCTGTGAGTGAAACATTACAAAATAGGCTACCCCTGTAAATGTGAATGCTATTTTTTTAATGTGGTGGTGGTGTTGTTGTTGTTGTTGTTGACCACACAGCATCTGTGCAGGACACAGGTATTTTCTCAAAGGATGCGGCTCTTCTCAAAACTTTGGATAAGAGAATAATCAACAGTGCAAAAATTAAACAAAACAATACAAATATTACAAAGTATATCAAATAATGTGTACTGTAAACCATTCATTTTAGACTGTCCAGCAGCGTCACCAGTGGATAGAGGGAGGTTTAGTTTTTTTCTGATGGGCTCGTTATCACTGCATTATATGACTTGACTTTATATAGCCTACCACAAAGATTTATTTTTGTATTTAATGCAAATCTTTATAGAAAGTACAAACTTGTATTATTTATCAGAGCTTAACATGTTTACACATACATACAAGTCATACAATACAGTACTGCAGTTCAGAGACTTTGGTGGCACTATGGATACTGTGGAGACTTTTGTCTGTAGACAACATTTTTTACGTAATTACAAATGGAGGGTACAGAAGGGAATAAGCTGGTACAGTTATGTTTTGTACATTTTTAGTAGCTATATCACACTGTCCCTAGAGCAACCTTTTTGATAAGGCCTGTGGATGAATACTGGTTAACTAGGGACTCCAGTGTATTTTGCCCTGTTGCGTAATATTTTGCATGTGCTTGCTGTCATTTGGACACAAAATAAATGTTTGTTTGCCTTTGAATTTACTAATAAATCAAAGAATCTTCTTCAGATCCCAGTAAACTAGATCATGCATCTTTATGAATGCATTTCTTTTTTGCATTAAATTATAATTAATTATCATTCATTATCATCGATCTATGATTGTGTATACAAACCAAGGCAGGCAATCATCTAACATCAAGATGTGTGACTAAAAACCTTTGCTAGTTCTCACAAATCAGCGTCAGGCTAAACAGAAAGCACAGGCTAACAGAACAAATCAGGTAGTGAGTTGTGACTGTGAAATGCATTTGACTTTTGTGGACAAGGACTCATAAATCGAGCATGATCCAAAGTATCTAATCTAAAGAAATAATAAATGCCAGACTCATCACTGACCTCAGTTAGACAAATGTTTGTGGAACGTTACATTTAAGTTTCAAAGTAACATGCTTGTGTACTTTTGAAGAGTAGATCCCTCTAGTAGATCATATAAATATTTTTTTTCATTTTGTGTTTTACACGTTGTTTGTGTGTGTGTGTGTGTGTGTGTAACATTTTTGACTAATTTATTATAAATTAGTCAAAAATGTTATTATTGAATTTATTCAAACTAATTTTAATGTTTACATGCATTTAATCACTTTAATGAACTTGGTCTCTTAGTTGCTACTATCTGTTATCCACTAGATGGAGACGTCTCACTTCACAAGTCAATTATCTAAAAAAAAATTGACATACCTCAGGGTATTTCCTAATAACTAAAAACAGAAACAGTAATAATAGAAAATGTACATTCAGTCTGGAACTTACAACATTTATTTTTCACCTGTTAATACTTCTGCTGAAATGTTATTTTTATGTAGACTTTGACCAGCGTATATTAAATACATTATTACATTTAGTAAAAATAAAACCTCAGTGGTCCTGATGCTCAAACATATAGTCATATAACTAACTCTCCAATAACTTTACAAAAAAATATATATATATTTTGCATTTAGTTGTATTTAGTCACACCCACATGGATCTTTTCACACCTATTTGAAAATCCTCATCATGACCATTTCCATGTTTTTGAGGTTTAAGTTTGCATGTATTATATAAAAATGTATATATACCGTTTATTTTTTACAAGGTCGAACTAAGGACCAGGATGATGGAGCCAGTGTCCAGGGGCCTTGAACTGAAAGAACCACTAGGGCCCAACGACACCCAGAAACAAGCTACAGCAGATACACCAAACTGGTATAAATAGATGAACAGTGCTTGAATGTGTGCCAGTGTCTGTTGGCACAATATGAAATTACCCTTCTGAACACCATATTGCATTTTGGATGTTGTGTAGTAGTCATGTTGACTGTTTTTTTTACATGTTTTACACACATGGTTTGTTCATTTGTGTACTTGTATTTACTGTACCATTTTTTTTACATATATAATAGGTGCATTTACACTGAAAGTGAATTGCAGCAATATGAGTGACAGAATGTTGTTGATGTTTGATGATGTTAATGAGCAACAACATGATGTGACAAAGAAATCCGACGTGTGATACAGGTGGAAAACCGTGACGGAAGTGTGAACTACGAACTATTAGACTAGAAACCAACAGCACACAGACTAACCGACCTCCATCGATTTAACTGCTGTCAGTGCAAACGGGCCTTTAGATATGACAAATCGCAATTGCAAGAAGAGAGGGCCTCCAAAGAGCCCCATGACCTTGCAGGACCCTACTCTGTTCTTGCTTTAATGAGTCTTGGAATGAACGCCTTGTTGCATATTCTGAAGAGTGCTTTTAACCTCGCGCCCAGTAGGTCATGATTGGTCTCCAGAGCAACTTCTTTTGGAAGGAAAGATCACATCAATTAACCACAGGAGGATAATTTGCTGTACGTGAGCTCCTAATCACCTAATCAACACCATAAACACACATGCCAATAGTGCATTCCACTTTAGATTAACAGGCACAAAATAGAAATGGACCAAGTAATTTACAGTAATACATTTGATTATTTTGCTTATTTGCATATTAAAATAATGGTTCACCACAAAATGAACATTTGAAGAAAATTGGAACAGATTTGGAGAAATTTAACATTGCATCACTTGCTCACCATTGGATCATCTGCAGTGAATGGGTACCATCATGAAAAAACAAACTTATCTACATCTTGGATGGCCTGATAGTGAGTAAAATTTCAACAAATTTACATTTCTGGGTAAACTATTCCTTTAAGGTGTGTGCTATTGTTTTAATTGCTGTGTATATGTGCTAGATAGACATCTTTGACTGCTGTGCCATGTCTTGCTGTTTTTTGTTTTTCTCAGCGGCACACACCACAGGCGTTGTGTTTTCAGGAAGATGTGTCAAGCTAAAGGTGCTTTAAGTGATTCCCCCCCCCCTTCTTTTGTAAAATACCACACATAAAATGTCTCTGTCTTCTGACAGCTACACTCTTAAAAATAAAGGTGCTTCAAAAGGTTCTTCAAAGCGATGCCATAGAAGAACCATTTTTGTTTTCACAAAGAACCATTCAGTCAAAGGTTCTTTAAAGAACCATCTCTTTCTTACCTTTTTATAATCTGAATAACCTTTTTCACAAAGAAGCTTTTGTGAAACAGAAAGGTTCTTCAGATGTTAAAGGTTCTTTATGGAACCATTTAGACAAAAAGGTTCTTCTATGGCATCGTGAAGCACCTTTATTTTTAAGAGTGTATCACTGAAATAGGTGTCTTAGGAAGTCACACCTATCTCTATGAAAGCTCTGAACTCTGTAGAAACAGTAATAGTAATTAGTAATTGTAGTGCTTAATATTCTTTGTTGTGCTCTCTCCCTAAAAGCAGCATGATTCAATGGAGACCTGCTCATTCCCTGTGAGTATGAAGTCTAATCTTAGACGATCGAAATCAGATCTCGTCGAGCGTCATCACCGAGTCCCCGCAGACGGCACCACCAGCCTTCGGTGACGTTTTTGCAGCCCTGCGCTGGGCCACACAAGATTTGGTCGATTTGTCTGGGGCATTATTAGCAAGGGCCTAGGTGGCGGTAATGTTGCCTGGGATGCTTTGACGTCAGATAAACCCCTGCTCTGCAAATGACCCCCTAGGACACCTTCTGTCCACAGTAAAAGACAACACACCCAATGATTTCTGAAGAATTACAACAGTAATACAACGAGGTGAATGTTTATCTTCTTTCTTGGTGCCGCAAGAAAGATGTAGCAACTTGCTCTGTTGTTTTAATCAAATGCTTGCTGCGTATAACTGCACCTTGGTGTCACATATTCTGAGAAATTGTGATTGCAAAGTGCTCTAAACCAATAACACTCCCAGGAGAGAGAATTGCTCGCTTCTCGTATAAAGGGTGCTGACTGCGTTCCACTATACTGCCTGTTTAATGGGTCTGTTCCCACTTGACATGCATCAGCAGACATTTTTCTGTAAAGTGAATTCACATGCTTTAAAATTATATAGTAAACAGCCATCCTTTTCACTGTACTTCTGCACAGTTCTGCATGTATTTTTCTTCTCAAGTTATAATGACTCCAGATTGGACACATTTTTCAACAAATTTCAGGGGGAATATTTATAAACAAAGGGCATAACCAAACCCTACGTACGTCTCAGCTGTGGCATGTTTTTGCTCTATCTGCAGTGTTGGATGTCTGGCATACTCCCTTTTCCTGGAAACTGCTTGAAATCTTCCCGTTTGAAATGCGAGATCATGAAAACATTATTGTAAAGGAATGGTGCGGGGTGGGACGTGGAATCTGCAGTCCAAACTCGATGGGTGAATATTTTCATTCCAATAATCTGAACATGATACTGGAAGAATGTTTCCAGCTGAAAGGGTTGCCTGGGTAAATCGCAGCCTTCAAAGTAAGTTTTCTGGAAAAGAAGAAATTTTTTCAAATGATCATTTTTCATAGATAAATGTCAATATTTTTGGCTCAACCCTAGTGAAGAATAAATATACTAAAATGTATTTGAAATACATTTATTTCATGCTAAGTGTACTACAAATACATTTACATATTCATGCAGTTAATAAAAATGCGTTGAAATTGTCCTTTTCGTATAAGGACTTGTAAACTTGTATAAATGGGAACAACTAATTTTGTACTTAACATGCAAATATGCATTGTGCACAAGTAGTACTCCAAAAAGGGTTGAATTATAATTTTTATATTAGTTAGTCTCGAGCAATATGTCAACTGATTTGACTAAACTTAGTATGAAATAAATGTATTTTAGGTCTATTATTTTTTTTGCTAGAGAATAATGCCTGGAAAGATCCGTCCCCATCTCTGCCTTCTTTTTAATGGCAAAATGGTGATATTTTACATTTAGTATATAGTTTAATTTTAGTAATTGTATGTTCTTTTGTTATTTTTATTGTTTTAAAGATTTCTATTTAGTTTTAATTTTTAGTTTAGTTTCAGTAATGCTAAGACTTACAATAGTGTACATTTATATATTTCAGTTCTTCAAGGCAACATTTCAGATTTTCGCAGAAGTAGGCTTGCAAAAGAGACTTGATGTGAGCCGGTGTGATTTTAGTATAATGTGTAAACCATTATAAATTTTGAATTAACTTTTATTTTTAGATTGTAGGTTTTTAATTTTAGTTTACAATCTTTTCAAATGTACGTTTGTAATTTGATACATTTTTCCATACAATATTTATATTTTGTTTTATTTCAACATTGTATCAAAATACGCATTTCGACTACAGTATGATATAGATATGGTAACTGCCAGCCAAATCTTGACCCTTTGGTTTTCCCATAGTCATCCAGATACAATACAGCTTTAGTTTGTGCGCCTTTCATGACAGAACATCTCCTTTTTGTCAAATTGCTGCATATCATGCAAAAGAATAACCTATATAATTCAATGGGAAAAAGTTTCTTGGCTTCATCTTGATGCTTTTTGAATGGTGCTCTCGAAAAGCACTAAATTAGCGTTCATCATCACCCACGTTCTTTTTTTTTCTGAGTTCACTCGACTCTGGTATAACTGCCTGAATTATGCATGCATTCTGATTACCGCATCCGCCGCAGAATCAGTGTCTCTGCTCGCCATTCATGTATTCCTCAGACACTCAGTTCTACAGATATCTTGAAAGGGCAGGCTCACTCCACCATTCAAGGCTGTGACGATACAGTTATTCAAACATTCCTTCAGCTCACAGTGATGAGATTGATTCACAATCCCTTTTATTTCCTGAATATGCACCATACCTTCAAAGCTTTCCTTCGCGGCAACCTACACACAGTTATAAACGTTCATTTGTGTAACGTCAAACAAAGTCTTGCTTAGCAGAAATAGCTTGTGTTTTTGGTGTTAATCTTGTTCCATCATTTTAAGTAATGCAACAGAATGTATGCTTTTAGAAAGAATTTCTCGTTTTGTAATCGCATATGCGCCCTCGTGTCATTCCGATTGTGTATTATTTCTTTCTTTGAAACACTGAAGGAGATGTACAGAAAAGAGCAGCTTGGAAAAGAGCATATTTTGTGTTTGATGCTAGAAATAGAGTGAATAAATATGACAAGTTTTATTGGTTGGGGTGAACTGTTGTTTTAGGGTTCCTCTTTCTTCATTTATTTTTGGATTATATTCTGGCCCGTCCGCCAGTTGGCATTGACTTCTGCTCTCTGGCCAATGACCCGGAGAGCTAAAGCCGGTGAGTGAGCGATCTGCTCTGCAAATTGCCTGGCTTCATTACAACAGTATTTTTCAGGCTCATCATTTAGAAATATAGACTTTGACAGCGTCTGCAACAAGAGGGCGGAACAATTTATTTCACATCAGTGCTGAACCACATGTAAAATTACTCTAAATAAAAAGACCAGGCAGTGGATATTTAGAGTTCAGCCCAGATCTCTTGTGTATGGGGCCGTTCTTGGTGATTGTATAATACAATACACTTTAATACTACATGGTGAAATCTATCTATCGTCTGTCTGTCGTTCTATCTATCTATCTATCTATCTATCTATCTATCTATCTATCTATCTATCTATCTATCTATCTATCTATCTATCTGTGTCTGTCTGTCATGCTATCTCTCTATCTAACTATATGTCTGTCTGTGTCTCTATCTGTCTGTCTGTCTGTCTGTCTATCTTCTGTCTGTGTATCTGTTTGTCTATCTATCTGTCTGTCTATCTATCTATCTATCGTCTGTCTGTCTATCTATCTATCTATCTATCTATCATCTATCATCTACTATCTGTGTTCTGTCTGTCATGCTATCTCTCTATCTAACTATATGTCTGTCTGTGTCTCTAACTGTCTGTCTGTCTGTCTGTCTGTCATTCATCTGTCTGTCTATCTGTTTCTATCTATCGGTCTGTCTGTGTCTGTCTATCTATCTGTCTATCTATCTATCTATCTATATATCTTTCTGTCTCTCCCGGTCACGCGTCACTGTCTGTCTATCTATCATCATCTGTCTGTCTGTCTGTCTATGTCTGTCTGTCTAAAATTTTCAGTATACTGTATGTTATATATGGATGGCAGGAAGCTCTAGCCAAACAAAATGAATACAATGTTCCCTCTGTCCATTGTTAACTGCAGGATGGAACACTGTGCTTTATTTTAAATGAGCTTTCTGTTTGTTGCAGAATAAACTACAATATGCTCCAAACATAATTTCAGAAGTCAGAAGTCTGGCTGGTGAGACTTTCTGATTTATTGAGCAGAATTGTAGCTCTGAGTGATTTACTTAGCGACATCCTAAAAGCATTACTATTTTGAATTATTTTATTTCCTCAGAGGAGAAACCCAATGGATGAAAGCGATTGTCACTGTTGTGTTTGCTCTGGAATTATGTGCACTCTATTTTTGAAAAGGTTAATCTACCAATATGAACTATTGCTCGTGGGATACCACACCCTGACTGATTTCTTGTTTTTCAAGAAAAATAGCAGTAACCTTTATGTGCTGACGAGAAACCTCTTTAGGTTCCCTTATATTGATTCAGCTTTCAAACCAATAGAGAGTAATCATTCGAACTTCAGGAGTATGTCTGAGTGCAAATATCTCTGTAATTTAACAAGTGTTTTTTTCTTTCCTTTTCCCTTAAGGTTCATGTTGGCACGCTGTTGGCTTTGTACTACATTTCTACATTCCCCGTTATTAATCTACACCGTGACATTTCATAAAACTGACATGCTATAAACCAGGTAACTGGATGATTAGAGTTCCATTTGTGTTTAAATCTATCAGATAGTTCTTGACCCCCAGTTATATTGTGTAAACATGAAACTGCATGTTATAGATCTTATTCTGAGTTCATGCATGGTTTGTCCTATTTCTGGCTATAGGTCTAATTAACTCTTATGTCATGATTAGTAGAAAGACAACAACAAAAAGAGAAGTTATGGTATGCATACTTTTATCATCCATCTGTTAACTTGTAAACACTGTAACTCCAGACCTGATCTGTCTTGAGAATGAGGTTTTACTGTTTGATCCTAAAACCTGTTTTGCATTTCTTCACATATCTAACTCGTCAATGTCACTGCAATAGAGTGACCTCAGGTGGTAAAAACTTGCAACCATTTTTTTTTAACACTTAATCATAATAGTCTCTGTCAAAGCTCTAAAACTGCATTTGAGTTACTTACAATTTAAAGGAACGGTTCACCTAAACATTTAAATTTGCTGAAACTGTACTCACAACCTATACATCTTGGGTATCCAAGATTTAGATGAGTTTGTTTCTTCCATCTGGACAGATTTGGAGAAGTTTAGCATTACATCACTTGCTCACCACGGGATCCTCTGCAGTGAATGGGTGCCGTCAGAATGAGAGTCTAAACAGCTGATAAAAAACATCACAATAATCCACAAGTAATCAACACAACTCCAGTACATCAATTCATGTCTTGAGAAGTTAAAAGCTGCATGCTTACAAGAGAAAAATCCATCATTAAGTCGTTTTAAGGATTCCACTAGAGTAAAAATGTCCATCCCCTGTTGTTCTCTCACATCAAAATCCACCAATACGTGTTTAGAACTGTTTTGTTTAGAACTGTTTTGGACTGTTTTCACTAAACGGTGCTTGATCTTTGCATATTTTTCTCCTGATTCAAACAAGATGACTTTTACTGGAGAAAGCATTATTATGGATAGAAGTCATCACGGTTTGAAGTCGTGTAGATTACTTGTGGATTATTGTGATGTTTTTATCAGCTGTTTGGACTCTCATTCTGACGGCACCCATTCACTGCAGCACATTTTCCTTTTTGGGTGAACAATTTCTTTGAATTCTTTATGCATATATTTTAGCTTGACAGTTGTGGTCACTATGGAAAAAATTGTGCGGTTCTTCAGATTTTCTCCTTTCTTGTTTACTGGAACAAAAACATTCAATGGATTTTGGAGCGTCTACTTACCGATTTATACTTACCGATTTCTTACATCGGTAAGTAAATTTTGAAAACTCTCTTTTTTTTCAATCTACTTAGAAAAACTGATTAAATTAAGTAAAATCATATCCTGATGTACATTACATAATTTATACAAGATGCAGTCTTAAGTCAAATAAGTCTCATGAAGTAAATATCTGGCAAGTTTTTGAACTTTCCCATCCATGTGGCTTAAACTGCTCAGTGGAAATACTCTTTTCCATTAAGATTCATCTGATGATGCTAACATACAAGCTTATATAGTTTATAACAAATAGTAATGGCCATTATTCCTCCTGTACTTATCTGTGCTGGATCATGGATTTTGTTTGTCTATCCTTTGAATTCTTAAATGGGTTTTACAGCGGTTGAAACAGAAGCTTTTGTTTCTTTATTTTGCTGAAACTGCAGAATTTTCTCTTTGTAATTACGGTGATTTGATTTAGAGAAAATTGATCTTGCCAAGTTGGAGAAATGGTAGTGTATCAAATTATTCGAGCTAAGCTGATGTTCAATTTTTTGACTTGGATTTCACTTAGCAACGGACACAAGAATGTGATAAAGGAGCTATTTATACACACACAGGGTTCTGTTACAGCTTGAGCGTGTTTGCCTTGTTGCACTGCAAATACTAGCACAATTACAGTGAAAAAGAGCACTTCAGAGGATGGAGAGATGTTCGATGTCGTGCGCCACTTACCCTCAGACAGGAGAGATGCACATTTACAGCATATCGCTAAATAGTTTTAACCAAAAGTTTAACCCGATCCACTTGGATTATCTGAAGTTCAGTCAGTGTTTCTGTTTCATGCAATGAATCTGTTTTCATGCATAGTGTCATTTCATATTTACAAGCACACAAAGATTATATCTGAAATGCACTAAACGGCTAAGATTAAAATGTAGGAAAGTTTATCAAACCATCTGGTGTTCCTGACTGTGTGAAGTTTGTTCTAAACGAAACATGGCCCGTTTATTCCCTAGGTTCAGAGAGAAGGTGTAAAATGGTCATAAAAATGAATTATTATACATTATGGGAGTTATTACAATCCACACAACCATTACAAAACAACCATAACAGACACTTTTTAGCTTCTTCTGTCTTCCGAGGTTCCGTCAGAATGACCCTTCATGACAAAAGGATATCATTAATGCTGACAAAGTGCTCGGGTTTAATCATATGCACGACTCTGAGCTGGGAGATTTCTCGCTCTGTCGCTAAATATGTAAATAGGATCATTTTGTGATAATTAGCAAATTCGAAAAAGTGAGACTCAAACAGATTAACATTTGCTCCTTGTTCAGATTTTATGGAGTTGTACTGCCGTGTTTAATTCGGCATGGAATGTTAAATACCCGAGGTGTTGCAAATATTCATCTCTAATTTCCAGGAAATTCTCCAGGAAAGGCACGAAGATCTCTCAGGTACTGTAATACAGCACGAAAGATTAAATTCTCTGTTAATTGGCACATGAGGGCCCATAGAAAAGAAACATTTGCGAATGAAATCTCTTTAATATCTCCATCATTTCTCCCTGACAGCTGTGACATGGAGGTGAAGAGCAAATAAAGACCTGTATATCAGATGTTTCTCCTGAGAAAAAAGACGCACAATGTTGCAAACATGAATTTTCAAAGTCAGATGGTAAGATCTTTGTATGAACTCAAACATTTCTCTTGAGGTTTTTACAAGATTAAATCTGAGCTATGTGTTTACATGCAATTTTATAGCTCTGTGCTCTTATCGCATGTCACATTTCTTTGTTTTTATTTCTATTTATTATAATTTTAGAAGAAATGTCTGTCTCTTTAGGAGAAAAGTTGATACTTTAAAGAGACAGTTGAGATCTGAGACAAGACTGGACTAATGGCTGCTGACAATTCAGCTTTGCATCATATAAATAAATGACATTTGAAAATATACTAAAGTTGAAAACATTTATTTTAAACTATAATAATATTTAACCGTATTATGGTTTTCCCTGTAAGTTTGATCAAATAAATACAGCAATGATGAGCACAAGAGACTTTATTCAAAAACTCCAACGTTTTAAATTAAAGTATACAGTATTTTATACATTGAGGGAAAGGGTCACCCCAAATTTCCAGTTTCCATCAATCACTTCTTAACCTTTGTGTCCCCCTAAAATTTGTCGGTCATGCTCTCTTTGTATGTTTCTTTCAGTGATTTGTGATGAAGACATTTTGATCATGTGCCACACAGCATTTGGGTGGAAATGCCACTTTAAAAAATGAGACCCAAATCAGTCACGCCGATCCATGACAATGGCTTTTTGTATTTGGATTGCAGGTAAATATTGTATTTGGTAAGCAAGACCATCTTATTATTTGCAAGTGCAATGGGTACTGGAGTTAAATCATTAAAGTCAACATGAAATGACATTCACAACCCATTTTTCTTTCATAATCTAACATAATTCCAAGTGAAACATGATGTGAGAGCAAAAATGTTGACAGACTTGATTTTATCCATTTGGATTTGATTAGATCATGAAAATGGAGGTGGTTGGAGGGGGTCAGTGAAAAGTAAGAGGGATGTGTGATTTGTGTCAGCGAGAGTCATTTTAGAGGGGAAGCAAGTAATTGGATTTTGATAAAAGACCAGTTTTTTTATTTGTAATACAATTCACCATTGAGTTGTGCACAATAAGACGAAAAACAAAGGGTCAATTTTGATTTCATGCCGACTTTAAGGAAAGATTACGAAAACAGTTTTTTATTTGGAATTTTGATTTATTTTTATTAATTTCATATCGACTATATTAAATTATCGAAATTAATAGCAGTCTGTGGCATTTCTGTCAGATTTTGTTCTGGTGTGAGAGCGTATGTGTAGCGTCACACTCTCTGTCGGTCTCCGGGGCCTCTGGTCCCTTGATCCCCAGCCTCTTCAAGCTCTCTTGTTTCAGCCCAGCAGCGTCTCTGGAAAATGATAGGATGTGGAGAACGTCCCTCCCAACCCCCTTTAGCACTGGACAATGGAACCTTAAACCCTCGCAGCACGACATCGTTTTGAGCTGTGCCTTGAATAATTTAACCCTATTGCATGAGGCGAAGAATGTAAAAAAAAAACTTGATGTCTTGACGATTGAACAAAAGTGATTTTAACAGTCTTATTAATAGTAATACTTAATTCACTTCTCTTGTAGGCCAAGGTGTTTTGTTAAATAATGTAAATCAACCTAAATCAACAAATACGGTGCCTTTTTAAGCTTTCATTTGATGTGTAACTTGATTTGCATTTCCCATAGGAAGTACCAATGCATGCAAAACTCAAAAACTAGTTTTAGCTGAATTTATACTTTAGGCTTTGGTTCTGTGTAAGTAAAATGCCGCTTTGCCATTGACAGGGCAATTTTCATTACTTTTTCATTCTCTCTGTTTTACTTTCAGACAAATACAGAAAGCATTTTGGCAACTATTTGACATTTTGGCAAATTGGTGGCTAATTTGTATTACCTTTTTTTATTAAAAAAAGCTGTATTTTTTGTATGATTAACATCATATGAATTTAATTTATGAAGGTGCTGTATATTAAAAATGTTATATATTCTATCATAATTGTACAAATACAATCATTTTTTGAACATTTTTATTGTAAATTAAAATATAATAATAATAAATATAAATTTCAGGAAATTTACCATCAATACAGATCCATTGTGTCCACCATGTTTTCTTACTGATGTCCACAGAAAAAGTTTCCCCACTCATATCATGACGTTATATAGGAGACTTGAATCGGCAAATTTGTGACCCTGGACCACAAACCAGTCATAAGGGTCAATTTTTTTAATTGATATTTAGACATCATATATAAATAAGCTTTCAATTGAACTGTGGTTTGTCAGGATAGGACGATATTTGGCCGAGATACTTCAACTATTTGAAAATCTGGAATCTGAAGGTGCAAAAAAATCTAAATATTGAGAAAATCGCTTTTAAAGTTGTCCAAATGACGTCTAGAAAAGATATTTACTAATATATAATATATATTAGAAAATATACCTGTGATACTTATGATGGGCTTTTGGTCCAGGGTCGCATATAGTTTCGTCATGCACATACATGATCACATATATTATATATTATGTTCCTATTTGTTCTTTATTAGATGATTTTCTGAAACAGTCTGAACTTTTTCAAAGGATAAGATTCATCACAAAAGCAAATAATTGCCAAGAAATGTTACAGTGAAAACCACAACCTTGTATGCAAATATCACAGTGAAGTAGAGTCAATGCGGTTTATGTGCAACAAACGTTTTATTCTGTAAAACAGCGTCAGGTCTTTTCTGTGTGCTACGTTAAATATGAAGCTGTTCTACTTGAGATGCCTTGACAAGAGCTACCAAAGAAGATCATATTGCATATGTGGGTTGACATCTAAACGTTTTTTATATTTATACGTTTCTTCTTCTTCCACTAACATTCGGATATGAACATTAAAATGAACTAGCTAGGTTAACTGACATAGCATAGTTAGCTGACATGTAATTGCGAAGTCACGTATCGTTAGCATAATGTGTGGTGACACTTTGGATTAGGGAACACTATTCACTATTAACAAGTTCCTTATTAGCATGCACATTAGCATATTGGCTGTTTATATTAATGCCTTATTCTGCATGACCAAATCCCTACCCAATACCTAAACATAACTACTACAGCAACAACCTTACTTACTATCAACAAGCAGCAAATTAGGTGTTTATTGAGGGAAACATTTAGTTAATAGTGAATATGTGTTCCCTAATCTGAAGTGTGACCATATGTCTAAAGTGGACTATCGAAATAAAATGTAACCATAATTAATTGTGAAATTTACTAGCAATTTCTGAGTTAAAATTATCTCTACACCATTGTTTCCAGTGTAGTATGGGCTGAACTGAAAATAGCAGAAGTTTAATGCTTAAGAGTTAAGGGTTCAGAACAAACCCTATATGTAGGGTGGCCGTATGTGCCGTTCATGCGGGACATGTCCTGACCAGGATTTTTATATTGCCTAAAACATCCAAAGTAGTTTGACCAATAACATGCAGGTATTGTATATAATCGACCAATCGTGGCGCATGAGAAGGTGAGATCTACAGAGAACGATCAAAGCGATGCAAATATGCGTGCGTGCTTGTTCGTTCGCTTGACTTCGTCCGATCATTAAATGACACCAGAGTACCGCATTGAGGCTATTCGAAACATAAGAGCGTTGCCTCTTGGGCCTATCTATAGTCAAGTCAAGTCACCTTTATTTATATAGCGCTTTTAACAATACAGATTGTGTCAAAGCAACTGAACAGCATTAATAGGAAAATAGTGTCTGTCAATAATGCAAAATGACAAATAGTTAACCACAATTTTCAAGCTACAGACAGTTCATCATTGATTTCAGTGATGTCGTCATCATCCAGCTCAGTTCAGTTTAAATGGTATCTTTGCAATCATTTGCAGTCAAGTCGACGATATCGCTGGATATTAATTGTCCCCAACTAAGCAAGCCAGAGGCGACAGCGGCAAGGAACCAAAACTCCATCGGTGACAGAATGGAGAAAAAACCTTGGGAGAAACCAGGCTCAGTCGGGGGGCCAGTTCTCTTCTGACCAGACGAAACCAGCAGTTCAATTCCAGGCTGCAGCAAAGTCACATTGTGCAGAGGACTCATCTGGTTCCTGTGGTCTTGTCCTGTGGTCTTATAGCTCTGGGAATGTCATAAAACGATCGATCTGCACAGTGCAAACAGCCAAAACCTGGATATTTTTGGCAATATAGAAATCCTGGCAAGGGTGTGTCCCGTAAAAATGGCCCCTATGGTCACCCTACCTATACTGTATGTCATTTAAGTGCTGCCTTGCAAGCAGTATAATTAGCGGTTTATATGCTAAAAATGATGCTTCACGTTTTGTCCTGGCAACTTTTTAATTCCACCTTTACTTTCCATACCGTATTTCGGACTTTCTATCACCACAGTGATTTTATGAACTCCTCCACAGAAAATATCACCCTTTTCACTCCCGATAACGAGGAGCGCTGCTGGCTGTTATTTCAGGGCTGCGAGAGAGAGAGAGAGAGAGAGAAGCGGCAGATGAGACACATTCAGCCCGACTTGCCACGTTGTAATTTAGCTGTCAGAGGAAATGTCTGCACTCCTGCAGGACTGTCACAATTCAGAAAAATCATGTATGTCATGTCAATGCCAGTTAAGAGCGAAACCCGATCGGCTGTTTTGATGGGCCTGCCGAAGTTGAGTGACGCCAATATGCTGTCAGATTTCTGCTATAAAGCACTAAACTGCCATCGTTTTGATGGACCATTTTAGTAAGTAACAAGCTTTTTATTCTTTCAGCAAACTTTCCATCAAAGTGATGAGGGGAGTTTGACTGAATCCTATACTTAAGTCATCATGATGGAGATTCAGACACGCCTCCAAAACAATTAAATATTAATAAAATTTCACAGCTTCAAGGCTCACACATTTTTAGGCATGATCTAGTTATCTAGACATTTTTAGGCTCGTTATTTGTCTGCTTCACTCAGTCAGGAAGGAACATAAATCAGGAAATAGCTTAACAAAATGTTTGTTTCAATGTTGTTCATTAGTCTGCGTTCATTTTTTAGTTTTTAAAGGAGTCCTGTAACTTTGTTTACATCTCCTCCATGGTAACACAGAATTTACCCAGTTACTCTCTAATGGCTGAATGCAAAAAGGGAAATTACTTCAAATGAAGTTGATTAAATCCCAGGTGTTTGCAATAACCTGCTATGGATTTTCACAAAGGCACGTAATCCTGCGATAAACAAGTGGTAATAAAATGTTGAGAATGGAAACGTCTTGGGGGCACTAGATGCAGCTCCTTTAATGCGATATGCCTGCCATTGTTTTGTGCAGGGTAATGTGCTCTGGTTAGATGGAATTATTAATAACAGCATCATTATCGTCAGCACATCTTGTTCACATTATTCCTGTTTTGTCAACACTGATGTAAAACGAATTTCTCACAACCCATGTTTAAATATTTGATCAAATGAATCAGTTTATACTGATGTCATTTCAACAATTATTTTCTGATTTCAGTGAAACACAACAGGAGATGCAAGCATAATGTCCGACAAGCTGTTTTCCATTCAGATGTTGGTTTATAATGCTAAGCTGCAGAAAGCATGGTAAAGTACCTTTAAAGGGATTCATGTGCTTTGTACAGTAGATTTTTCAGCTTTGTACTGCATCACTTTTCAGTCGTGGAGAATCTATGCCATTACGAATCTTCAGCGTCATGGCAAAAGAAATGTATTTGAGTTCTGAATGTGAATTTGCAGTCTGAATTGAGCAAAATGTAAAGCATGATTATGATTGTTAACATAGGCGGAGGCTTAACCAACTGCAGGGTAAGGATAAAAGCAGTCAAATCTATTAACTACGAACATCATAAACCTGTCTTTTTAGCCAAGAACCAGACATGGGTGTCATGTAAGCTAAAAAAATGTTTAAAGGGTTCATATGATGCGATTTCAATTTTCTTCAATCTTTCTCTTTGGAGTGTTACAAGCTCTTGGTGCATAAAGAAGATCTGTAAAGTTGCAAAGACTAAAGTCTCAAATCCTAAGAGATATTCTTTATAAAAGTTAAGAATTAACCATGCCTACCTAAAACGGCTCGTTCTAACACGCCCCCACATATCTACCTCACTATGTGGGAAGATTTGCATAACGCCGCCCAAATGTTCACGCAAAGAAAGAAGGCATATCTTTTATTCTCGCTGTAGTATTGTTGCCGCCGCCATGTCGTGAAGAGCTGTGTGTTTCGTTGTGAAATCGAAAATACTTTGTTTGGCCTTCCAATAGAGGATGATATCCGCTTCGTCATGCTAGAGCTGATCTGTGCTGGTCGCTGAGGGAATACATCAACTTCGCGCTGTGGATCCCCGGATCTTCTTTCACCGTGGACGAAGCGGATTCATGGTTGCCGCTCCTTCGCCGAATCCGCCGGCCGTGCCGTTCTCAAGCCCGTTAATAATTTTAACGGCCAGGAGTCACAACCACACATCAAGACATTGTTCAGATGATTTGTTTCAAGACATTTGACATGTTTCCATCCTGAAATGTGTTGAACTATTTTTACGCATTTCATCACAAACCTTCCATTGAAAATTCCAAAACGTAATTTTAGAGCTAATAACAGAGGCTTGAGCCATTGATATGCAGGCTAATGCAGTTATTAATGCAGTCTAACGCACTTAGAGAGAGAGAGAGAGAGAGAGATATTAAGCGCGTGTGAATACCTGCGTCTCTGTGCATCTCTCAGCAGTGTTCAGCAGCAGCGTCTACTAATAGCGAATCTTTAAGTTAAACTGCTTCAAGAACCTCTCTACTAAGGAATGTCATGTAGCTTTTCAACTGTGAAACTATTTTATTGATAAATTTGCGGGGCGGCGTTGACGACAAGTTTCTGTGCGCGTGTGTGCGCGTCTGAGAGAGAACCGGAGAAAGTGTGATTTTCTGTACATAAAAAAGATGGAAGACATGGAATTAGTTTGTAATTGTTTACCCTATTGGTTATATTTATTTGCTCAATGTCTTCTGATGTTTTGGTTCTTTTATTGTTGTAGATAGCCCATAGTATAACAAAATATTATATATCTCTTCTTTGTGTTTGGGCTCCCCCTGGACGAGCGAGCATAGGCCCTGTTCAAATGATAGAGCTGTGACCATATTACTATGCTTTTGCAAAACAGTCGTGACTAGTTGTTAGTTTCCCCAACTGATGCATCGTTCGTCGTCGTAGGGGAAACGCACCCCAGAGTGGTTAGTGAATCAACTTCTGACTCGCGTACCAAATGCAAGTTATCATTACTTCTCTCAAAATGAGGCAACAGCTTGAAATATAAGTTATAATTGCATTTAAGTGTACTTTTAAAGGTCGATTTCAGTCCAACTGAAGCAATAAGCAAAACTCCAACCCACACAGTTTCTCTCCCACTGTCTAATTCATGCCCGAACACTTTCCCCCTCCACCGTGAGAGCACTCAGCATCCCGTGTTATCTACACAAAACTCTGAAAATACAAACTGCCTATCGGCGGCACGAAATTACACATTGTGACTTTAAAGCCGTTCTGCCGAATGGAGATGCGCAACACGCTGAGACAAACTGTGTCATTAACAAAGACCAACAGATGGCAGTTCTGGAAAGAGCCCAGATATGAGATACAACAGGCAGAGGAAGGAACTGGTTTGGGCCTGTAATGGCAAATTGTTCTCAATAAAATAGCTGTTGTGCTTTATGTCTGTGAGATCATTGATTTTTAGCAGATTGAACAGGTCACAAAACATTTTTAGATACTCTGATTTCTACAGAATCAATACACAAGTCTCATGTTTATCAGATTGTGTGTTCGTTTCCTTTGCAGTTCCACTTCATTATGTCAGGATGGCTGTAATTTTTTAAAACTGAATCTATTTATTTGCTGATAATATTCACCTCCGCTGCTTTTCTGTCAAATATTGCAGCTATGGAGACGGTTTGATGGCATAGTGTTTGGTTATGAGAAACTCAAGAATTACATTTGATGTTATTGACGTCCAACATTCTGACGGCTAATATTTCATTATTATTAAATAACAACTCGGATTCTGGTCTGCTCATCACACAAAACTATTGTATGGCTTCTGGAGACTTCATTCATTATACTTTTATTATGTTTTTTTCTGCTAAATCACAGTAAATGTTCTTTAAAATTATTTTTGTCTGTGTTCCACAGAAGAAAAAAAATAACTTTGGAATGACATGGAGGTGAGTAAATAATAACAGGTGCACTTGTCCTTTAATGGAGTGTAATTTCTATGCCAAACGGAATTGCAAAAACAGTAGTGACTTTTTAAAACAGGTTATAACCCTGTCCTCCATTGCTCGGGCAAACAAGGAATTTTGCCAGAGTTACAACGTCTGGTCTACACTCTTAAAAATAGTGCTTCACGATGCCATAGAAGAACCTTTTTGTCTAATGGGGCCATAAAGACTTTAAACATACGGACGAACCTTTCGGTTTCACACAAGCTTCTTGTGGTGTGAAGAAGTTTTCAGATTATAAAAAGGTAGAAAGAGTGGTTCTTTAAAAGAACTGTGACCTGAATGGTTCTTAGCACGCTTGAAGACCTTTGAAGCACTTTTTTTATTTTTAAGAGTGTAGCTGTAATTTTTTTTTTGCATGAATATATATTGTCTTTGTTTATTTTTCCCATAAATATTTTTGTGATAATTTAGTTGGTTATATATTTATAGATTATTATTACTTGTATATTATGTTTGTTTTATATTTATTATACATTTACATATTTTATATGTACTGTATGTCCAGGTCACATTGCAAAATTCTAAACTTTTATTTAGTTACCCTTGATTCTCATTGTTGTAATTTGCTGTTAATATTTTTTTTAAACATATTGTAATTCACAATTTTTTCTTACCATCAATGGTCATTCTTATTACCATTATTCTATTTTATTTAAATAAGCATTTATTAAAGACAGTACAAAAACTTTTATAATGCAAACTATTCTTTACAGATTACATTTTTCTTCATGTTTCAGTAATCAGTAATCTTTTTTTTTTCCACACTCAAACATGCCCAGAAGACATATGCTCGTTATGAAATCAATGTGGCGCGGTTCATCCAGGGGGTTTAAATGCACAGGCATGGTTATGTAAGACATCATAATCCACTGTTACTATGGTTACCGCAGCCCCAACTGACTTTGGTGGTGCTTCAAGAAAGGTACGCATTCAAACCGTCACTCTCACAAAAGCTTGTCCCTTTGATGCCAGTAGTCGTTGTCGGTGGATAAATGCAATATTGTGCGCTTGGCATCCCCTTTGTACCGTGGGAGCATCTTTCAGCGCTGTATCTAAGCACCCGTCCTGTTCTCTCCAACAATCTTGGGTACATGTTCAGTCTTATTTTAATGCAATATGCATATTGCACCTCAGTGGTGTAAAGTCTACGCACTGGTGCTCGGATCAGATGTTGTAGTGGTGGGAGGAATCAGATTGTGAGGCTTAATGTCTGTTTACAAAGACAAATGCGAGCAGTGTTACGTTATGCACAATATATTTTCCCTCTGAGGCTGCTAAGCCAATTTTAATGAAACCCCCAAAATGCATCAATGGAAAAAAGGGATTTCCTTACATGTTGGTGGAAAATATGGAAGGCCGTTTCAACCACAGAATAAAAAAATGTACTATTTTTCTAACTATTTTTCACACAATTGAGTTGATTTGTCTCAGAATTGTGAGATATAAGGGAAAAGGTCTATTTTAGAGTTTTATTTTAAAAGTCTGTTTTTCTCACCATTCTGACATTTTTCTCAGAATTGCAAGATATAGACTAGCAATTGCTAAAATAAAGTAAGGATTGCAAGATATAAACTTTTTTTGCAATTGCCACTTTATATCTCAATTCTGACTTTTTTCTCAGAATTGCATAATATAATTGCAAGTTTATATCTCACATTTCTGAAAAAAAAGTCTTTAAAGTCAGAATTATGACTGTATCTCACAATTCTGACATTTTTCAGATGTAAAGTCGCACTTGTAAGAAAACAATCTGAATTACCTAGATATAGAGATACAAAGTCACAATTACCGTTTTTATATTTTATTCAGCTGTGGAATATGAATTTCCATAGAAAAGCATCTCACCTTGCTGAAAGCGTTGAGAACACAGAGACACGGTTGTGCCTGAGCAGAATAAATAGTTTGTAGTATGACTTTGGCGTTTCATTATTGTTCCTGTTGACAGAGACAATGAGCTTGGAGCATTGTGAGAGGAACAGCGACGCTGTTTGCGAGGTCTGAGGGGGCAGGAGACAAACTGTGCCGTGATGAAGATTTGACATGTGGAGGTTCTCTTATTTCCCTTCAGAGCGAGAGGCCTGTGTATATGCGTGCCTTTGTGTATGAAGGGCATGTCGGGAAAGGAAGTGAGAGGCTGAGGGAAGTATAAAAGAAAGAAAGAGAAAGGTTGTGACTTATTGAACAGCCCGGGTCGAAATAAATGTGGAGGTCATACTGGAGAGCAGCAGTGATAATGATTTCAGAGACTTTGAGCACAAAGGCCGCATTCATATAGTACGCTGACAAAGGACAGCTAATGTTGATTGAATTTGTTGTTTTACAGTACAGAGGGCTTCTGACATTAGAGCGGTTTATACTGTCTTACATATATTTTACATGACTATTGGAGCAAAAGTACTATAGGTTATGTGAAACCGACAAAGAAATGAGTAATGGAAAAATGCAGAGCAATATAAGACATGGGAAAGCTTTTTATAAAAAAGCTAATATAATTGTGACGGTTGCACTACTGAGTGGAGTGAGGAGCAAGGAACGGAGGGAGACGTTGAGTACATCAATCCAGAGAATTTTAATATATCAAGGAAACACGGAAAACTCACGTAGCACATGTAGACATGAACAATACTGGACGCTTAACTAAAAACAGGGAACACTATTTTAACACATGACAAGACAAGGGAATGACTAGACACACCTGGGATCAATGGAAATGAACGAGGAAAACCTGGAATCAAATCAACATAATCAGGACAGGAACAGGAGACAAACCAAATATGGGCATAAACACTGGGACACAGGGAGCACATGGGGAACAAAACACAATACAAGCCTGACATGACGCCCCCTCCGGAAGGCACATCCTCGCGCCATACAACATCAAAGTGGTGGGAGGGTGGGCACACTTGGAAGATCCCTCAGGACATGCTTGTGGACGGGACAGGATGCACCAAGGTGGTCCCAGATCCGGGTGCCATGGCGGAGCGGGGGGAGTTCAGGAGGCATGGAGGGCAGCAGGTAGAGGGCCATTGCAGAGCAGGGAAATCAGGGGTCCATGGAGGAGGTATGGAGCTCGGGAGGCCATGGCGGAAGGAAAACTGTCAGGAAGCCATGGCGGAAGACGCTCAGAGGCTCGGCCCATCCCCTACCCGCCTTCTACGGTCTTACTACCCCACACCCCCAACAAATAATTGGGGACGCGTACGGGTCCAAGGGCCTTAGGCCCAAAACCGAGGGACTGGACATCAGGGCGTGAACTGGGGTCGGGAGCCTCCCTGGGCTTGGGCTGGGATCGGAGCACGCCCTGGGCCTGGCGGGATCGGGAGGCCTCCCTGGGCTTGGCTGGGGATCGGAGCCCTCCTGGGCTAAACGGTGGACGGGAGCCCTCCTGGGCTAACTGGGGAACTGTGAAGACGCTTACGAGGCCGTGGCACTGGAGGGGCTCTGGAGGAGCAGGCACAGCAAGGCGCTTTGGAGCTGGCACCGACACTGGAGCGAGCTCTGGGGCTAGGATGAAGGCAGAGAACAGTCCTTTTCTCCTCATCCTCCTCCTTTGGTTACGGGGGAACTGGGCAGCCGGTGGGCTTGTTGTTGCGGTGACCGGCAGGCCTATCTTCCGGTGGGCTCTAGTGAGCCTTTAGCCTGGAGGATGCCGCAGCTGGTGGGCTGGTTCTGGCTCGGGGCCGGACACTCTCCGGACACCGGAGGATTCCTTCCCTCCAGCTTAGTTCCGTGGTGTCTGGGAGGTCCACGGGGCGATGGTAATTGGCCCCGTGCCAGAACAGCAAGTTGAGAGTGGAGTCATCCAAGGCCGTAGCTACGGCAAGCCTGCAGAACTCCCAGGAATACTCAACGAAGGGGAGATCCATGCGAGCTAAGGCGGCAAACCGAGCAGCAATTTCCATAGCCGCAGGGAAAACAAGGAAAGCAAAAAACTTTCAAAATGGGGGGGAAAAACGGGGAGAAGGGGCGCCACTTACTATTTTGTCTGGTCCGGTATTCTATCACGGTTGCACTACTGAGTGGAGTGAGGAGCAAGGAATGGAGGGAGACGAGGAGTACATCAATCCACAGAATTTTAATATATCAAGGAAACACGGAAAACTCACGTAGCACATGAACAATACCGGACGCTGAACTAAAAACAGGGAACACTATTTAAACACATGACAAGACTAGGAGATGACTAGACACACCTGGGATCAATGGAAATAAACAGGGAACACCTGGAATTAAATAAACATAATCAGGACAGGAACAGGAAACTAACCAAATATGGGCATAAACACTGGGACACAGGGAGCACATGGGGAACAAAACACAACACAAGCCTGACAATAATATACAGGGGTGGAGCTACTATTTCAACCAATTGAGTAACACTTTAGGGACCAGTTCTCACTATTAACTAGTTATTAGCATGCCTATTATTAACATATTTGCTGTTTATTAGAACTTATAAAGCACATATTTTGTATGACCATATTCTACATCCCTAATCCTACCCAGTATTTAAACTTAACAACTACCTTACTAACCATTAATAAGCAGCAAATTAGGAGTTTACTGAGGCAAAAGTCATAGTTAATGGATGGTTGATAGTGAGAATTATATAATATAAAATATACATTTTATGTTACTATGTAATTTTAATTATGTTAATAACTGAAATAAAATAAAATATAAAACACATAAACTCGTTTTTTTTTTTATATATAGTTGCCAAAGCATCATTTCTCATTTTTATTCAGTTTAACTTGATTATAAAACGTATAAAACCTAACAAATGAAATAAAAATGTGAATAGTAGGGGGCCCCCCCCAAATATTTTCAGGAATTTGTCATTGTCATAGTTTTCTTTTTCAATCCAATTTGTCCAAGTCACACTGATCAAAATTCAAAAAGTTATATTTTGCATAAAAACAAAGCTTAATTCTGCAAAGCTTTATTAGGTGTGACATGATTTTATTTATGAGTATGATTTCATAATCTTATTTCATGATCGTATCTTGTTCCTTTTGTCTGTTTATTGATTTAGAATCAGACTGATTCAGACCGATACCTCTCAAAGTTCATGAGATTGAGATGAGGAAATCCAGTTGATGGAGTTTGATTACCAGAGGAAGCGAGAGAGAGAGAGAGAGAGCGAGGATGAAGAGCTGAGAGGCTGCTGGCAGACACTCAGAAAAGTGGCAGTGTGTGTGGAGAAGGTGCCAGGAGGACGTGTCACTTGTTGGCGATTTGGAGCCGAGAGCTCCTACACTGCGCCGTTCTGGGGCCTGCTGCATTTAACGGGATTGGCTAATGGACTGGGGACTGAGCCATTAATCTCTCCTCCCTCTTATCCAATTACAGCACCTATAGCGGAGCGGAGCAGAGTAGAGAAAGCAGAGCGTTTGTGCCAAATGCCAGCGGCAAGTCACAATACACAATCACAGGTGAATCTAAAGGGGACATAAAGGTGTAGCTCACCCCAAAATCATCTTGTCATTATTTACTCACCCTCTAGTGTTTCCGAACCTGAATGCTGTTATTTTTCTGTGGAACTGAAAACTAGAAGTTTTTGAAGAATCTTTACGCAGCTCTTTTCCACACAACAACAGTTAATAGTGACCATAGCATCCATTAAGCACAAAAAAGAAAAATACTAAGAGTTAGTCCTTACAACTCATTCACTATATTCCAAGTCTTCTGAAGTCGTGCAATAGCTTTGTGTCAGAAATAGATTTCAGTTTTTCACTAATAAAAAAGTTGAAGTTTTAGATTGTAAAAATAGTTATATAAAGCATTAGTTTAAGTTTTTTATTTTGTATTTCAGTTTTAGTCATTTAACATATATTCCAATAAGCCACCCAGGCTTTTTTTTCATTTAATATTTATCTTTTGTTTTATTTCAGCTTAATTCCAATTACCAAAAATAATTTGTATTGATTTAATTATAGTTGTTATTATTATTAGTTAACAATTATAGAACTGGTATGAATATGACTTCAGAGGGCTTCCTTTACAGTGAAATAAACAAATAAATATTTGACAGTAAATGATGTTATGTTTATTTAGGTTTTGCAAAGAGCTGTTATTGAAAGATGGGGCAGTTAAAACTATATTGGAAAACAAAATGAACAACAAACAAAAAAATTGAGAGGAGAAAATAGTTTGTTTGTGGTGCAAAAAAAAAAAGGCTACTTCAACTTACCTCAACTTGAGCTTATTTATTTCAGTTAGTTTCCAAAGCAATATTTGTAATTTTTGTCTTCTAATATTTATATTTTGTTCTGTTTTAGCTTTATTTCAGGTACTGAATAGTTTATTTCATAGAACTATCACATTTTTAATAGTTTAATTTAGTTCAGATTTTGTGATTTTGTTTTAATTAACAATAACAACATTGTATGAAGCTATAATATGACTTCCGAAGAATATATACACTGAAAAAAATGGTGGTGAAACAATTTTCACTCAGAAATCGCTAGTAAATTTCATAAATAATTGCAAAAATGGCAAGTAACACATTAAAGAAAGAAAAGAAATGCATGAATGAATATAAAAATAATGGGGGCAGTGAAAACTATATTGAAAAAAAATTAAATAAAATGTTTAATTCTAACTGTCAAATTTGGGGATTGATAATGCTGTTTATTATAAAATCCCTTGAACAGAATTTGCGATAGAACTAGTGTGTTTCAGGATATTGGATGGTGTGGTGGGAGAGTGGGAATAGTGGAGAGCAAAGCAGTGTTTAAATCTGCTAAACACAGTAGACAATTAGGCTTAAATGCTGCCATTATCTGTATGGCCCAGCTGTCTTTGCAGAATGATTTCTGGTGGTATCAGATGGTTTTGGATGAGTAATCAGAGATCATGCTGTTTGGTGTCGGCTCCAACACAAGAGAATTACTGAACTGCCTAACACGCTGCTGGACGATTTCACTGCAATGGGAAAGAAAACTCGATAGCTTGTTCTGATAAGTAGCAACATTTAACTTTTTATTGATCATTGATGTTTTTTTTATAAAAGTGCTGTTACCGCTTTAGTGCTGTTTTACAGATTAGGTACGGTTTTACAGATCACGTGATGCATTGCCTCGATCACTTTATTTGAGGACAGACGCTCGTCTGAGCACAATGAAAAAATCTGCGCAAAAAACAAACAAACCTGAAGTAGTAATAAGGTTATCAGGACATGCAGGCACTTTGCTTGTTTGTTTGCTGCTTTTCTCCATGTATGAAATCTTAATTAGGTGATTCAGAAAGGGTTTTATTAGATTATGGGAGCAAAAGCAACATCTTATTTGTGTTGTGCGGATGTGTTATGGCCCTGAGTGTTGCATTTACTTGTTAATAGTGAACACAGCATGCATCCTGACATCCTCCTTGCCTGGACGCCATTATTCTTTCTGTACAAATGAGCCAATTTTGTTAAATCTCTATCTCGAGGGATGTGCTCTTTCTGATTCTGACTGTTATAATGAGCAGAATATCGTCAAAAGTGTTTTTTTCTGAAAGGATCCTCTAGGTGAGCGATTATTCACTGTTATGAATGTTGTGCATTTGTCAGTCCCATTTTATTCCAATTTTTCCAGAAGACCACATGCAACATCGGCATGAAAGCTTTTTGCTATAGAATTTATGCCATTATGATTTACAGTCATGCAAATGACATTGCAATATACAAAAAGCACTGAATCACTAAACTGGTTTATATTTTTTTCTTTCAGGCTTTTAGCTTCATTTAAGCCTCATTTTGGACATTTTCGCAGGACTTATGTGTATAAATAAGATTTGATGTTTAGCTTTGCTCAGTGCATTAACAGATCAGCGCCATCAGTCACAATTGCTTGCTCTTTTAAAACATAATGGCTACTGTATGTACTGTAGACAATAATGCAGTTTTATATAGACAAGTGTTAAACTATGAGAGGATCTGTCACACAGTAATTTAATACATTACTGTTATAGTACATTGAACTGTCACTTCATTCTTGCAATGAAATAATAAGCATACAGTGTATTCTTCAAAATTTCTACTGTTATAGAAAAAATAGTCCAAGTTGGCACACCACAGCTCCAAAAGTAGAAAAATATTTATGTTCTCACCACAGGTGACGTTTCGAGCCTACAAGCTCTTCAGGCTCGAAACGTCACCTGTGGTGAGAACATAAATAAATATTTTCTACTTTTGGAGCTGTGGTGTGCCAACTTTGCTCTTCCTGTCTGACATTGTTTGTGGTTGAGCACCCACATTGAGCATTTGGCCTGCTGGATGTGCGCACTTTGATTGTAATCTTTATAGAAGATTAAAATGACAACAAATGGGAAACAACATTAAAGTGAGTAAATTACGCCAGAATTTTCATTCATTGCTTTGATAAAAGGGAACCATACACCGCTCTTTACATACCAATGACAGTCAGGTGTCAAATCCTCCTCAAGAAAACAGGACAGTGATTAAACTGGTCGAAAGGTCCAACGGGGAAGTAATTAGTTTAAACTATATATAATCATTATTTTAATAATTTAATATTTCCATGTTTATTGGGTATACCACAAGTCATTAAATTAAAACTCATTTTTATATATATATTATTATATATATATATATATATAGATAGATATATATATATATATATATATATATATATTTTTTGTTAGTAATTTAGTTGTTTGTTTTTTTCCAGAATGTTGTTATAACCAAGGATAAACATTCTGGTTACACTTTACTTGAAGGGGTGTGCCTAAGACTGACATGACACCTTCATAATAATGACATGACACATACATAATCATGACACGACACATGTCATGAATATGAAGGGTTTTTATGCATGTTATGACAACTGTCATTAAGTGTCATACGCTCAGTTATGTAATTTTTAATGCAAAAATGACATTGTTTGAGATGTCTTTGTTTGGGTTTGGGTTGGGGTTTGGTTAGGGGTAGGGTTAGGTTAGGGTTTGGTCAAATAATGTCATATTTGCATTAGAAATGACATAACTGAGCGAATGACACTTAATGACAGTTGTCATAAAACATGCATAAAAACCCTTCATATTAATGACATGTGTAATGTCATGATTATGAAGGTGTCATGTCCGTCTTATGCACACCCCTTCAAGTAAAATGTAACCACATTCTTTAAAACATTAAAAATCTGGAGTGGGACGTTTAAACAGAAACACTCAGAATTAGTGTTTTCATAACTTCATTAGAAAGTTAGGAGAAAATTCTTAAGACATAATTTCCAGCTAGGATGTATCAACTGTAACTTCATTTTAAAATTGTTTTTTAAAAAAACTTTATTAAACACAGCAGAGTTTTAGGTTTTTAAATAGTTTTTTTAATTATTTTATTTTGAGTTAATTTTTTCAGAATGTTTTTTCAAAAACATTAAAACATTTTTTTTTTTTAATCTGGATTTTGGACTTAGAACAATCAGAAATAACATTTATAAACTTTATGAGCACATTAGAAACACATTCTTAAAACATTATTGTTAGCTGGGATGTCTCTTGCATCTTCATAAACCATTGCTGTTCAGTGCTCCCTCCCACAAAAAGATTGGAAAAAATTGAATTATGCAATCTAATTATGTAAATGCGCTCCGACTTTTTTTTAATGAGGCCAGTATTAGTCTGTATCCTTTATCAGATGTCTAGCCCACAGCCTAATGTTGGGACAGCCCTGTTCACATCCTGTTAGGAGTGTCTGCACTAATTGGCTCCCTTATATAAGAGAAACCTGTGGGAGATGGGATTCGGTTTGTCAGATGTGTAGAACAAACAAACAGCAGAGCCCAGCATGGCACAGAAATAGCTGGCAACAAGCCGTCCCCGAGGAGCTTTCAGCACTGCAACCAGGAACAGTAGACGAGATGAAAGCTTGAAGAGATCATGGTCCAACATCAGAATGTGTTGATGGAGCGCAGTGGCTGGGGATTCAGCCTCTCATGCATTGCACACTGTTGAGGGGGTTAATAGATGTCAGTTTCCAAAAGAATGGCCTCTCTTTTTGGGAATGGCTTAGAAGAGCTGCAGAGACAAAAATGCCCTTCTTACTGAAGCTCTTTAAAGGTGCAAAACATCCAGAGACGAAACGGCGGTCCTGCTCTGTCTATCTATCTATCCGTCTATCTGTCCGTCCGTTGTTATATGTGTGTCAATCTGTCTGTCTGCTGTCTGTCGTCTGTCTGTCTGTCTGTCTGTCTGTCTGTCGTCTGTTTGTCTGTTTGTCTGTCCGGTTGAAACCACCTAGCAACGTCTGAACATCTACTCAAAACAATCATCAGCTTCCTAGCAACCACTAACAGAACGACTGTCTATCTATCACTCTTATGGTAACTTGTAATAATTTGAATGACTTTGTATCATATCAGTGTTTGACTTTTCCTTTATGTTTAGGTTTTGTACTTTCTTCTAATTCACATTGTACATTATTGTTTCTCCTCTATGCCCCGGCTTTCTGAATTGATGTTTTTTACAAAGCTCATCGTCTGAAAAGCGAGGTGTTTTGTGATTGGCCAGCTATCCAGTGCGTGTGATTGGCCGAATACCTCAAACATGAGACGGAAATGTTACGCCCCTCAACATACTGTGATGCCCTGTCCGGCCCGAGCGACGAGACAAAAACATTTTACAACCATTATAAACGAGCATTTGTTGCATCCAGTGGGGACATAATTACGGATTATAATGACTTATACTGTCTTTTTACGCATTGAGTTGCATCGCGCTGCGTAAACATAAAACCATGTCTGCATTTGTGATCGGAGAAATGACACACAACAAGCGCTACTCTACACTGCACAAAAAACTCGCGTTTGAATCATCAGTGGCAAATCTTTTTAAATATAAAAAACTTATTTACAGTCTTTGAGTCAGAACAGCCGTCATGGTAGTCTACTCTCCCAGGATCAGGAAACAGTCCTCCATAAAATGCACACATCTGAATATTTGGGTTGAACTGTTCTGGAACAGTGTTGTAAATACAACTTAACCACTGATTTCTAGATGTGTCCTCTTTTGGAAGACCAAACACAGTAGTTTCGCTTTCACAACGAAACACACAGCGTCTCCACGACATGGCGGCAGCAACAATACTACAGCGAGAATAAAAGTTACGCCTTCTTTCTTTGCGTGAACACTTGGGCGGCGTTATGCAAATCTTCCCACATAGTGATGTAGACATGAGGGGCGTGTTAGAAGGAGCCGTTTTAGGTAGGCGTGGTTGACTCTTAACTTTTATAAAGAATATCTCTTTGGGTTTGAGACTTTAGTCTTTGCAACTTTACAGATCTTCTTTATGCACCAAGAGCTTGTAACACTCCAAAGAGAAAGGAAAAATTGAAATAGCATCATATGAACCCTTTAAACTGTACCAGATAAAAACTTCCTCTCACCTGGGCTTTAACCCTCTGATCTCTACAACTTACAAATAGTCTGATCAATGAGCAATTCTTCAATGAATGCTTACAGTCTGTCAGCTGAAACTATATGAATTCTTCCACAATTACCACAATATAATGGGGTTTGTATACGACCCCTGCAAAGCAGAGATAAATAGTGTGGCACAAACTTCGGTTTATCAGCTCGTTCCACCCAGTGCATGCGTTTCCCCTGCAAACCCCCCCGCCCGCCATCTCCGGTGACCTATGTGGTCAGACGCTAAAAGCCGTTGTTGTCTGTGATGTGGCTGCTCTGCATAACACTGACATTTACTGGATCAGAGATTCATCAGTCTGAAGCTCCCACATCCGGTGTTATTAATCGAGAGAACGTTTGAGCTTCTCCTCCGCTCTCAGGCGCGAGGTACATAATGTGCTGTACATGCTCGGAGTTCAGTCTCTCTGGTTAATTACAGTGACAAATGGCAGACGGGCCCCAAAAGTGCAGTGTGCAGTTAAAAAAGTGACAGGCTCATTTCTGAATGTAAACAAATTCCTGGATTCACTGTAATCTAATTACTACCTGGAGAGCTCGAGCACAAAGTGCAGAAAACAGCAGAAACACTTTGGGTGAGATCATTTTGTTTTCTGGATGAACTGACATTGCCGCAAGTTGGGGTAAAAATACAGCGTCAGGATTTGTAATGTGTTTTGTCATGTGGTTTATTCTTAAAGTTAACATTGAAAATAATACGAATGGTTCTTGAGCAGACAATCAGCATATTAGTATAATTTCCGAAGGATCATGTGAAGCTGAAGACTGGAGTAATGATACTGAAAATTCTGCTTTGCATCATAGGAATAAATTACATTTTAAAATATATACAAATAGAAAATAGTTATTTTCAATTTTAATAATATTTCAGAATATTATCGGGATTATATTGTTACTATATTTTTGATCAATTAAATGCAGCCTTGGTGAGCAGTGTTGCCAAGTCCGCAGTTTTCCCACGGAATTGGGCTACTTTAACGCTGTTGCCTCAGGTTATTTTTCATGTCCGCAGGTTAAAGTGACCCCAATAGCGTGATATTTAGGCCCTGGAATGCGAATTTTACCAGGGGAATGTGTATTTTACCCCTCAAAATGCGATTGGGATAGTTTTGAGTAAGTTTTGTTGTCCAAACCTGGCAACCCTGTTAGGGGACATTTCAAAACAACATTCCCCATTGTAAATGTAAATTTGCTAGACGGATGTGTTTGACAGTTGCGCACATGTATTGTGCCTATTACAGCATCTTGCACATTATGGCATACTAAAAACATGGCGTAAATTAAAAGAAGTTCAACTTTTCATGGCCTTGTGCTTTTTCTCCATTCCACTGCCCGTGTCTCTGTGTGAACGACCCTTTAAATGAAAAAAATATATATTTCAAATTTCTTTTTTATTGTTTTTGAACTGAACACAAGCAAGATTATCAATGAATGACAGCTTTAATTTTTGGTAGTTGTTGCACGGTTGCAAAAGACTTGGAATATAGAACACAAGTTGTATTGACTATTTTCAGAATACTGTGGTGGTTGCGTTTTGTCATTTTTGGAGCTTGAAAGTTGCAGTCACAGTGATTTGTCGTTGTGTGGAAAATAACCGTTCGGACTGCTATATCATTTAATGGAACAAATTATGGGGACAGAACAACATGGCGAGTAAATGATGACAAAGTTCATTTTTGGTTGAACTATTCCTTTAAACTGCACAAGAAAAGCTTTGTTCTCACAATGGCCTTTGTAATGTTTTCTGTTGCACTAATACCACAGAAACGAAGCTCTATTCCCATGGCACCGCTAGACATTGGAGTGACCACAGTAAGTGTTTCCAAACCTCAGTTATGCTGCTCAACATTAGCTACCTCAAAGCATCTTGAACAGTTAAAAGTGCCGTTGATGGAGAGACGCAGATCCAGCGGATGACTTTAGTGGATCAAAAACCTCCATAAGACTTGATGTGTGTTTTGCCTCCATCAACAGAAAAGTGCACAGCTGATTGTCATCACAGAAGCATCTGGCTCACTTTATCAGTAGAAGGATTCTGTTTCTATCAGTTTGCTGCAGAATGTTTTCTTCCGTGGTCGAGTGTGATTGCAGTTCTTCTGATGAAGAACAGAGAAAAAATGAAAGGAGTCAAGTCATAAAGAAGTGAAAAATAACTCGTATCATAACAACAGCACAGTGCTTTTTCCTCTTGGCATCTAATTGAGCTAATTTGCCCTCTTGTTTTTGTTTTCATGTTCAGCTTTTGAAGCTTGACAACTCTGTAGACAGTAATTAGGTTAGTTACATTTGCTTGGAAGTGATCATTATTGTCATCAAGCCAGGTGTAATGGCTTGAAATTCTGTTGTTAAACACAGGACACTCATGCGCAAACTGCAGCAGATCATTTTGCCAAACAGCTCGCTCTGAGCAAGCGTTACAGCCAAAGGAATAACACAATCTGCATGTTTTATTAAGGCTCCTCTAGTACTATTTAAAGTAATAGGCATTTTACATGAACAGGGTGCAACATAGGGCCTGAAATTAATAACAATAAAATATGAGATATATATGGTTTTAAGTACACGGAAATAAAAGAAGAGTGCAAAATATTGTGTGTATTTGTGCTTTATATAGGGTCTGAAAACAATCATATTTTATTATATTATTATTTATTAAAAGGTGTTCATAAACATTAAGTAGACGAAATATAAAAAAGTGTCAATAGCAGTATGTATTCAAGAGGTGAGGGAAATCTGTGATTTAAATACTAAGGTAAAAGCCTTTAGTGTTGTTTAGTGGTGCATGTGCCTACTTAGAGCTTGGCAGATGTGGTCACTATAAATCGTCTTTGAATATAAAAGAGCTGTGTAAAAATGTGTCCTATTGTGTTCCATAGGGGGAAAAAAGCGTGTATACAGCGGCCCGGTGCGAGGTAGGGAGCGGGGCCCCCCTCGGTCCGTTCGCCGCGGGGCCCCCAAGCCGCTGGGGCCTGTCGCCTGCGACCGCCCACCTGTTGCACACCTCTAAGGACGGCCCTGCATGTATATGTGAGGATTAGGACACAAAAAGGCCCATTTGCTTGGCATCATACAAGACAATCTAAATGATTAGTGGATCTCTGTACTCAGTGAAACTCTATAGTCCTCTGGTAGTACCAGTCGGCAACCTGAGAGAAACAGCTGACCAAACACACACTATCACTTACATTCACATGACCGGTTCAAGGACCTATCGGAAATTCAGCTGAGACCGATGTGTGTGTGGTGTGTTGTATTAGAGAGAAGGCACAGAGAGATTTACATTAGTCATTTTAGCAGATGCTTTATCCAAAGCGACTTACAAAAAAGGACAATAGAAGCAATCAAAACCAACAAAAAAAGCAATGCTATGCAAGTGCTATGACAAGTCTCAGTTAGTTTAATGCAGTACACGTAGCAAGTTTTTTTAAAAATCATATAATAAATAAAAACTAAAACGGATAGAATTTTTACTATTCTACACCAGATTTCCTCACATGTACGGTAAGCCCATGCATCAAATATTTTTACCATAGACCTATTAAGAGTAGTTTGCCGTGATCTTTATACATCTTCAATAGTTCAGCCAAAAATAGTAAAATGATATAACCCAAATTAGTAGTTATTAACTGCAACATAAAAATGGGGGGAAAACCGTTTGAAGCAATTAATAGAGCTTATTTGTTTGCGCACACTCCCATTTGTTATATGAATTTCTCATTCTTTTGGTAACAAGACAATTCCCATATGACTTTTTCCAGTGCCCCAAATTTAAGCAAAAACCTTTAAGGAACCCCCCTTAATACATTAAGTCTGGAATAATAATTTTAAATTCTTGAAATTATTTCAGGCTGTGCATGATAATAGGACTACGCACCCAGTACAATTCAAGAACACATCTTTGTTTTTATATTTATGTTTGTGTAGTTATCAACAATAAAGTTTATTTCATGTTTATTTTTATGTTTTTTTATACGCTAACATGCAGTGAATTATGATCTTAAACGGTCGGTTGGGGCATAGCCTACAGCGACCAGTTTGTCGTTGGAGAGAGATGTTTCCTTTATTGAATCAAAAACATACAGCATCAACAGTTTGGTTCGATTCTTGAATAAATGACTCTTATGAGTCGACGCCACCGACTGCCGAAT
Organism: Sinocyclocheilus anophthalmus; assembly: GCA_018155175.1. Lineage (NCBI taxonomy): Eukaryota > Metazoa > Chordata > Actinopteri > Cypriniformes > Cyprinidae > Sinocyclocheilus > Sinocyclocheilus anophthalmus. The sequence continues at coordinate 246,994 of JADLZN010001810.1, read as the reverse complement.
GAACCTGTTCTTTTTAGTGAATGAAAACACCTAAACACTTAAATCGCTTTGCTGTTGCTGAATGAATTTAATGAATTTATTGAGTATTATCTTCGTCATGTCGGATTCAAAAGAACAGTTGATATAGCCTATTCGTGAAACTTAATTCAGATGATTGGCTGTTGATATGTGTAGTCAAATATATACAATATGATTTTTATTGTGGTCAGTGGTACGTTATAAAAGTGAACGAAAAAAGTAAATATTATAGGTTTGTTTTTTAACATTATAGTTAGGACCAATTATTGTATTTATAGAGCCTTTAGAAAGTCACCGGGGATACTGCAAGAATTACGATTAAATTTCTATTTCCTATCCCTAGTTTATAAGCAGTGTTGGGAAAGTTACTTTTAAAAGTAATGCATTACAATATTGCGTTACTCCATAAAAAAGTAACTAATTACATTACTTAGTTACTTTTTATGGAAAGTAATTGGTACGTTTACTTTGTGCTACTTTTTAAATCTTGCTTGTTTGATTTTAAAATAAAAAAAAGTTATATTTTTGGCAAATTTAAAAGCCTTTTCACACCAAAAGTGAAATGAATAAGCCTCAGGCTGAGAAAAAGTAAGTACATCCGTAAAGTAGAATGCGAAGAACGACATTGCAACACACCCCTTCGCAATAAAACAAAGACATAAATGTTGTCTAGAGTTCATTTTGCTTATTAGTACGGTTTGAATGGTCATCATAGAAGGTCAGACGGCAAAGGAAATGGCTTATAGAATGGATTATACATAAAGTCATCTTCTTGTGTTGTTTAAAATTTAAGTATTGCAGGTTTGCATCATATTCTGAGTTGCATTATTTTTATTCATTTTGAGGAATACTGAATCTGTGTGTCTGAGTGAGATGAATTAAGGCCATATTAGTGTGAACTACAGTAATTTCTGATTTCTCTCAACATGGGGACAGGAAGAGCCGCACATCAATAAATTCGAAAAAAAAGTAACTTGGCGCCACTATTTGAAAAAGTAATCAGAACCTACTTCTCTTGTTCGTAAATGACAAAAGACTGCGTACGTTACAGTTACTTAAAAAAGTTATCTGATTACGTAACTTGCGTTACTTTTAATATATTACCCCCAACACTGGTTATATCTGATATATGTTGAAATCTGTAATGATCTATAGGCTAATACTAATGCAAAGGGCTGCAATAGGCCTATACAAGAACTCAATTTCTTATTTCAAATAGTTGTTCCTCAAAAGAATCGTTAGTGGCACTGTTAAGGAATCGATGTGAGAACATGAAGCCAGCGAGCTCGGCTGACTGTGAGCGCCCGCCTCTGGAGGACATGCGCCGGGGACTCGACACGTGATCCGCTCGCCACAATCCAGTATGGCGGAATCCGTCGGCGAGTGGATCCGTCTTTGGCGCGCTCTCCAACGGGAATAAAGTCCGGAGCGGTGCGTCCGATCGCGGTGGAGCTGCGGAGAGGTGAGCGACGATTCGCGTGCGTTCTCCAGTGATGTTATCCTTAAATTCACTGATCGCTTCAGTGAGAGAAAGAAACTTGTGGGCGATCAGATGAAACAATCAAAACAGTGTGTGTGTGTGTGTGTGTCTGTGTGTGTTGTGTGTGTGGGTGTGTGTGTGGTGTGGTGTGAATCGCAACGCTCAGCCTCGGTCAGTAGTTGTGTCACGTTTCATTTTATGCGTTTTCTTCGTACCTGCAGGTCATGGAGAATCATAAAGATATATTTATAATAAGCTAACATATTTTAGGTTATAATTAAGGCATTTTGGGCTGGACTATGTAATGGCAATTCCATAAAATGTGCGCTTTTATCATTTAGAACATTTTATTTTGAAGTGATATTTTAAAAGATTTGAACGTTCTGTCAGTAAAAGAATGTTTTAAATGCTATTAAAATCATAATAAACTACAGCTTGTTGTCATAATATATGTATATGTTTGTATATGAGTATGAGAGAGAGTGTGTTGACACTGCTGCAGTTCTTTGGAAACAGAGTTGACACAGTTTGACATGTTGACAGGGTCAACTATGATCAGTATATCAGTTTTCATTACCAGCAGTGGTGGACGAAGTACACAAATCAAGTACTTGAGTAAAAGTACAGATACATATAATAAAATATTACTCCAGTAAAAGTAAAAGTACTCTTTTTTTCAATTTTACTCGAGTGAAAGTACAAAAGTACTCGATTTTTTTATGGCTTAGTAAACAAAGTATGATTAGTTTATGTTGCTCCATTTTTTGCATTCATTTTATATAGGCTACTTAATTAAATTTTATATTAGCACATATTTTTTTATAATCCTACTGCTCAAAATACCTGGGATTTTCCCAAAATAACCACTATATGGAGTCAAGATATATTTTTATTGTTGATATGGACTACGTTGACGAGAGTGATGAAGTAATGTTCACTGTGAAGCTTACACTGCTATGCACTTGAGAGAAAACAGATCTGACCATCTGATTTTCACCAGTAAGAAAAGTGTTTTAAAGCTGGTTGTTTTGCAGAACATCTCAGTTAAATATGACATGAGAATAAGGCCTGAAGTTAGGAAGAACATTTTAAGGAAAATATAATTATATTTTCATAATGATTTTTTTCTTCTCACACCTTGTCTGTGGTGTAAAAGCACCCCTGGCCAAATGCCCCCAGAGGGCATCACTTCCCACTTTGATAATTACTGTAGTTACCATGTTCTGAACATCACATCCTTTCTTTTCCCCCAGATGTAATCTATCTAGGTGGTTGAATAAAAATATTTGGACTTTATATTTAAAAATTACCTTAAGTTAGCATCAGGTAGTTAGCTAGCCAGTTAACATCAGCTAACACTATTACTTCTTAGTATGCGTTATGAGGAAGATAACATAAATCTGTTAATCGGCTAGTAAATCCAAACAATATAAAAAGGATTCTCTTACTGTTGATGTGAAAACATATAAAAACAGAGTCACATAGGTTTTCTAAATTGCATGCATTTAATAAAAACCGTTAATGGCTACAGCTTCCCCCCAGCGTGGGTGGAGCGGGGAATATGAACGTGCATGAGTTATTTTAATCTGTGTTATTCTTAATGTTTAGGTTTTTTAACTAAAACAGAGGACATGATGGCTGATGTGTCTGCATCTCAAGCATTTCAGTGGGCCTTAAATAGTTATCACCCTTTACAGAAGATTTTAGTTCAACAAACAACTGACAGTTTTGACATCTAAATATGATTTCAGTTACAAGATTATCCTAAATTTGACCTTAGGAAATTTTAGCAGCATCAGGTCGCCCTGCGTCCTGCGGATATTAACTTGTGAATTCAGTTCACTGGAGACTTGCACTAAACGGATCATTTGAATCAGTGAGTTGTAAATCGAGAACAGATGGAATCGTTGTTCCAATTCTCATTCCGTTGAATGCAATCGCTTTGCCGTGACGATTTGCGAAGCATTTAAAAGGTTAATTGAAAAGCATCAGTTCGCTTCGCGTCCAGAGAAAACTGTGATATATTCTAAGGAGTTTATGAAATGTAGTTAAGTAAAAAGTATGATCTTATGCTTTAGAATGTAGTGAAGTACAAGTAAAAGTTACTCAAAATAAATCGACTCCAGTAAAGTACAGATACTTGTAAAATGTACTTAAGTACAGTAACGAATGAAAACTACTCCGTTTCTGTCCACTACTGATTACCAGTGTCATTTTTTACACATTTTCATGAGACGATTTGGTAGTTTTTTGCACCTTAAATGATTCAAACAGCTGATTAATTTGTACAGTATTAGATAAAAAGATGATTGTTGCAACTCCTGGTTGAACATTATAGATATATGTTACCTGTGACGTTTCAACCAATAAACAGCATGTGTTGTGTTCTGTTCTCTGAGTGGAAGTTATGATCCCACATACAGTACATGACTGGACCCTGGTGATACGGTGTCAGATTTTGTTCTTAAAGGGATAGTTCTCCCAAAAATGGAAATTTGTTGTTAATTTACTCACCCTCAGGCTATCCAACATGTAGATGAGTTTGTTTCAGATTTGAAGAAATGTAGCATTACATCACTTGCTCAACAATGGATCCTCTGCAGTGAATGGGTGCCATCAGAATGAGAGTCCAAACAGCTGATAAAAACATCACAATAATCCACACCACTCTAGTCCATCAGTAAACATCTTGTAAAGCACAAAGCTGCATGTTTGTAATAAACAAATTCAACATTAAGGTAGGAACCATGGAAGTTGTTCTGGTTAAAATACAAATCCATAATCCACAATATTGCTTTCTCCGGTGAAAAAGTTGTCTAGTCTGATTTGGGAGAAATATGCAGAGATCAAGCACCATTTACAAGTGAAAACAGTCCAAACCAGTTCTAAAAACTTGTATGTGGTTTAATGTGAGAGGAAAACAGGACTGCGAGGCAGGAAGGTTTTTTATTATGGATTATGGACTTGTATTTTGGCCAGAAGAAATGGTTTAAAATGCCTTTATGATGGATTTGTTTAATACAAACATGCAGCTTTTCACTTCACAAGATTTTAATTGATGGACTGAATGCACGTCATAGATTATTGTGCCATTTTTATCAGTAGTTTTGACTCTCATTGGCATGGCCACCCATTCTACTCATGGTGAGAATTTCGATTTACGCTAAATTTCTCCAAAAAGTTCTGAGTTAGAAACAAAATTCCATCTACATCTTGATGGTAGAGGGTAGTTTTTAAGCCAACTTTTTTTGGGTGAACTTTTCCTTTAAGAGTTGTTCTATGATGTATTTATGTATTTATTTATTTCAGTAATCATAGATTTCCTTTTGTAGGATTTTGTTGCTTTTTCCAAGTAGTGCTTCTTCTCTAGTTCATATAGACCGTATTTTTTGAGATTGGCTGTAGTTTCTTTACGTTTGGGGGTCCCCTCAATCAAAATGCTTTATATGTTAAAATAATAATATCAATTTTGAAATTAACCTTTCCTTTCCTTTCATGAAAATTCTTTAAAAATGGTCAACTGACTTAATCAAAACGGATAATATTGATTCTGTAACTTTTGGTTGTAGCACAAAGTAGGCATTCTCTTATCAGAAATGAGGATGAGATTATAGTAATGTTGTTTTCATGTTCTGAGCTGAGTAATGATGACTGTGTTGTCCGCTGGTGGTTGTATCATGCTGTCGGTCTGGGCAGCTGTCACACATAGCTGGTGGTTGAAGCTTTAACATGTGGCATCATGCACAGGCATATAAATCCAGGCTTTAATTGCAGTCTGTAGGAAGCTCGCTCGTCTTTCCACATTCCGGCTCTCAAGGACCGGTGCTCAGACCTTGTAAATTCCAGGCCCCACAGGAAGAAGGTCAAAGCAGCTTTCTGAGAACTTGGCAGCAGATAGTTAATCCAGTCTGGCACGACCCCTGTTGTGCACTTTTTGACTTCTGCGAACAAACAAAAAAATAATGTGCACACCATGTTTGGGGTTTTGTGTTGTTTTATATAGCACTTTTTATCATTTTTGCTTTTCTTGATTTTTTTTCTTCACGTCAAGGGTCTCATTTCATCAATGAAAGAAATGATAGATATACTGTTTAAAGAAAATGAAGCTTTTTAAAAGTCTGTTAAGATTTTCTGCTTTGTGACTTAAGTTTGATGCAAATGTTACATTTATATTACATTTACATTTAGTCATTTAGCAGACGCTTTTATCCAAAGCGACTTACAAATGAGGACAATTGAAGCAATCAAAATCAACAGAAGAGCAATGATATACAAGTGCTATAACAAGTCTCAGTTTGCTTAACACAGCACACGTAGCAATCACTTCCCACTTTGATCATTACTGTATGATCACTACATCACATCCTTCTTTCCCCAGATGTAATCTATCTAGGGGCTCTTTGATATACAAACTCTTTGACTTTCATATCTAATAAATCTACTCAACTTCGCCTCGTAAAGCAAGGCTTGTTATCTAGACAGTTAGCATCATGCTAACAATACTTTACTGCTTTCACATGTAGGGTTATGCATGTAACCGTAATATCTGTCGACGGCTAGTTAATCCAAACATATACAAATGTATACTGTTGATGAAACAATATAAAAACGACGGACATAGGGCTAAATGCCGTAGCATTAATAAAACTTACCGGTACGGCAGCGAGGCAGAGAACGTGCATGAGTATTTTAACTGTGGTTATTTTAATGTTTCGGTGTTTTACCTAAAACAGAGAAACTGATGTTGATGTGTCTGCATTCAAACATTTCAGTGAGCTTAAATAGATCACCCTTTACATCAGATTTAGTTCACAAACAACTGACAACTTTGACCTAAATATGATTTTCAGTTAAAATAATTAATCCTAAAATTCGACATTAAATTCCTTTTAGCAGCATCAGTCGCTTGCTGCGCGGATTTACTTGTGAATTAAGTTCACTTTCTTAGCTTTTTAGCTTAACACAAGCACAAGTAGCAAGGTTTTAATAGTTTGTAATAATAAATCAAAAGAAAAACAGATAGAAATCGACAAGCTTGTGTTAGAGGCCTTTTTGGCTTTTTGTTAATGTATAAAATACAAGAAACCGATAGATAAAAAGATTAGAAAAGCTAGTGTTTTTTTTTTTTAAGAAAACAAGCAGTTAGTAAATGAATAGAGTGAAAGTTTAAAAGGGGCAAGTTTTTAATAGAATTAGAAATAGAATATTATTGAAATAGAAAAGAATATAATTAGAATAGAGAGTGCTAGCGTTAGAGGGTCAAATAAAAATGGAAGACATGTGATTTTAGCCGATTCTTGAAGATGGATAAGGACTCAGCTGCTCAAATTGAGTTGAATTTAATGGTATTTTCCACTCAGTCTCGTGGTGTTCATACCATTTCATATGTAATGCAAAATAAAAAAAAATGTGATGGCTTTATATTTGCTGATTCAAATCAAATCATTCTATTACAGTGATGACAATCTGATGAAAATCATTATTGAGAATTAGGTCTGCAAAAAATGTCCAAATGCATGATGATAATTAGATTTTATGGTTGGATTAAAAAAAACTTATAGTAAAAAACATATAGAAATGCAAAAAAGTGATGGTCCTAAAAATGATAGATAAAATTTTTTTTTGCATCATCAAATATAAGTTCTTACTTTCTTTTTGGATTTTGGGGTGAAGTGTAAATGTTCTACATTTGAAAGGCTTTTTTTTTTTATATTATTTTTGTCGTTTTTAAAGGGGTCTCATATGATGCGATTTCAATTTTTCCTTTCTTTTACAAAAGGTAAGAGTGTTACAAGCTCTTGGTGCATAAAAAAAATCTGTAAAGTTGCAAAGACTAAAGTCTCAAATCCAAAGAGATATTCTTTATAAAAGTTGAGAGTCAACCACGCCTACCTAAAACCGCTCGTTCTAACACGCCCCCACATGTCTACCTCACTATGTGGGAAAATTTGCATAACACCGCCCAAACGTTCACACAAAGAAAGAAGGCGTAACATTTATTCTCACTGTAGTATTGTTGTTGCACTGCCATGTCGTGACAGGCGCTGTGGTTTCGTTGTGAAAGCGACAACGTCTTTGTTTGATGCCAAACAAGGACGATATCAGCTTCATCTGAACGGCGAGCTGATCCGTGCTGTTTGCTGAGGAAATACTACAACTTCGCTCTGGGGATCGCCGGATCGGCTTTCACCGTGGACGACACAGAGAGTCCACCCGGGGCTCGTACATGTGGTTTGCCGCATGGCACCACCAGCCATGTTAACTCTAGGCGCAGCCTGCTGTGTGTTTTGTTGTGAAAGCGAAAATACTTTGTTTGGCCTTCCATAAGAGGACATGACTAGAAATCAGTGGGTAAGTTGTATTTAAAACACTGTTCCAGAAAAGTTTAACCCAAATATCCAGATGTGTGCAGTGCATTTTATGGAGGATGTTTCCTGATCATGGGAGAGTAGACTACAATGCTGGCTGTTCTGACTCACAGACTGTAAGTACGTTTTTTATATTGAAAGAATTTGCCACTGACGATTCAAACGTGAGTTTTGAGCAGTGTAGAGTAGCACTTGTTGGTTTTATGTTTACGCAGGGCGATGCAACGCATAAAAAGACAGTAAGTCATTATAAGCGGAATTACTGCTCCCAATTGGATGCACACAAAGGCCTAGGATAATCCGGGTTTATTTTTTTCTCGTCGCTCCGGAGGACCAATGGCATCAGAATTGGCAATGGGTTAGTGAACAGTCGTCACCGCTTGAGCGATTCGGCCAACTCCCAACGCAATGGATAGCATGACCAATAAGCACGCACCACCTCGCGTTTCAGACCGACTGAAGCTTTGTAAAAATCGACGCGTTTCAGAAAGGTGGGGCATAGAGGAGGACCAATAATGTACAGTATGTGGAAAATAATGGCTCCTTTTTTACACCATCATGTACCCCTTAAGAGATTAATACTTTTATCCAGCAAGGATGTTTTACAATACAATACAACACAATACATGCATACATAAATGCTGTTCTTTTGAACTTCATATTCATCAAAGAATTTATATCATGTATCCCAAAACACTTACGCCCGAATACCTGTTTGCAAACATTGATAATAACCAGAAATGTTTATTGAGCAACAAATCAGCCTCCTTAGTATAATTAATTTCTGCTGAAAATTAGCTTTTCTGTCACCAGGAATATATTCGTCATCACGGATATATTCAGATAAAAAACATTTATTTTAAACTGTAATAATATTTTACAGTATTACTGTTTTTACTGTATTTTTAATCAAATAAATGCAGTCTTGGTGAGCAAAATTTACAGACCCCAAATGTTTGAATGGTACTGTGTGTTTTATCTATGCTTCCATTAATGGCTTGACGTTTAGTTTGCACCTCTGTTCTGGTTGATAAAAGTTTAGGTGTATGGCTGCTATATGATTGACATTCTAGTCAACCCATGGGGACTCGTCTATGATTGAGTAATTAATTATACAACACCTCTTCCCCTTGAAACGCATGCAGCATCATTTATCCTATCTGTGTTTCTCTGTCCACAGATCCAGTCTGTGTGACTTGGCAAAGTAGTATTCTGAGTAACGACAGTGCTTAGTGAATGTGACAAAATGGCAATGTTTAGGCCCACGCTTTATATAGTCTCAAATAACAAGTTAAATCAGTTTGAGACCCTCGCTAATCAATTCTACTCCTTAGGGTACATAATTAACAGTGCTGGATGACTCATGGAGATTGGCAGATTGCACCGTTTGCCTCATCTGTGGCTGAAGAGGAAAGAGAGGGAGAATTTGGCTCTAGCCGCTCTTACATGATGCTTAGCAAGGAAAAGCTCTAACAGGAGACGGGGCGTAACTGTAGGAGGTAAATGCGGCTGGACAGATGACAAGTATGGCTGGCGATCCGTAGAAAGGTTGTCCCCTAACTGGAAAATTGGATGTTTGTCACAAGCAGTGTTATTTAGAGGATTGTCTTAATGTCCATGAGGCCTTGTGTTGTCTGCTGTGTTACTGGATACTTAACTCCTTAAAGGATTAGTTCACACAAAAATGAATATTTTGTCATTATGTATTCACCCTTGTGTTTTTCCAAACCTCTGTGATTTTGTTTTTCTGTGGAGTGCTAAAGGAGATATTTATAACAATGTGCAGCTCCTCTTTTCCATACTGTGAATGGTGACCATGACTGACAAGCAACAATTTAGTGAATAACGACTTAAATTCAGTCTATTCCTCAAGTAATGTGTTCATGTGGCTTCAGAAGGCTGGAAAATAATGCAAGATTGATTTGGACTGGTTTCGTAGTGCTTTTTTGTCCTTTTTGGAGCTTGACTGCCTCTTGTCCCCCATTCACTTTTATTATAGGTAAGAAACATCCTGCTTATTTTTCCCGCAAGAAAAGTAGTCATCTTATTAATCGATAGACGGTGTTGACGGTTATACCGGTGTTTAGCCGCAACACCGGTTATGTCACTTGCCCACCGTGGCACCGATCCCCACCGTCGTTTTGATTTTTTTATAGAAATAAAAATAATTTAGTTCAGTAAAAGAACAGACACTACAATTAAAAACTGAACGCGGCTGCTCAATGCAGCGTGCCGAACGACAGTCGCATCACAGATCAGATTTCGTTTCTCCAGTGAGGAGAGTGAGTCGAGCTAATAGACAAGAAGAGTGAAGTGAGACAGACAAAACGATCGCAGATGATTTAGTTTCGACACCACGAAAATGCAACAAGCGCCTTTTTGGAATATTTTGGTTTGAAAAGCCGGTGACTTTTGCCGTTTATCATTTGGAAGGTTTTTTTTTAAACATTCGTTTTGCTTATTAATTTGTGTTCCACATATTGCTGATTTATTTTAAATTTTGAGGTGCTCATTTATTTTATTTGAAATCAAGTGTTATGCAAGTGCCTCATAAATCTTTTACTCGTTTTGCTAATAATCGTTCTACTTTTCTTATTTATTTGGTTATACATTATACATGTTTAGCCTATTTCCAGTTTTGTATACCTTTTTAAACTTTATGTAAGTTATTTTTTTATTTTATATTAGGCATAGCCTGTCCTATAGCATGGTGTATTTTAATTTTTTTTTGTTAATAAATGTTCTATGTTTTATATATAGGATAAAGTGAGTTTGACGTTGTATTTTGTTTTTGCATTCAAGCAATTAACGCCTAACTGCCGCTAATTCGCTTTCAAACTATTTAGCGACGAAAAGAGGGAAAATTCAAACAAACTAAAAACGAACAATTGCTTTACGCCGAATTGCCGCTATTTCAAAGGGAAAGTAAAATGCGCACGCTGCTTTTAAAAGCTTTTGCAAAGCGAGGAAACGAGCAGGGAACGCCACCGACACCCGCTCCAACACCGGTCGATACCGGTGTTGTCCCACGTCGATTAATAGTGCGGGGTGGATTACAATTGCCTCACCTCACAACCCTATACAAAAGGGTTAAACAATTACATCAAAAATAAAACTGAAAACTCGCGACTTAGGCTGCGAGTTAATGGACTATAGCGCTCAGTAAATGATGACAAAATAATTTTTTGGTGAACTATCCCTTTAAATACTCTTTCTTTTTAAAAACAATTCTTATTCTAAGATTTCTTCTTTTGCAAACAAACAGCCACCACCAACAAACTCAAATAATAATATATTAATAATTTCTTATTAATATTATTTATCGTTTATTGAAAAAAGTTTGGGCCAAATTTTATTTTATAATAATTTTTTTTAAATCGCAATCACTATTTTTTTCCCCCAGTAAAATCTCAATTTGTTTTTTTGTCCCCAAATCACGCAGCCATATAAGATACTTTTTTTTGTGGTGTTGTTTTGTCTTTTTGGAGAATTACAGCAACCATCACTTGTTATATGGAAAGTGCCGACTGCAGAGCATTTTTAAGAATATGCTTGAAATCTTAAGTTTTAATGCTTAACAGAAAAATGAAATTCGTATGGGTTTGGAACGACTTAAGGATGAGTAAATAATGACAGTCTTTTGATTTTTGGATATTAGAATGAGTGGTTTGAATGCTGTCCCCTCAGTGTGGAATCATTTAGTGTCTGTGTCACTTTTGGTTTGCTTAAGTGCCTGTTTGGTTTTCCGTTGTGCTCTGGCAGAACTTGGCGATGCTTGGGTTCGTTTGGCAATCTGTGTTTGTCCGAAACCCAAGATTGCAATAATGAAAAGCTTGTCTGTTTATATGATGAGTTTAATGAAAACTGAGTGTTTGTGGGCAGTGCATCAGTCAAGGTGATCTAAATCTCATTGTCACCTAACTGTGACCCTTCTGGTCTAGCTCATGAAACGCTCATGTTGTAACGCTCCGCCGGGCTGGCAGACTGAGCGGTGGACGCAGAAGGCAGACAACAGCTGAGGGAAAGTGAATGACCGTGGTGAGAGAGTGAGTGATGATTGTTTTGCCCCTCATAAAGTCCAGACAGGCACACAGTCGCAAGGCTCATTTCCTGCTCTCTGTTTATCTGAAAACACACAGGCCTGTATGGAAATGGAGATGTTGAATTGTTGCTGCTCAACTGATGCTCATCGGACTGTTTAAAGGCATAGTTCACCTTAAAATAAAAACTCCGTCATCATTTATTCACTCTCAAGTTGTCCCAAACCTGTATGAGTTCCTACGTTGTTATTTGTTTTGCAAAAGGTGAATTTCTTCTAACAATTCATTGTGACCATCGTTGTCAAGCTCCAAGATAGAATATAGCTAAAAAATTGTTGGAGGGGTATTTCACCCAAAAAACTTCAAATTATGTCGTCATTTACTTGCTGTCATTCCAAATCCAAAACTGTATGCTTTTATTTCTTTTGTGAAACATGACGGAAGATATGCAGTTGGAATTGATACCCAACATTCTTCAAAATGTCTTCTTCTTTTGTGTTCTGCAGAAGAAAGAAACGCATATGGTTTTAGAACAACGAGTAAATGATCCACAAATTCTCATTTATGGCAGCATAACGTAGCAGTGCATACAACTCATATGCCATATCGCTTAAAAATCTAATTTGTAGTTGCATTACAATTTAAAAAATGGTCTCAATTTTGATTTATTCCTACATGAAGCTATCATATATTTCATAAGACTTGGACTATAGCACACAAAATATTTTGAACTACTTCCATGGTGTTTTTATGATGTTTTATTTTTCATCTTTGAGCTGATGACAGCTAGTTATTTTAGTACTTTTGGATTATTTTTACCGTTTTTATAAATATTTTTAATAGAGATTTTAATTTTTTATTTTATTTTTGGTTTTGAATTTTATATTATTTTTTGATATTGTTTAATGCCTTTTTCTTATTTTTTTTTTTGATTCGTTTGTTTAGTTTTAAAGTTGTACGTTTTTAAGTGTATTTTATGAGTTTTAGTTGATTCATTTTCCATTAGTACTTTGAGCTTCACCTAAACATTTAATTAAATTTTTTTTCTACATTTCATTTAATAGTTTAAGTTTTGCATCTAATATTTGTGTTTTATCTTATTGCAGCCTAATTTCAGTGAACAAAAATGAGTTTGAATAGTTTTAGTATAATTCAATACTAATAACCCTAATGACAGCTGTAGTTGCTGGTAAAGCTGCGCAAAGTTCCTTCAAAAAGAAGTGTGTTCCACACAAATAATAGCTTATGGATTTGGAGCGACATGAGGGTGAGTAAATAATGACAGAATTTTCATTTTCGGCTGATCTAATTCCTTTAATGAACACCTACTGCACCAAATCACTGGTTTAAACATACGCAATCTGTTGTTCACCAACCCGTTTTTTTAACACATCTTGCACTAGTTTACACTGCCAAACCAAGACGTCAGCGATTGAGCGAATTCCTTAATGAACATTTGGGCATAGTGGCATAAGAGTAAATTTAATGGCACACAACACCATTTACCACGTCAGCTCTGGCGAGAAACCCAACTAAAAATCACTGCCTGTCTGCGAGTAGACATGGAGTTCCTTTCCAACACAGTTCCCTCAAAAGTTGCGCAACATTGTAGTTTTTAATGGAATGTGACACAAAGAGCTTTAGCTGGGGTTTAGCCGAGGCAAAGACATTGGGAAAAATAGATTTTTATGGTCAGGCGTGGAACCGCCTTCTCAAAGGCTTTGCTTTCTATGTTGGTTCTCAGCTTTGACTCATTCAGACTTGCCAAACAATAAATGGTCACTCTGATCAAAAGCACAGTAGCTTTTAAACATTTATTAGCTCCTTCAGTGCTGCGTAATGGCTAACTGCTATTATATTTGGCCTGCTCGTGTAGCATACATGAGCGAGCAGCGGCGACTATTGTACAAACACCGGCGGCGTTCTGTCATATTGGATTGGGTGTCATTTTCCTGCTGATGTCTTGTAGTGTGGCTTTTCTCTTCGGGCCTGTCAGCTTGTATCAGATCTGCTCCGCTGTGATGGTGACCCTAGACGGCTGGTCGGCCATGTCTCACTTTTTTTGTCCCAGACAGGATGATGTAAGAGCGAAATGTCGCTGAGGGTATGTACGTGTCTTCTCTTTCCCCCAGGTTAAACCCGCACCCCCAGACATGAGCAGTCAGGGTCGGTGGACGCTTGACCGACTTTGGCTGATTTTTGTCCTGAAGCTATCTGTTAGCATTGCACCCCTCTTTCTTGACACAGTTTTATTTAAAACTAGGCCAGCATTCCAATTCAGATTTTTTTAAAATATCTTAGTGTAACCTGTCTCGTTACAGTTGTTGCGTATTGAATGGTTCCCGTGATCATGGAAAACCTGGAATAAGGGGCTTTAAATGGCCATGTCTGATGTCTAGAGAGCTGGAGCACCTTAATGGTGATATATAAGTTTATTATTAGTAGATATGAAGTTCATAAAATTGCTTTTAAATAAACATGTCCACTTTGTATATTTACTCAAAATCCAAAGGAAAAATGTCGTAATACTTCAATTTATTTTTGAGATATTATTTATATTTATTTATTAACGTCAGACTTGATCTAAAGATTCCTAACCATATCAAAGCCAGCGTTTTAGTATCGACCCAACCAAACTGCACTTTCAACATATGTCAGAAACCCTTTTCAGATAGATATGTTTAATTTGAATCGTTTGTGTGTGCATTATCCTGCCATTTATCAGATGTTATTTCATCCATGTATGTCTGTGTTAGAAGACACCTCTGACACCTGAGAAGTAGGACTCGTGTTGTTTTAGTACGTGAGCAACATGATTGAGATAACAAATATAGTGTGATGGCCACAGAGCGTAGAAACCAGCCGTTTGGAAAGATGGAGGGTATTCTAAAGCAGTAATCATCTTCAAATCAGCCTACGAGGCATATCATGGACGGCAGTGCCTAAATTTAACGCACAAGTTAAAGGGATCAAGGCAGTTGGACATAGCGGTGTATTAGAGGTAAAAAATGATATAAATACTGTTCGGTTTCTCACACAAACCGATCGTTTCGTGTCTTAGGACATCAAAGTGTCGTCACGAGCCGCAGGGTTTAATTTGGATTTGTCTGTGCATGTTTTTTTTACTCTCATAGATTTTGTTACTATTGCCATGCATTATACGACTGATAGACTGCAACAGTTGGGAGTTAAAAATCATCATTTGTGTTCTACTGAAGAAACAAAGTCACCTACATCTTGGATGCCCTGGGGGTAAGCAGATAAACATCAAATTTTCATTTTTGGGTGAACTATCCCTTTAATCCAGTTTTCCCAGACGATGTTTGACCTCTTGTGATGCAGTGCAGTTAACATGTTTTGACACACTCATACATGGTTATGTAAATTCAAGAGATACCCCTTTACTAAAATAGGTCTGAGCTGAGAATAGCAGTGCTGCTCGGGGTGGAAAACGTCTCTTTCCTTGTGGCTCTTTAAATGCTACTTTGACTTTATATCAGGGGTTGCCCTCAAGTCAACCCTTCGTCACTGCGGTTCACACGGTCGCGCTGGTCTTGCTGCCGGGGCCATTTGTGGTTTGGGACTAATGTGGTCGGTCAGTGATCTGTGAGGCGTGAGGGAGTAAGTGACTGAGCTGTAGTGTTCAGTTCGGGTCAGGGAGGAAGCTCACTCCATTAAACACTCTCAGGAAAACATTACGCCTCATGTAGATGGACACCACTGCAAATGATGTTGGAGAAGTGGCTTTCTTTGGCAGCTTTTAAAGGTGAAGTGTGTAATTTTTGTGTGATTTCTGCTTTGCACTGTTCAAACAAACAACATGGTTTCTAGTTATTGAATCGTTCACTGAATTAAATAACTCTCTCACTGAATCGCGAAAATGTTTCTTGATCAATGATGACCCAATGATACATAAATATTTTTTCATTTTTGTTTATAGGAAAAAAGTCGTCTGATTTGTAAACAAATGACTCAATTGAATCAAAAAGAATGAATGAATAATGAATAATAAAGCATTTTGAATCTGTAACTCACTGAATTTTAGTCAAAGTGGTTTTTGATTTTATTCTTTCAGATTCATAGTTATTTACTGTGAATTATGGTTCGATGAATAAGTCAGTACTAAGTCTCTTTGAACAATTCAATTGATTCACTAAAAAGAACCAGTTCAAAAGAGTCACTTGTTCACAGATAGGACCAGAATTTTGTCTTTCAAAATATTAACATTTAACTTTTTAAATATTAAATATCCATTATAATATCAATAGTAATTCTCAGTACATTTTGACATTACTGTTATAAATTACACTTAAATAAATAAAAAAAAAAGTTTGTAAAGTTTATGGTGTTTTTCTGAAGGAAAAATATAATTTGATTTGTAAGCATTTTTCTTTTTTTTTGTCATTCATTTTTCCATCCATGAACAAAAAACGAAAATTTAAGCTGAATTCTCGTTTTTCGTTTTTTGGAAATATAACAAAAAAACAAAAAAAGAGCCGTTTTCTCATTTTTCTATTTTCAATATTAAATCAAAAAACAAATGATCGAATGATACACGGATTCGTCACAATCCGTGTATCATTCGATCATTCGTTTTTTTTATTTAACATTGAAAGTAGAAAAATTTGAAAACGGCTCCTTTTTCGTGTTTTTGTTTTTTTTTCCCAAAACGGAATGCAAGCTAAAAATTTTTTTGTTTTTTCATTCATGGTGGAAAAATTACTAACAGCTTTAATATTTCGATGTCTACATGTGGGCGGGAATTAAACGCCCCTTTCTGCTGATTGGTCAGCCAAAGATCAAACCGTGCCGTCATCAGTTCTTCTGCAGTATCACGCAGCAGAACAATAGTCCTCTGCTGCTGCAGTTGTATGGATTCTTAACTCATTTATTGCAACTACATTTAGTCTTTTCTCATCAAACAAACTGGCTAATGAATAGCTCGACACAACTCATACCTGGGCAAAGTCTAGACAGGGCTTTCTTCTGTGTAGGCCAGCGGTTCTTAAAGTGATAGGGGGTCCGAGAAATAATTTGCTATAGCCTAAAGTATTTCCAGACTGTAAAGTCGCTTTTTTATCATGATACATAGGCCTACTGTGATTTATTCCAAAGTGACTTATATGATGCATTTAATGTAAAATCATCTAAATGAAGCCTTTTAAAAGATGAGTATTCCCTGTGGTTGATGTTTGTGGCATGCACCAGAAAGATGCTCAAGGAGACCGAGATGCGCTAAAGCAGCGCATTCTGTTGTTTTCTTTATTTTTCAAAGGCATGACATTTTGTTGTTATTTTGAACGTAACGTTACACAATTAAAATATACATTTTACCAAACGACTATAAATGACAGAGTATTAAGTTATTTCCCCTCGATGGGGGAAAAAATCCAAGTAAACATCAATCAGTACTCAATATTAATTTAAACTGCTTTAAATATGACTGCTGCTTATTTCCTGTGCACTTCTGCGCTTGACTGTAGTCGCGTCTGTCTGCTTATTGAGTTTATTTAACTCATCTCAATTTATTGGAACTGTGTGAACTAGGGTGACTACTCACCTTAATGTTGTTATAAAGGTTTATTACTTAATAACACAAAAATGTCCTGCTCGCACTGGCCAATTTAATGGCAGAGAATGGTGAATTTAGTTTTTTTTTTTTTAAGCGGATGCATATCTGTCGTAAAATAATCCTATGCATCTCGTGGCGTATATTCCAAGCATTCTGAAGGTATTCTGAGGGTTTGGTGAGAAACAAACCGTAATGGCAAGCTATTATATTTTATGAAATCTTGCGTTACAGTGCAAGTGCGCAGTAGCTCACGCCGCGCACAAGTGCATATCTTTTTGAGATATCATATCAATTATATTCAATTTTAATAAAAAAAGACTACATTGTATAACTCTAACAGTATGCTATTTAATATCTGTTGTTCTCCTCTCTCCCCTCCGGTGTCAGTCCAGAGGACAGTTCTTCGCGTGAAACATGAGGGCCAACCCAAGCCAATTTATTGTTCTTTCCTTTTTGTCTTAGTGTTTAAAATTTTTATTTTGAAACAAATTAATTAATTACATAAACAGATTTACTGGGTGAGCAGGGTAGGCTAAGACAGCTGTCATATCATACCCTGCCATGCCAGCTGATGCAAAGAATATAATTCATATCTACACAGAAGAAAGCCCTGTCAAGACTCTGCACCGGTACGAGTTGTGTCGAGCTATTCACTAGTCTGTTTTTTTGTGAAAAAAGAGAATGTAGTTTCAATAAATGCCTAGATCCATACACTGCAGCGCAGAGGACTATTATTCTGGCTGCACTGATACTGCAGAATGAACCTGATGAAGGACGGTTTGATCTTACTGCTGTACCAATCGCAGAAACGGGGTGTTAAATTCCCTCCCATGTTAGAAATCGAATATTCAAGCTGGTTGTTATTATTTCTTTGTCCACCCATGACGAAAAACGAATTTAAGCTGATTCTGGTTTTCGAGGGTTTTGGAAAAACACGAAATAACAAAAAGAGCCGTTTTTCTCGTTTTTTCTACTTTCAATACTTAAATACAAAAAACAAATGACGCATGATACCTTATTTTGTCACTCTTACAAATATACTTTCTTGAAAAAAACAAACAAAAAAACACAATTAGTTTGTTTTTATCTCCTGAAATCTTAGAAACTAAAAAAAATCTTAGGGAATCTGAACTCGGAACCGAATCGTTAAGTTTCTCATTCTACCTTCAACACCGCATTAATAAAAAAAATACTTTTTTTTTTATAAAATCGTCTTTTCCGCAAGTTTTGTTTAGTTTTTAATCCCCGCTGAGAACTGAGAACTCAATCCTTAGGGAACCTGAATCTGACTCTGACAGAACCAGAATCATTAAATTCTCATTCCTTCTTCAAACATGCATTGATCAAATTTTTTATTCTGTAAATAATGCCATTTCTTCAGTTTTTTTTTTTTTTTTTATTAAAAACATTCCTGGACTGAGGTAAAAACCCCATTAAGGAACCTGAATTTGAATCTGATTCAGAACCAGAACCATTAAAATTACCATTCCTTCAAACATGCACTGATTAAAAAAATATTATAAATTGTAATTTCTTATGTTTTATTTAGATTTTATGTCTGAGAACTAACCCTAATCTAAAAAATCTTTAAGGATTTAGAACCCAAATTGGGACCAGAATCATTAAATTCTCATTCCTTCTTCAAATATGCATTGATAAAATAGGCATTTCTTCAGTTGTACACTTTACCTACAACTTTGTGCACAAATATGTCATTGTGGCCCAAGTCTTCTCACATTTACTCGATCTTTATTCACTGTGTCCGTGCACGTCCACTTTCTCTCTTTGTTTATTACGCTCATGGGGCTGGAACAGCGCCATGTGAGACATGTTATGACAGCAAGTGCAAAAGACTGCCGGAGGAGCTGGAACTAAACTCCCTCCAGTACATGTAATCCATGCCACCTGGCCCCAGTGAGAAGCCATACTTTCTTTGAGAGGAAATCTGGAAAATCAGACGTCCCGTAAAAATTGTGTGTGGTTCTGCAGAGACGTGCTTCTCTGAAACAAACAGATTAATGGAGTATTAAAAATGTGGCAGTCGTGGCCTAATAGACAGAGAGTCGGACTTGTAACCCGAAGTTTGCGGGTTCGAGTCTCAGGTCCAGCAGGGATTGTTGGTGGGGGGAGTGAAAAACCAGTGCTCTCTCTCCACCTTCAATACCACGACTGAGGTGAGACCCTTGAGCAAGGTACTGAACCCCCAAATGCTCCCCGGGCGCCGCAGCATTGGCTGCCCACTGCTCCGGGTGTGTGTTCACAGTGTGTGTGTGTTCACTGCTGTGTGTGTGCACTTGGATGGGTTAAATGCAGAGCACTAATTCCGAGTATGGGTCACCATACTTGGCCACACATCACGTATCCTTTTTCCTTCACTTATGCTTCGCTTCATTCTAGGGCCTGTGATGCAACACCTTTTCCTGGTGTGTGCGGAAAAATTCACGTCAGCTTTTGTGTTGCTAAGATTAATCACATTTTCTTGGCACGTTTAATTGGGTTTGAGTACTTGCAGTCTCGTTTTTATTTGTGATTTTGAGGCAAGATTTTGTGTTGTTGGAGGTCGTCTTGTGTAAATGTAAACCAGGCATGCCCTTGAGTGTTTTGTGTGATGGTTTTCCTCATCGCAGCTGGTGTTTTCAATGGGTTTGACTGAATTTAGAACAGCACTAAAGTAAAATATGTGCACTTCATAATTATTCATATGCTGTATGATACATTTTCAGAATTCATTGTGGTCTGATTTGCTGTCCTATGATCTTGTGCATCCACTTATTGATACCTTGTGGCTAAGAGGTCAAATGACATAAAATTGACACCTGGTTTTTTTTTTTTTTTTTTCAATGCATGTCCTTGTCTTACTTCACTAGTGCATGTTTTTCCAGTTGTTTATCTTTATAATCTTTAATAAAAATGTAATTTTGATTTAAACCCTAAACTAACTATAACTTTCCTTTTTGTCTGACTTTATAATCCAATCCAATCCTTTTCCAAACTCTCATTCAAACCGCCTGACTCCCCATTTAATGCCAATTTATAACTAAACCAATCCAGGATTTCTTTTGCATAGACTACTGTTCCTTACTGGACTGTTTTTTATAAATAAATTGATCATTTTTAATTTCAAAAGTTTCAAATAATTGTTCTTTTGAACTTTCTATTCCTTTTCTCTGTTCATCAAACAATCCTAAAAAAATATATTGCCGTTTCCACAAAAATAATAAGCAGCACAACTGTTTAGCATTGATAAGAAATATTTCTCTTTTTTTCTCACCAAATTAGCATATCAGAATGATTTCTGAAAGATCACGTGACATTGAAGACTAAGAGTATTGATGCTGAAAATTCAGCTTCACATCACAGGAATAAATTAGCCTACATTGCTGCTTTTATTGTATTTTTATCAATAATGCAACCCTGTGAGCTAAGACGTCATTCAAAAATATGAAAAATGTTACAATCCCGCAGGTTTGAAGTAAAATGATTACAAATTAGCTTTACGTTGCTAATATACTTTGAGGCTCCTATTTTTAATTTACAACAATAATTACTGATACTTCAACATTTCAGACCGAAAACTTTCCACATTGAGGGTTTGTTCACATTTTCATGTTAGGTTTGATTAAAACGAACTCTGGTGCGATTGCTCTGTTAGTGCGGTTCGTTTAAGTGTGAACACTGCCATCCGAACCCTAGTGCGCTCCAAACAAGCAGACTGAGACCACTAAAAAGATGGGTCTTGGTCCACTTCCAAATTAACTCTGGTGGGGTTTGAATGAAATATGAAAGCAACATGGACCAAATGCTTCCAAACGAACCAAAACCGGGATGTTATTGGCAAGATGCGATGGTGTGCGACATGATTTGACCGAGATAACGCGATCCCACGAGAATCGAGACCGAGCTGGTGGAGCTACAAACAAAATGAGCAGACGGCAACCGTGAAGCAACAAGGAGGTAAAGTGCCTTTTATGAGGTCTTCGTGAGTTTGCAGGTGGTAAAAATAAAATCATGTACACGCAACAATGAGTGTGCTTAGTCCAGCAGATGGCCTTTAGGTTCGCTATCTTTAGGTTTGCTGTCAAAAATGGCAGTGTGAACGCTAAGCGGGCCAGGACCAAATTTTCTTTTTTGGTCCGGACCAAACAAACTAAGGGTGTGTTCACACTTGTAGTTCGGTTCGTTTGGTTCATTTGGTCTGGACCAAAAAGGAAAATTATACATGTGGTCCTGGTCCACTTAGTGTTCACATTAGCATTTTTGACAGCGAACCTAAAGGCATAGTGATACGTTCACAACCTGATTGGTCGGCTTGAATGATGTATATATCATGACGGAACTCACCGAACACCCCAAACAAAAGGTGTGTTAGACTTAAAGCGGTGCCGCGGGTGTATGATATCAAAGTACACATTAACGATTGGTCTGCTCAGTGCCGCTTTAAGTCGAACACACCTAATGCTGTCTGCTGGACTAAGCGCGCTCATTCTTGCTTGTACATATAATTTTATTTTTACCACCTGCAAACTCACAAGGAGCTTATAAAAGACACTTTATCTAATCGTTGCGCCACGTTTTCCCTCTGCTCATTTTGTTTTGGTTACACCGCGTCGTCAAATCATGTCGCATAGCGTCGCATCTTGTCATTACTTCCTGTTTTTGGTTAATTTAGAAGTGTTTGGTCCGTTTTGCGTTCATATATCATTCGAACCGCAGCAGAGTTCGTTTGGAAGTGGACCGAGACCCATCTTTGTAGCGGTCTCGTTCCGCTTGTTTGGTGCCCAGCAGGGTTCGGATGGCAGCATTCACACATGCTCAAATGAACCGCACTAACAGAGCAATCGCATCAGGGTTCGTTTTAATCGAACCAAACATGATTAGTGTGAACGCACCCTAAGAGAACCGAACTACAAGTGTGAATGCACCCTGAGTGTGGTGAATGTTTTTTGTCTTTAGTTTTAGGTGTGCATCTTTTTATTATGGGTAAAAAATGATTATTTTTTATTACACTATTACATTGGCACTGTAGATACTTGCATTCATATTTTTCTATTTGTGTGTGCATCGTTTCCTACACTTCAATTGTAGTCTGATTCACAATGAAAGACTGTTTAATGAATTTGCCAAAAAAGACTCATGAATCAGTCTAAAATTCATTCACCCACAGGTTTTGCGGTTCTTTGCTAGTTTTTCCTTAAAATAAGTCATTATTTTCATCCCGTGCAACTCTATATGAACCTGAGAACTCTTACTGTTAGCCATGTTTAGTGTATAGTTGGGCCCAGTTATAGTGAGATGGGATTTCTTCATAAAAATTTCCAAAATAATTGTTATAATGAATTGTTAAGGTCCTGAAATGGGAAATTCTCTCAGATTCCCATTCCTATCCCTATTAGTGTTACCCTGCCCTGCTTGTCAGGAGCATGGTGTTGGAGTAAACCCACCCTCATAGACATAGATTTTCCTTTACTCTAGGCCTCATTCCTCTTGGAACAGCTGATGTTTATGGTTACATAACATGGCTAAGCTGTGATGTCCTGCTGTGTGTTAGACTGCTCCAGATACTGTTGTTATGCTGACAGACAGGTTCCTTTGTTCCAGGTGGACATAAGGAGAAATGAACACACACTTATTGTGGGGCGAGCTGCGTTACGTCTGCTTGACATGTGATGGTTATTGTCAGTTCTGTTGAGCTTTGTGACAGGAAATATGGCAGGCAGGGAGGGAATGTGTCGGCGTGGCAGATTGGTAAAGGGTGGTTTACACCCGCCCCACCGTGTCAAAAATGTGTCATGGCATCCTTGACACATGCTCTGGCCTTGTATGTATACTGACCAGGAGAAGCCCACTTGAGTGACGTGCACTTCAGATCTGGCTCTGATACAAAACCTAGTGTGCTGCCTACGTAGGGAACATTGGAAGGCATTCCAGTTGACCAAATGCTAAGGCATCGCATGTTTAACACAGAAGCCAATCGAAAAATGCATTGCAACAAAAAAATTCATTCAAGCTGGTGAACATAGAGAGAGAATGTTGATTTATAAAAACAGTTGTAGCGAATCAGCTCATGGAGAAATATGAATAATTAATCATAACTAGTTATAATTAATTATAAATATTTAGATCCGCGTAGATCTTTATTTAGCTGACCTCTTCCTGTCAACTGTCTGTCAATTCTAAGAAAGTTAATTTCCTGGTTAAGGGAAATAACTTCCTTACTGTACAGTTCTACAAAAGCTTGTAGCATAAATGATTAAGTGACTCCAGTTTATGAGCAAACAATGAACAACGTCAATTGTGATACAAGTAAGACTTTATTAACTACATAAACACTTAAACTAGTCCAACATACTACATAAACACTTAAACTGGTCTAACATACACACCACACACACACACACACACACACACCACGCATACAGTTGGTATAGGAAAGGGTTAAAGCTTAAGCTGTAAAGAGGAGAGAAAAAAGGAATGAAGTTATGGAACCATTTGCATATTCAGCAGATCTACAGCCTGAAGGAAACATCAGTTTTTTTTAGTTCAAACATACCTTTGTAAAAAGGTGCAAATGTTACTTAATGTATCAATTAATAAGACTTAGTTTGATACTTGCACGTCTCGTCTGTCTGAAAGAGTGGTTTGATGCAATCTGAAGGTTCCAGTTGATCTTTGCTGAAGTTGGTTGATGAAAAAGAACCAGTTTGAGTCAGAGAATCTTGTTGAATGGAAAAGACAAGGCCGAAGCCTGGCACGTACTTAGGGGGTTGCAGAAGCGTTCTAGCTCACATCTTCTCAGAACCTAACAGAACCACTGACTCTGGGCGGGTCCCTAGTGTGGGCTTTTAATGTCTGCGGACTTTCACTAGTAGGCCTCTCAATTGGGCTTGTCCAATGAGAACGACGGAAATTCCAAGCGGAGGTGGCAATGCTGTGGTTTTAACGATCCCTTTGTCTCTAATCTGGTATTTTGCAATGAAACTTGGATCAAAATTATTAAAGATTCTTAGAACACTAATATGTTGCATAGGTATAAACATACAATATCACTCTCAATTCGATCTCCCAAATACGTATTAACGAGACCAACTACGTATCTGTACGGTTACATGAACGATTGGTTCTATCATAAGCATGCATAAAATAGATATACAATACAACAGATAATATACAAGACAGCAATAATATACACAATGACCTCAAGGATATGTGTGTTCATTCAAAGAAAGGTTTTCCTATGAATTAATTTGTAGAAAAGTCAATTTCTACTATGCACTGTGGATTTCCTATGGAAATTGTAGTGAGAAAGGTGTTTCTCAACATGCCATTAGGTCGTAAATGTATCTGGTGTCAGGGTTGCCATGGTAACCAGGGGGGGCCTGGTGTCGTTGCAGACATCCTGGCATCCAGTTTATTGAGTGAGGGGACTGTGACGGTTTGTTAATCTAATGAATAACTGATTTGTTAAATCAAATGAAAAATTGTGTGTTTGATTGGTCCAGACGCTACACAGTTCATTCAGTACTGAAAATTAACCGCACAGATCAACACTATTGAAATTTATTGCAGGTCAAACCCTGCGAAAGCACTGTTTGGACGGCATACGGAGTGTTTTAAAAGCATTCACTTATGAGATTTTATTCTATTTGTTATAAAAATATTTAAGATGTTGGACGACGTGAGAGAAATGTTGAATATAAATATTTACGTTCAGTCAATATGATACTAATAAAAAAAAAAACTAATTCAAATGGGTAATTTTAATTGTATTTTAGTATTTTCATACTATTATAGTATTTATTAGTACTTTGAATTATCTTATTTATTTATTTTTTAATTTTTGCACTTTAAATGTTGTTTTAAGTTTTATTCATTTTGTTATAGGCTTTTGCTATATTTTTTATTTTGATTTTTTTTCTAATCTTTCTTTTCCATTAGGCTAAGCTTCATAATTTTAATACTTCATGTCTGTTTTTTTTTTTTTTTTGTTAGTTTCACAAGAAACTTTTCACTTTTTGTTAGGTTTTTATTTTAAGGTTTTATATTTCAATTAATTTTTTAATCTATTCATAATTTATTTCAGCTACAATTTAATTAACAAAAACTATTTTGATTAGTTTTGTTAAGTTCCAATATTTGTGTATGCTATGCATTTTTACACTTAGAGTATTGAGTGAATTGTTTAGCAATATGCTAACGTCAAAGTTTATTGAAATCAAATGCTAGTTGAGTCTTCTAATGTGCTTTTTATATGTAGAGTGCTCCAAATTGCTCACTTGAGAGGCTGTACTTCAGTTCAAGATGCAGACAGCATTAATTATAGCTGTTGTGTAATTTCTGTTTTTTATTTTGCTCTTTTGACAGTTCATTCTTATCGAGCGAAGAGGAACCGACACACACAGCTGGATTTCGGCCAGAGGGGGCGCTATGGGCCTCTGAGATCGTCCTTTCTTTCCTGTCCCGCGTCTCTTTTGACTCGTCTTCCCATTCAACAGTGGATGGTGACCAGCCAACAAGCCCCAGAGGAGCCGTGAGGTGTTTCTCACATCCTCATCTGCCAGGACACACTCCTCTTATTATCAAGCCATTCACTTCAGAGAAAGCCGCCACCGTCGCCACAATGAGTTCCCACAGCCGCCCAGGTAAGAGCTCTCCGTGGCCCTTCAGTGCTTTTCGTCTTGGGTTACCCCTCTCTGAACAAGATAAACACTGTCGAATCAGCTCTGCTCCGGTTTCAATTACGTCTGTCTGTAAATAAACCTTTTGTGATCCAGATATGTGCCATTACAAACCTGTTTCTCTCGGTAAAGGAGGATAGTGTTTCTCTGCTACAGGAATAGCACGTGATTGGGCTTCGAGGGTTGAGAATCAGCCTTGAGATGCCAGAGAAGGCTTTTGAGCAGCTTTTTGATTCACACTCAAATATCTGTCCCCTCGACTCTGCCAAGGCCGCCTTGTCCAACTGTCAGCTCGAGGAGGAGTTTGATTATTCTTAGAAAAAAATCGTAAGCTGTGCTGTTTCTCCCTGCCTCCCTCTCTTCCTTTATCTTTCCTCTTCTCTCTTTGTGCTTATATTTTCCCTTTTGTGTTCGCAGAGGAAAAGGTCATAGAGTTTCATATGCTGTCTTTTTTCATTGAATCATCCGCTAGACTGATGAGCACTCAATAGTCGTACGGCTTCATTCTGTGAGTGGCCATTGGGTTAGTAAAGCAATGAGCCATGAGTGGTCAGTTACAGGGATTTTACCATGAGTAAGTGCTGTTCTTGGCCTAAAACCACCTTAGCTGTGGTAAAATCACTATGATGCAACTGGATTATTGCTTTTATAAAATTATGGTGATGGCATTGTGATTAAACCACACTGAAGATTTACATTCATGAATGATAATACACTAAATTATAAATACTAAATTATGGCCATATGATATGAATGGATACCTCCTTTAGTGTAAGTCTATGGGATTTTGCTGTTCATTTGATCATTTAAGCTACCGTGCGGTCTTACTTATGTAAGCATAAAAGTTAATTTAAAGAGAAAATTACGTTTTCATGACCATAATTAAAAAAGCATATGTTGATTTTGCTGTTCCTTGAGCATTTAAGTTACGTGGGTCTTCGGACTATGTAATGCATAAAAAGTTAATTTAAGGAGAAAATTACGGTTTCATGATCCATAATTAAAGAATAGCAGGATGTTCTCAAAGGAGCACCTGGAGATTTGGTTTGGTCCTCACACTACACATAGTGTGACCCATTAAATATAACTATAAAAAATAATAATAGTGATAATAATATTATTGCACTTTATTTATTTTTTAATAAAATAAACAAAATAATAAAGTGTGATAATACTATTGTGTTTTAAAATAAAAAGGGAGTATTAAATACAAATACAGTTATTTTATAGTAAACTTAAAAATAAATGGCTAATATTTACTTCTGCCGTGATTATTATGACTTTTTAGCATTTTCACAACATTAAAAACAGCAAGCTTGTATTTGGAGTAGGTGCGGCAAGTAACAGTATATGCAAACGAGCCGCTCTCGAGTCCGGAACCTATTACACAGAGTGCAATTTTTTGTTTTTTGGGTCGCGCCCCAGATGCGCACCAGGCGTACGACAGACGTATGGCACCCCTGTATAACTATAAAAAATTATATTATATACTAGTATATATATAATATAGGGCCAGAGGAAAGGAGTCCAATTTATGGCAGTTTGCGATTTCAAGTTTTCCTTTATCCTTTGAAGATGTGACAGCTGTTCGTGAATAGATAAGATCCCTAAAGTGGAAAAGACTGAATTATCAAACCCAAAGAGATATTCTTTATAAAAGTTAAGGACTGTGTCCACGGCACCTCCTAAAATGGCTCGTTTAAGTATCGCCCCCACATGTCTAATCCTGTGTTGGAAAGATTTCTAACGACGGCCCTGCAAATGTCAGTCAAAGAAAAGAAGGCGTATCCTTTATTGTATGAGTGCCGCCGCCAATGTTGTGAGACGCTGTGTTTTGTTGCGAATGGGAAGAGCGAAGAAACATAATTTGTTGTTGGCTGACTAGGAAAATCCGGGTTATTAAGTGTATTTACAGCAATTCCAGAAACACTGGCAAACCCAAATATTCAGATGTGTTGCCAGCGCATTTCTTTGCGGCGACTGTTTACTGACCAGACGATAAGGAAGTGAGACATACAAGGCCGGCGCGTCGGACTCTCAGACTGTAAGGAACGTGTTTCATATTTAAATAATTGCATGAGATTGATTCAAAAGCGAGTTTTGAAGCTGTGTAGATTAGAGCTGGTGTTTGTCATATTCTCCGATTCGCAAAATGCAAGAGATAAGTTATATAAATCTAACTATGTAATCATAATTATGTCCCCACTGGATGCAACAAAGACCTCGTTTAGAATGGGTTTTAATGTCCTCGTCG
Source organism: Sinocyclocheilus anophthalmus (assembly GCA_018155175.1). Lineage (NCBI taxonomy): Eukaryota > Metazoa > Chordata > Actinopteri > Cypriniformes > Cyprinidae > Sinocyclocheilus > Sinocyclocheilus anophthalmus. The sequence continues at coordinate 218,587 of JADLZN010001810.1, read as the reverse complement.
CTCCTGGACACAGCATTATAGTATGGCAATGGGCGTAACATTTCCGTCACACGCTTAAATTATTCGGCCAATCACAACGCACTGGACAGCTGGCCAATCACACCCGGCCCCCCTGGTCCCCATCGCAAACTAATGTTATATCATGGTTTTATGACCCACAGGAATTCGTGAGTGTAAGAAAAAAATGCATACTTTATTTAATGGAAGAGACACCTGACAACAGAGAAATGTACTGTTCTCTAATTAATTCATAGGAATACCTTTCTTTGAATGAACAGTGTATCTTTCAGGTCATGGTGTATGTTGTCTTAAATCTTTTTAGACTGTTTTATGCAGGCTTATAAGGGAACCACTCGTCCCGTCAATCTTTCCTATATATAATCCTACAATGCTTAGTATCTATGAATTCGCCTTTGATGATCGTACCGAGAAGGGTAGGAATTATATGTTGGTAATAGGCAATATATAGGTCTCTGAGAATCTTAATAATTCGATTCCAAGTTCCTAATCAAATTACCAGCTTCCAGGGGAAGCGTAGTAAACAACGGACTCCCCAGTGATTCCAAACTCCCACGTGGATTTCCGTACTTTCTCATTTGGACAAAGCCACTCTTGGGAGGACGTGAATCTTCGCAGGACTTAAAAGGGCCGCCGCACCATTCCGGGACAAGCCCACAGGTCCGGTGGGTTGGATTGAATTCTGAGAGATGAAACTGTGAGCTGACAATGCTACAGGAATACCTAAACCGTGCCAGGCCTTTCGGCCTTGTCTTTTCCATTCACCAAGATTCTCTGACTCATACTGGTTCTTTTCATCAACTAATTTCAGCAAAGATCAACTGGAAACCTTAAGATTGCATCAAGAATCTCTTTCAGACAGACGAGACTTGCAAATATTCAAACTTAGTGTTATTAATTGATACATTAGGTATCATTTTCACCTTTTACAAAGGTGTGTTTGAACTAAGAGTTTGATGTTCCCTTCAGGCTGTAAATCTGCTGAATATGCAAATGGTCCAATAAATGTCATTAGAAGATTAACTCCTTCCTTCCCCACAGTGCCCTCTAGCCCAACGGTCCGATGCGAGCATGGGTGTGGTGATAGTAGATAGTTTAAGTGTTTATGTGGTTAATAAAGTCTTACTTGTATCACACTTGACGTTTTTCATTGTTTGCTCATAACTGGAGTCACGTAATCATGCAGATTTATGCTACAAGCACTTTGTAGAATTGTACAGTAAGAAAGATATTTCCCTAAACCAGGAAATTAATGTTCTTAGGCGACTTGGAATAGACCGTTGTACGCTCGCCCTGAGGGTACACCGGCCGTGGCGCACCACCCCTCGACGACACCATGGGGCGATCCCTGTCGGATCGGTGCTTCACGACACACAATGTTCAGAGAACATTATTCGTACATTTCCCCCCTGAGCTGATGTGGCTACAAGATGTGGAAGACAATAGGATGTGTTTTTTAAACCCGAGGAAACGCCATAAAACACATATCATGTCACCAAATCCACACAAATAATGTTCTTTTTTAGCAACAGTTAGGACCCAACCCTCTGAATGAAAAGCTAGCTACTTATTTCACAATAGAGGCCATTAAGATGATCACAAGTGCCAGTGAAGATATTTGTAAGTACCAAAAGAATAACAACAAGTTTAGGGTAGCAAAACATGGGTTTGGAACATCTATACTAATATTAAATGTTTTGATGGCAAGCAAAGTCACAGAATTGATATCTTGACAGGGAATCATGTGACACTGAAGACTGGAAGTAATGGCATGCTGAAATTTAGTAGGGTATGCATGAGTAATTAAAACTTTTTTCTGCTTTGAAAGTATTTGACAAGCTTTTTTATCTAAATATGAATGTTTTATGTAATGATGTTGACGACAAGCATTGTGCTCGGCATGAATAGAACACATGGACAAAACACCTCTTTAGCCCCAATAATCTTCTCTCGGATTTTCTCAGAGGGAGCAAATGCATTCTTTGGTGGTCCCTGTTTTGCTAATCAGGGCTGAGTACATGGGTTTGTACTCTCTGAGCTGGAAATTGGAGATTTGGAGGCCCTGATGTCACACCTGCAACAAATCCTGTCCGCTAATCCGCTTTGGGTCCGAAAGAGCAATTTCCGGCATGGGATCGCCCAGCATCAAGTAGAATCCGCACCGGGAGCTGTTACGCCAGATCAGAAGAGGTCGGATTGACAGTTTGGATCTGCTCTCAGACACACTCGTGAGAGTGACATTTTCTGACCCAACCACAATCACATGTCTTCAGGCATCTGGTTGAAAATCAGTTACCCAGAAGTGTGCCTCAATGCTGATAACTTTATCTCAAGACCACCCCGCATTAACATCTGGAGAAGACGAAAACTATTTGGACATTACTTGGTGATATTAAAAGCAAAATGGGTCTGTAAAGCACAGCATTAGTGGCACTGAAAATCCTATAACATAGTCTGAAAAAGACCATGGTGGGTTGTTGTGTGGGGAAATACAAATGGCGATAAGTTGCCATTTTAATCCGATAAATTGCGCTAAAAGAGACACCCAAGCCATATCTAGAGACCAGAATATCATAGAGAATTCAAGGAATTGCTCTTTTGGAAAGTAAGAAACTACATAAACCGCATTAGTAATCCACTCACAACATTTTAGCGATGACATAGCAATGTGCTAGAAACACCTCAGAAAACTTATAGGAACCATATTGCAACGTTATAAAACCCACTCAGCAGAGCTTAGCAGCAGAATAGAAATGCGGAATTGATTTTGAAATCTTTTTTGCTTCGTTGGCTTTTGCCTGAAATGCGGTTTGTTTGAAGCTGATTGTAGTCATTTGTTTTTGTGTGTTTGTAAACACAGACTCCAGTTATTTTTCTAATGGGTTGTTCGGGTTTTCAGGCTCTTTGCACCATGCTGGGTGGTGCCGCAGTGCTTTGGCCGGCAGCCATTTTGAGTTTCTGCTTTCATTTTTTCATCATTTTGCCTGTAGGTAAATAAAAAAATTAAGCTATTTTAGTCATATGCTTCTATTATGACACTCATCCTTTTGTCCATTGATTAATCTGACAATGTGGTACAACACATTTATATTTTAGCTTTCAAACATTACCCAAATACTTTCCCAAATTTGAAAAACTGTCTAAATGTGTAAATGCCGGAAATACTGGACCCTTTGGATATCAATTTTGCTTGACAGATACAGATACATAATATTTGATTGTTAAAGAATATGTGAAGCGTATGACTTAAACTACTGTAACAATTTTTAATAATTTGATAAAAAAATTAACAAGATTTGAGAACACTGTAAAAAATAATAAAAACACATTATAAAATGTAATATAAACTGTATTGTTAAAGAGTTAAAAATAATATAAACATAATATAAAAGGCTATACAAATGTACATTTACATTTTATAGAATTTTTTTTAAATTGTATAATATTACAGTATTATGTTTTATCAAATAATTGATGTAGGTGATGAAGCCACTGAAAATGTGTTGACAACAAATCTGGTCCCCCTTTATATTAAGTGGCCCTCGTGTACATACCTGGTAAACTAGAGTGTACATCGTATGTAACACAAGTGTAAGTAGCCCAATGGAACATTGGTACGTACAGACTTAGTTGTTGTTGTAAAATCACTAAAAGATGTTACAAACCTCACTGAATGGCCTATGCTAAGTAAATACAGAGAAGAGAGGCAACAAGAGAGAAACAGAGTAGTGGGTGGTGGACCCACGAACTTTGTAATGGAAAGTCACCAAATGGGTACGAATTACAAAGGTCACAGTGTAGACCCGCCAGCCATGTGGTAGAAGAACAGGAACGTGTTACACGTTAATATGATTAAGTAACAACATCTAGTGTATTGTACAGATAATTAAATCTGAACTTACACAGCAGGTAGCCAGTAATACGTTTGCCGGCGTTCTAATTATAAATTGTGGTTAGGTGGCAGAATGTACACCGTTATATTAAGTGGACCGTTCGTGGCCGAGGAAAGCTAACCATGTAAGTAGCCATATATTCTAAAGCAGGAGGGCAAACGCACAATTGAGACTGCCAACTCCTCCCACTTACATATCCATAAAACCACATCTCCACCACTGGATCCCATATTTCAGCCCCTAAAACCTACCAATCTCCACCCCCTGGATCAAATTTTTCCAATTACTCTTATACATATTGTTTTTACAAAATGTAGTTATATATGTCCTGCTGTTAAACATTTGTACTTACACAAACCATTCAGTGGGTTGTTACATATTTGTAGTTACACAAACATTACAGCTCTAAATACTATGTACCAATGTGTACTTACAATGTGGTTACATACTATGTACACATCTAGATACTATGTAAGTACACAGGTATTAGGGCTACTTAAAGGGTTAGTTCTCCCAAAAATAAAAAGTAATGGGCGGCGTGGAGTTTTACTCACCCTCGAAGCATCCTAGGTGTATTTGATTTTCTTCTTTCAGACGAATCCAGTCGAGGAGTTATATAAAAAATTGTCTTTGAACTTTCAAGGAGAGCTCTATCAGATTGCAGTAACGGTGTGTCTTGCTTGGCAGATTGAACAGTACCACAAGTCGTCAAAATATATTAAAGCCACGTGCATTAATAATAAAACTTTCTTCACCGGGTCCGGGCGGTGAAATAAGGGCCTTCGTAGTGATCCATCGTGTTTGTTTAAAAAGGGGGGAAACATATCCCTATTCAAACGTAATAAAAACTTGGATATCACTCGCCAAATGTCAATAGAGGAAGCTTGCTCAGTGAACTTGAGGCTCTATGTAGTAAATGCCGCTCCATCTGAACGCACGTGCTAGAGATTTACTACTAATCACATAACCGGCTTTACTGACGAGATGAGCATGAAAAATCGCATTCAATTTTTTGAACAGCCCCCCCCCCCGAGTTATAATATATATTATATATAATATATATTATATTATATATATATATATATATGTATAATTATATATGTCCTATATATATATTTAGTTTTTATATATATACATATACATCTCATATATACAAACAATTTTCTGCGCTAATTCGGAGTTAAAAGCGCGGTTCGTGTAATATATGTGTAGTATTCATATAATATTATATACTTATAATATATATGGATTGTATATTAATCATATGGTATGTATTGTGTTTTGAGGTTAAAAAATGGCACAGCTTTTTAAATATATGAAAGTACACTCTTAACGTCAGTCAGTCAAGCATTATAATATGAGATATGGTAAAAAGTATCAGTAATGATAGAACTTTCGTAATTGAATTAAAACTTAACAATATATGGAATTGCAAAATTAGTCATTTAACTAAACTTACGACTATGGTGGTTGGTGCTTTTTTGGTCATTGGTTTCTGTAAAAAAAAGGGAAAAAAAAGTTCACCATAATATGTAAGATATATAAACTATGAATTATACTATATAAGACAACAATATAAAATACGAAGTTAGCGGAAACGAGCTGCTGGATTCATGAATTATTAATCCAGGCTGGTGTGCATTCACTAGATAGTGTTTCGCTGACTGAATCAAAATCCGGGGACGATAATGGTGACACCATCCAAGTGAGATTGTCGTTTGCGCAATTAAATGTTCCGGCACCACTACGGAGGAACTTGACAGCGGCAGTTTCTTTAAAAGCTGAAGAATTACAATGAACATACCAAAAGAAACGACTTTCCTGGTATTTGTGCAGGAAATACAAAAAGAATATGCGATTTGATGTCGGTGCGTCAATGCGGTGGATGTAAGATGATCTCGCGCTCGCTGTCTACTGGCGTGTTGAGAAAAAACGCAGACCAAGAGGCGACTCATACTACAGTGACGGTACGTTCAAACCACAGTGCGCTGCGCATCCATTGAGAGAACTGAAAAAATATCACAGGACGCCTTGACGGCGAAGAGAAACCTCTGAAGCACTCAGTCAGTGTTTCTGTGAGTGAAAAAATGTATCTTGCACCTTATACTTCAGCACTCAACATCAAACAATGGCGAGTTAACAATCGACAGAGTTTATTAGCACAGTAGCTCAATATTTGAAATAATTAGTCGACCCAGAGTGAAATAGTGAATATGATGTGATTTACTCAACATTGTAGGGGTTGGACACCAGTGCTTAATATGTAATGTTGCGATGGTCCCGGAACAAATGGGGTGACGGATCGGCCAGCATGATGAGGAGGGGAGCGGTAACAGAGATTCTTGCAATGGAGGACCAGTTACGTTATTAACAGCGTGCACTTACGGTCATGAAAAAAAATGGAAAGTCATGAAAATTTTAAGGGGCTGGAAACTTTTTGGACAAGTCACCGGATTTTTCATTTAAAGATATCGTATAATAGAAGTATGTGGAATCTCGACTTGCGGTTTTAATAAAGGGAAATTACTGCAAAACTATGCGAACAGGCAGTAGGTTAGATGAGTAGTAAATAAATCCACACAGTACTCTAAGATAAATCAGTCGTGTGGTTGACAAAGCATGAGGATTAGCGGTACCGCGTTCCTCTCAACTGCTACAATAGCAAAGGCTTCACAAACAGAGCATATCCGTCTGACACTACTGGTTGCGCTGCAGATACAAGATGTTCTGGTTTCGGACAAGTCTGGACAGACAGAATTGTCAGTTGCCTAATCGGTCATTGTTGCATCGTAACAAAAATTTATTATTTTCATGTCTTTTTAAGCCATTCGATACTCGCGTGCTCCAAAGGGGTTTCCTATGCGCTCACAGTCACATCCATAGCGCTCATATCGCGCCGCCTCGCGAGTACCAAATTGAGTAATTTTTCGCAGCTTGTTGCGGTTACGTGGCCACGTGGTCAAAATGGCCGTCCTGGCGATTATCCTCATAAGCACAGTCAGTTTTGTCTTAACTAAATGTTAACATCTGAGAAAGAAAACGCATGTGCATTAGTATTGAATCCCTGCATTCGGGTTTGTGAGAGCAGCCACATCACATCTCTTTGCGCGCTCAAGTTTGTTGTTTCAAATGTAGATGCTAGACAAGCCTGCTCATAATAGAAGTTTTTTCATGAAATATATGCACGCTATAGGTCAACGCAAACGTCTTTCATTGGCGCGTGAGCAGGGGATCTGTCAAATGAGGTGCCGGATCAGATTTCGGACAAATCCGGAGGTGCCGGAATCAGGATACCGGCATGTTCCTGCACAAATATTAGCCTGGCTGGTTGGCATTTCCTGGGCGTGCTGGCGTCTGAAAACGAGATTGTTCAGGAGCATGTTGGCCGTTGCTATTTTGAGGCAATGAAACTAGACTACGCCATTGACCAACAAACATGGTCTAAAGTCAATGGCGGCAACTATGTATTTTTTGGTATTGAAAGAGCGCGTTGTAATAAGACCTATGGCCGGGGTGCCGAGCTACAACCAGACGGAAGGGTGACACTTCCTGCTGATTACCCACACACAGCGGTCCATTCCAGGCAGGCACACAACATGGCCCGAATATTAAAAATAAAGGATCTCAAGTAAAAAGATATTTGATTGTGTAGGCTACATAAAGATAAAAAATGCGCTACATGTCCTAATGGATAGTATTGCCTGTATCAGAATTAGGCCGACCTATTTGCTCGCGCACTGAGCAGCACCCAGAGCAGCTCCGTTCTCCTCTCTGGACGTAACGGATATCAGTTGCTTTGCCGGGGCATGTGTAAAGTAGCGACCAGCGCCATGGCCACGAGCATCAACTTGCTCAGATGAAGAGGCGGACCGGCCCCGGGCAAGAGACTCCCTCGCTTGGTTAATGCCGACCAGTTCCCATGCCCACAAAAAACCGAGGATTATCATTTTAAGAGACCTCGAGCGACCAACTCCCTTTTAGACATGCGTCCGGGCGGCGTGCCCGTGTTTCCCCACCCTCGTTAACAGAGGTCAAACAAGTTACCTGGCCTTCGCGCAGTTGAGGTGTAGGGGGGACCATATGCGCATTAGATCGTTAAAATAGGGGCCCCTAATCTTTAAAGAGGAAATTTAAAACAAACTTTGTGTTTTTGCATGATGCTCTCACTTTTTTGTAATAGTCATTTCGTATAACATTGTACAATGACCTTTCTCTTGTCATTTCCAGGTTTAATCACACATGTGAGTCCGAGTGAGTCGCACCCGTGGTTCCACTCAACCTTTTATACTCACCAGCATATCCCATTCCATACCAATTTGGAGCCGACTGTGCCACTCGGGAAAGCAGCTGTTTGATTGTAGCTTGCCGTCTCCGGTTCGCCCAGGAGCCCCAGCCATGAAAAGGCTATCGAGGGTAGCAGGCGGGGAACTTTGAGCCAATACCGACATGAATATTCGCGTAGCCGCTCTGGGCTAATCCCTGGTCTAGTATTTATTTCCGCTACTCAGAGATTTTGCTGAGGATCGGCAATCTCATTGCCCTAGCCAGGCAGCATTTGAAGGGGGACAGCTTAGAGGGTGATTTCATGTCTCTCCCGACTTCTGGATGGGCAAACCTGTTTTTGATTACTGAGCACGTTATCAAGAGTTAAGCTTCCTTCGGGAATAACAGGCCCGTTGGCATTCGTGTCTGCGTTCGGGGTGTTGGAAATCGGCGCTGCTCCATTGTTGGCATTTTTTGTTGTAGGTACCCAGTTGAGTGGGAATGCCACCAGTTTAGTTTAGCCAGCAGGCCTGACGTCAGGGGCTGTCGTTCTGCTAGGGTCTGTACTGCTCCAAACCAACTGGCACTAAGGGTGTGATTAGCATAGTGTGGTGTTGGCCTCCCGGGCAGGGTGGAGGGGGATGGGGAACGCAACCTTGATCAAGATGCAGAGCCAATGGTGCACCGAGCTCCCCTACAGCAAGACTCGTAATCACAGTCTGTCACTGTTGTAGTGAGCTAGTCTTCGTAGCATTATACACTTAAACATAAAGGTGGTCCGTATGGTTCCTAGGAAACTTACGATACATGGAAAGCTTTGCGTTGGTGTAACAGTTATTATATTGGAAAAAGGTCTTTAGCTTAAGAAGATGGTTCTTTTAAGAATTGTTCACTGAGGGGTTCTTTGGGGAACCCAAAATGATTATTCTATGGGTATTCAAACCCGGATGACGCAGAGACTATGAGGATAGATGTTGAGGAAGTCATAACTCACAATCCTCTCTTGTAAAAGAACCCAATGCTGTACAATGACAGATTGGCACATTTTAACAATCCTTCAATAACCTGATTGGACCTTAATTGGAGGTTAAAGCCTCAACTGAGAAAAAAATCCTTCCAATTTTATTCCAAATCCAAATCATTCCAAAACATCTTTTTTCCCTTTAAGCTTTTGTATGGAGTGTATCCAGGAGGGAAGTTTTTGCTATTATAAGATCACAGGACTGTACGCTCCCCCCCCCCCCGGGTAGTTGCGTATAAATGGTAGTTAGTCGAATCATCTTTTTAAATGAACTGAATCGGTCACTTTGCGTGACAGGATTCATAAGATTTTCACTCTATGGCAATGTTTAATATTAACAAAATTGTAATTTTCATCTGATAGCAGAATTTATTTAGATGCACTACAGTTCAAATGTTTGGCGTTGGTAAGGTTTTTAAATGCCTTTGAAAGAAGTCTCTTATGCTGACCAAGATTGCATTTTTTTAATTAAAAATAGTCAAAACAGTAATATTGTGAAAATTTGTACAATTTAAACATTTTCTATTTCGGTATATTTTAATATGCCATTTATTCTGTTATGCGAAGCTGAATTGTCAGCATTACGCCATTGTCCCATGATCCTTCAGAAATCATTCTTATATGCTGATTTGCTGCTCAAGAGATATTTCTTATTATTATCAGTGTTTAAAACAGTTGTGCTGCTTAATTTTAGTTTTTTCAGGTTTGTTTGATGAAGAGAAAGTGCCCCCCCCCCCCCCCCACCAGAAAAGATGTTTTAAATGGAAACTTTGTAATGTTAAAGTATTTACTGTTACTTTTGATCAATTGAATGTGTCCTTGTTTCATAAAAACATTAATTTAAAAGAAATCTATTGAGCGATAGTGTATAAACATTTGCAATCTGCTGTCAGATTGATTAAATTGATTTGGATTGACGGAAATCCGTGCTTGTAAACGTCCATCACTCATTCTTTTTTCTTGTTTTCTTTGCTTTCTTGCTTGCTTGCAAGTTTGAGATTTAAAACGAGAAGGTGGAAAATATGTCCTGCTGTTTATGAGGGGAGGACAGATTTAGATGGTTGAAATGTGAATCATAATGTGTTTTTCGTAAAATGTGAGTACACGGTACAGTGATAGATTCATGTTTTCCTTGAAAGTTTTATGTGGCATCACTAATTCCTACCATTTTGTATTCCACTGGCCTGATGGGATGCTTGTCATAGGATTTATTTACTGTCCTACAAACTTTACCATATTATGTGCAATAATAAAACAGTGGGTACACTTATTTTTGCTGTTGCTATGGTCTTTTTTCTTAATATTTTGAGCTGACATTTTGTTGGGTGGCTGCATTTGGTCTAATCCCGCGGTCATTTGTTTGAACTATTAAACTAATTTGTGCTGGAGCAGCTATCCTGTTTCACAGAGTTTAATCATGATATTTGAGTGCTTTTTGTGTCTCATTATGTGTAATTATCTCTTTCTCGGCATTCAGAGGGCAGGTTTTTAAGGGAATTTTTCTTTCCACCATAAAACCCAAACTATGTCTCCATGACTTCCAGTCAGTGTGTCCATTCATTAAATAACCTCGTGCTATAGGAAGTTTTTTGTTTTTCAAAGCTGGTGAAGTTGTTGGGAATAAGAGAAAATTGCCGTGTTGCCAAAAGGTCATGACCGTGTGTTGTAATTTGAATGTTGTTAAAAGGAGCAGACATGTAGTTCTGGCCAATGGTTCTGGTTATATATAATATATATATACTATATATTATATATTATATATATATATATATATTTACGTTTATTTATGGAGTTAGAGGACCTTAAATAAATAAATCAATAAATGAGGGTAATTAATAATTACTTAATAATTTAATTGTTCAACTAAAATATTGAACAAAGCATTCTAAACATTTAATTGTTACTGCATATAGGTTTGTCAAACAAAAGCAGTTATAAAAAAAAAAAACAAAACAAAAAAACACAATTAGTCGTATTGTTGTTGTATAATTATTTCTGGAACCATATATTAATTTTGGCCATTACATTATTTATTAGGTGTACCAATTATGTGTACTTGTGTGTGTGTGTGTATATATATATATTATATATAGCTATTTTATATTATTAGGGCTGCACGATTAATCGAATGCGATTTGTCATGCGCATTTTGTTAGTAAAGACGGTTCTGTAATCAGCAGTAAATCATCACGTGCTTTCAGATGGAGCAAAATTTACTACACATAACCATAGTTCACTGACAAGTTACACAAAAAAAAAAAAACGATTTTATTGAGCGATTATGAAATCGAAGAAATCGTTCGCGATAATGACAACTGTTTGCATAGCTTCTCAGTGAACAACGGCTCTGTGAAGTAAATGCTGCTCAATCTGAAAGCACGTGAAAATACCACATTTAATAACATATTTTTACTCCAAACTCACTTCATAACGTCAGTCGAGTGTTTTAAATAAATCCTTATGTGAGCTGATGTGGCTTCTTACACAGAATAAGGCACGCAACATATTCATAGTATTCTAATCAGTGATAAAGACATTGCATTATAAATATAATTTTTATGGGAGGGTTTTTTTATTAGTCACGTTGAATCAATGAAAGCAGTGAAATTCTGTTTATTCAGCTACGCTATAGGCATTTCTGGGTTCTTCTGCGAGGCTTATTTGGAGTTTCAGCGCGAGAGCGCCCTCTGGCCTTTGGTTGGAGATTTACTGCTGATCACAGAACCTTGCTTCACTGAAAGATATGCATGACAGTCGCAGCTTCTGTCAAATCGCGATCTCGATTCCATTTCGATTTATCGTGCACCCTTTATATATATATATATATTATATTATATATATTAATATATATATATATATATAAAAAAAAATATATATATATATATACATACATACATACTACATCTATACAGAATACACACACACACACACCACACACACACACAACACACACAACACACAGTATACAACAGTGAGCAGTGCATCTGCAGATAAAAAAATAAATAATTGATTGCTAGTGTGCATTTAGTTTGCAGCATGCAGCCAACACCAATATTTAAAGAGCGGAATGGCTGATATAATAGCAATATATTCTATAGGCTTACACAGTTCAATCAGGCATACACACATGCTAAAATAAATATATTTTTCTTTTCTACACAATACTTCCTCTAAACTGGCCAAATGTTTGCCCATATATCTGTCTGTCTCTAGAGTGCATCTCAAGTGTGGTTGTGCAATTGCAGTATAGATCAGAGCGACTGCATTATGCAAGTTGTTTTCATTTTTCATGTTTGTTCAGTTGTAGTTTTGTGTCATACCTTGAGAGAGAGAGTTTTGCAGAGAGTTTTTCCTTCTTCAGATCTTTAAATAATAATTTTCCCTGTTTATGAATCGGATGACGTGTGAAGCTTGCTCTTACGTTACATCACCACTTCTCATGAAGGGATCCCATGCTCTGGGTACTTCTGTTGATAGGAAAGTGAATGATATAGGAGTGGTCTTTCATCACCAAAACTTTTTTTATCTGGTTTCTCAGGGCCTTTTTCCTCCGAAACGAGAACGTTTGCCACGTCACATGCCCATGAAGGAACATGAAAGTTTGTTTCTGTCATGAAGCTCAATTATTTTCCAGCAGGAGGAAGTGTTGTTTGTTGTTGAAGGATGGCAGATCGTATATTCTCGATCTTGGGTGGTAGTTTTGTTCCGTTGTGTCGATCTCACAAGTAGGTTTCCTAAGTCTCCTGGCTCAGGTTGTGGGGAGATCGTGCTCACAAGCCCGAACAAGCCCCGTGATTAATTGCTGGCAGGCTGAACTGTGGGGATCTTGCGTCAAGAAATCGTCATGAAGGCAACTCTCCTGCTTCGAACATAAACACAGAGACAGGCCCGGCTGTGACTGAAGCCCGGCCAGCGCTAGTTAGGGCTCTACAGGCCCTTTGAGGCGCTAGCACAGTTTATTTAACACCCAAATTTTATTAGCGGAGATCTAGCCGCAGGTCTCTCTGGGCTCTTTAATCTGCCGAAAGCCAAGGCCTGGATTTGTAAGTCTAAGAGTCGTCCTTGTCTCAAACAAATGAGGGTACATTTATTTAATTCAAACCCAGTGATTTCAGCTAGCCTTTTTGTCTTGTTTTCTTTCCCGATCCAAGCTAAATACAGAGAAGGGTTTGATATTGGTGTGGTCTCTTTTACACTTTACACTTACACAGATTTGTTCTGTGAACACTTTTTGGTGCTAATCAAAACAAGTTTTTATTCAAATAGATGTTTGAACTGTTGTAGTTGATTAGGGCTGGGCAAAAAAAATAGATTTTTCGATTAATCGTTTTTTTTAAAATAACGTCGATTCGATATCAATTCTCAAAAAACGCGAACCGATCTTTTCCAGTATTTATTTCAGCACACATTTAAAATAAGATCTGATTAACATGAACCTTATCATTAGCCTTCTCCACTAGATGTCACCCTTATTTACCTTGCGCGATGTTACAACAGAAAGCCTGTCATTCATTTAGCGCTTATCATGGCCATGTGCGTGATTCGCAATTCTCAGGTGAAATGCTATAGTAATAGCCTACTATAAATCTGCGGAAGCATTTGATATCATGCAGAAGGCCCCATGATTTCCACAATGAATGAATGGCGGATGGCGCGGCGCACTGTTTTGTTTACTACACACATACTAAAGCGCAGATGACGCTCGCGGTGTTTTCAGCTTCTGCCGTCTCACTATATGATGATATGAACACGAATGTCATTCCAGCTGCTCTGAGAGTCACTTCATAAGCATTTTACAGTTTGATTTGAGTAAAACTAGCATCATATCACATACACAGCGCGGAAGTTCTTCACGGATAACCGTCCCAAAATAAAGTTTGTTTAACGGTTAAGAACCTGTCGAATATATTACATTTGCGTCTTAAGACTCAATGCTATACTGCTAATACATATTAAGAAATCTTTATTTAAAGGAATAATATATCTTGTTTTCTTTTATTTAACAGCAAACCTGGTGTTGTGCAGCACTTTGTTTGGCCAAAAAATAAAGGGGTTATTGATTTGATTAGGATAAATTAAATTAATGTTTTATGCCTTCATCTGATTACCAGAAAAATAAGGAACATTTTATAGGGCCCTATTATTGTTTAAAAAAGGACACATACAAAAAAAAAAAAAAATGAATAGGTTTAAAATACAGGCATGTGGCTTAATTTATTTTTATTAATTCACCATTTGTAAACTGATGTTCATTTTTTAGAAATATCAATAGCATTTGTATTAAAACTATATTCACTGAATGTAATCAAAAAAAAATCGAGAATCGAATCGAGACATCTGAATCGATACCCAGCCCTATAGTTGATGTTTGGATCTCTGATCTCGTATTCAGATTCAAATGTTGATTGATGATTGCGGTGTGAATGAGATGATAATATTGTTTTGATTTTAATATGATTTGATTATTTTTTTTATTTAATATCTGCATTACCAAAAGATTTATAAAAAAGATACAAAAAGTTTTTTTTTTTTAAATAATAGATACTTTTTTTTCATTGGCAAATCATTTAATTGATCAAATGTGATCACAAGTAAAGAGATTTGTAATGTTTTGAACTTTTTATTCTTCAGATAATCTTAAAAATGTATTGGTGTTTCAACAAAAAATATTAATCAGTACAACTGTTTTCAACTTTAGTAATAATAATAAATATTTCTTAAGCAGCAAATCAGCATATTAGAATGATTTCTGAAGGATCATGGCTGATAGTAATTGATGCGAAAAGTCAGAGCTTGGCCACAGGAATAAATTACATTTTAAAATATATGAAAATAGGAAGGTCATATTAAATTGTAATAATATTTAACAATATTACTGTTTATTTTTGGTCAAATAAATGCATCATTTGTGAAAATAAGAGACTTCTTTCAAAAATATTAGAAAATTAAATCAAAGAATGTGTCATTAAAGAATGTCTCAATTTCTTTTGATTATGAGAGCATTGTGTTTTAATAGCATCTTAAATTTCAATAGCAGAAATGACATTACAAATGATAAGTGCAATTCATGTCTTTGAATATGTTCAGTTTCAATTTAAAACTGAATACTTCATTTAAAATCAACACATAAAATCGTCCTTGTTGCATTTAAATGTTTTAGTATTTTTATTTTTTTAATGGTAAATATTGTCCTGTATGCTATTGTTATACAGGTGCATATAAATGAAAATAATTAAATATCATTCTTGAGTTCATTTGGTGAACAACAATGTGGAAAATATGTATTTTTAACTAGACTCCTACTAGTTCTTATGTTAAACAGTTTGGAGCTACTGGACTACAGTGGATGTTTGATTGAAATATGGTTCTTTTTGTTAGCTATTTTGCCTAGTTCTTACATAAGTATTCGTAAAAGACAGTGGAAAGCATTTTCTGTTGTAGGTTTCTAATATTTTTAGCCTTTCACATGTTGATTCGAGCTCACTACTTGTAGCTAACCTACCGAGAGCCCTACACTCCTACATTCCTTTCCTTTTGGAGAGGTAATGCTTGCTGCAGGTGAATCCTACTGTACATTCATGCAGAAGGATCTTGAAGGAAAGGGAATTAGACTCTTTTGCACGCACAGATGCACTGAAACCCAAAATATCCCTCCATCCTTTTTCAGCTCCAGTTCAGTAGCAGATGGTTTTGAATAATTCATGACAAGTTTGTGGGTAGCGTTCAGCATCACATTTATCCTGAGGACTGTTAGATTTCATATTTTTTTGGAAGATCTCCTCTTCCCAAAAACGACACAAGTGCGACATGAAGTGCAGCAATTTCACCAGAACTGTATCTCACAAGATCTTTTTTGTATTGTAACATTTGCATGACAAGTAAGCACATTTTACATCCAAAATGTCATTACAGTAATGCGTTTTACGTTTGAGTTTTGAAATTACCATCTTTCTCAATTATATTATTTTTATTCTTTTTTTTTTTTTGCTTCTAGGGCAGTGAGAATGGTCCCATAATTGCATAAATGTAAATGTAAATGAAAAAAAAAAAACCCTAATGCTCATAACAATAAGCCACATTTTCTCATATTTCTAATATTAGAAAATGTCAGAAAATATTTCTAATATTTCTTTCAATTTTAGTGTAAAATTGTTTTTTGGTAGTTTTCATAAAATCCACCCACAAAATTTAGTTTTTGATTATTTATTTATTTATTTATTTAAAATTTAGCTATTATATAAAAGGATCAATGATGTCTTAAAAATGAGCACTGAAATGCTTTAATTTAGCATTTTTCTAAGTAAATATCAGATAACTATTGAACTGAAAAGTTGGAATAAAAAACATGTGTAATTTGTTGTGTTGTGCAGTATTTCAGATGATAATTTCCACTAATTTGCTTATTTGATCAGTAACATGGGGGGGGGGGGGACCCAACAAAAAATCTAAAATAATTTAAGTTCACGTATACATGTATACACCCATGAAGGTTCCAAATATTTTTCCCCCTCCAAGGCTACCACAGAATAAAAAAAAACACTTTTTGTTTTCCCAAAGAATCTTTCAGTGAACAGTTTAATTTTTCCTTAGTTTGAAGAACATTTTAACAATATAAAGAACCTTTTTCCACTATAAAGCACCTTTTGTCCAATGGAAAGGTTACACGTTTTAAGGAAGAGCCCATGATGCCAATAAAGAACCTTTATGTTTAGAAGTGTAACTTTTCTTTGTTGTGGTTTTCAGAATATTAAAACTGAAAAAGTCTTAATGTCTTCCAGGACTTCGTCAGGACTTTAGAGGAAGTTAATTACCCAAGCAGTGAAATTGGAGGCCAATGTGTTTGTTTAAAGTGTGCAGTGGCCTGTATTACTTGCGTAAAACCGTAATCAGGAGGTGATTTTCAGGGGGTTTTGTGGGTAAATCAGTGTGAATATTAGTCTGTGGTCTGTGAAGTGTAGAATTAGTGTTGTAAGGTCACCAAAATGTCATTGTTATTACCGAACAAGTGCTCTGGAAAATTCCCCGCTGTGTAAAAATAGATGTGCTGGCGGAAGCCCGAGAGGGGAGGACTAGTTTAAACAAAACCTCCTCAGAACAATGGAAATGATGAGAGAGTAATGAGATTTATATGCTGTCATTGTCTCAGTTCTACGTTTTCCGTAATATCCAATTCGGCTAATCCAATTCGGGGTGAAACATACCCACGTTCTGCCTTTTGTATTGAATTTAAGAAATGCTCCAGGCTCCGCTTTGCCAAAAGGGAAGTTTCTCATTCATTTATGAGTTTTTCAAAATGCGATATGACATTGTTATGAATAGGCACTCAAAGCTAATCCCGTGTTTATGGATGTCTTCATCCATAGATGGCATGCTTGTCATTTCTTCATATTAAGGCATTATCACATTCCACTCATTTTTACAAATGGCATCACTCACAATTACGTAGACCGATTCGTAAAACCTAGAGTCTGGTTCACATGTGAATTTGGTGGGAAAGACCAGCTAATTGCAAAGTTAAGGGCGTTTTGACATAGGCTATGCATGCTACCATTTAAAATGTGTTTTATAGCCGCATCTAGCACACATCAAGGTGCAAGTATGCTAGTTTGTCTCCCAGACGAGTTCGATTAAAGCTTCAGAGACCAGAGCAAGTGGGCCAATCTTGATGAGGCATGCCGCACCATTACGAGGCAGACGGCTGGCCAAACCGACCGGCCCACCGCTGTGTAGGACTGTGTAGTTAACCAGCCCTTGTGGGAAAGGCACCAGCTTCAAAGTCCCGGAGCCAGATGTGACGAGATGTTTTCTTTAAATAATCCTCAACATCTCGTTTTTTTTTGTTTTTTTACAAGCAGGGTTGTTTCACAGGACACCACCGTTTGTTTTTTTTTTTTTTTTTCCTTTTTTTTCCCCTTTCCTTTTTTTTTCTTTTTTCCAATCCATTTGTGGCAGTGTGTTTTATGTTCAGGAAGGTCATGTTTCAGTTGTGTGAATGCTTTGTTTAAAGAGGTTATATCTCAACTAATACTTTTTTTAAACTCTCATCTATGTGCTTTAAGGACAAATTGAATTTTAAGAAGCCAAAGCTTGTTTCCTAGTAAAACCAAGCTACAAAGATGGCATAAGTGATTTTTTTTCATTGAGAAAATGAACAAATAATGGTATTGAGGTAGCAAACAGGATGTAGAATTGCAATTCAAATTTAAATGTAAAGAGAATTCATATAACACATTTTCATGTAGAAAGGTTTGTCATGCCAAACTTTGAAGATAGATGGATAAATGTAAGAATGGATGGATAAATGGTTAGATGGATGGATGGAAGGAAGGATGGCTAAATGTAAGAATGGATGGATAAATGGATAGATGGATGTAAGGATGGATGGATGTAATGAAGGATGGATAAATGGATAGATGGATGGATGTAAGGATGGATAAATGGATGGATGTATAATGAAGGATGGATAAATGGATAGATGGATGAATGTAAGGATGGATGGATAAATGGATGGATGTAATGATGGTTGGATAAATTGAATGTAGAGGGTGGATGGATGGATAGATAGATAGAATATAGATGATATATGGATAGATGGATAGATAGATGGATGTAAGTATGGATGATGGAATGATAAATGGATGGATGGATAAATGGATAGATGGATGGATGTAAGTATGGATGATGGACAGATAAATGGATGGATGGATGGATAAATGGATAGATGGACGGGTGTATGGATGGATAGATGTATGGATAAATGGATGTATCTTCTGCTGAATTTCTTTGAATTCCATTTCAATTCCTTTTCCTGTCATTCAGTTTCCTAACAATGAGAAAAGATTGATACTATTACTTCTAAACACAAACACCAACATTTATTTTTAAAACTATTATTTGATAATTTCAGTCTGATCTTCAGAGTTTGTTTCTACACTTTTAAGCACAGATAGTCTTTTTTTACCTCGTAATTCTAAAGACGAGGCAGAAGGTGTTACACAGTCATGAAAAACTGAATGGATACTTTTTTTGGATGAAAAACGAACTTTACATTTTAATTGGACCCCAGAGGGAAATTTTTTTTTCCAATTTCCTTTTCAAGAAAATTCAGACTGAGGTATTTAAACACTGATCTGACATCAATTTCTCCTTTACACTTTATCTGTCCTGAGGCTTGTTTAGTTTCTCGTGCGTGATGCCAGAAACACGCAGTATTCTTGTGTATGTGTTTATACTGTGATATTTGTGCAGATGACTCACCAGATAAAGACAATTAAGGGTTGAAGTAAGGTGAAATCCCTCGCTACCTTCAGCAAACGTCAGGTCAGTTTGATATACAGCGCTTTTCACAATATGATTGGTTTCAAAGCAGTTTTAGTGCCTTAATACCTTTAGTGAACAAACCAAATGAGACTTAGGCTTGGATATTTAGGTAGAAAAGAAAAAGCCCTGGGAACCAGCCCTTTTCAGCAGCTGTGGGATTAGAAGTAGTTTCCCCATTTTTTTTAATTGAGATTGAAAAAATCTTCAATTAAAAGTTCTGTGTTGAACCAAACTAACAAGCTCTGAGACGAATCACAACATTTGATTTGAAGTAGAAAAAATGCTTGAAAATTGATAAAGAGTCATATGTAATGCTATAAAACTACTGTATGAGTAGGGTAATGCAAGTACAGTATTTGCACAATTTTCAAATATATACAATTCTAAAGTGTCTTAGAGCATAGGGAGACTCGATTACGTCATTGGC
Source organism: Sinocyclocheilus anophthalmus (assembly GCA_018155175.1). Taxonomy (NCBI): domain Eukaryota; kingdom Metazoa; phylum Chordata; class Actinopteri; order Cypriniformes; family Cyprinidae; genus Sinocyclocheilus; species Sinocyclocheilus anophthalmus. The sequence goes on along the minus strand of JADLZN010001810.1, from coordinate 198,645 downwards.
GATGCATCGTGGGAGTTGAGCTGTTACTGTTGTGCTCTTTTAGCCGAATAGGGAATGCAAACAACACTCACTGGTTCCTTGATGGAATTGAAACTTTCCAGGCACTAATCCACAGATTAGCTACTAAAGAAAATCCTTCCGAACTTGGCGTGGCCGACAGTCTTGCAACTGTTCTACTTCATCTACTGTTATAACATTTGGTGAGAAACATTTACTTTACTGTCACTGGTGAGCTCACGTTGTGAACGCAGGGTTATGTTTGGATGTTCAACAAACGTAGCTTTTGATAGTATATCATTTGCACTAAACATGTTTAAAGTTTGTGAGTGATTGTATTTATTGAGAGCTGTATTTGGGATGGAATGGCCTTGTTGCCCGGCGTCACTGCCTGACCTCACTGATGCTTTTCTGTCTGAATAGGAACAAATCCCTGCTTCCATGTTCCAGCATTACAGGCCTTCCCAGAAGAGTGGACGCTGTTTCAAGGAGGGATTCATGCTTTTTGCAAAATGAAATGTTTAACAATACATCATCTGTGAGATCAGGCAGTGGGATCCGGCTCGCTTTTCAATTCATCCCAGTGGTGTTCATTAGGAATTCAGGTCTGGGCCATTCTAGGAGCGGGAAAAAGGTATATACACTTAGGGCTGCACGATAAATCGAAATGGAATCGAAATCGCGATTCGACAGAAGCTGCAATTGTCATGCGTATCTTTCAGTGAAGCACGGTTCTGTGATCAGCAGTAAATCTCCATCCAAAGGCCAGAGGGCGCTCTCGTGCTGAAACTCCAAATAAGCCTGGCAGAAGAAACCCAGAAAATGCCTATAGCGGTAGCTGGATAAACAGAAGATTCAACTGCTTTCATTGATTAAACGTGACTAATAAACACACGATTATGACAATATATGGTTTATCGGAGTTATTATAATTTTCATTGAAATAAAGTATATTTATAATGCAATGCCTTTATCACTGCTTAGAATACTATGAAATATGTTGCGTGCCTTATTCTGTGTAAGCCGCCACAACATCTCACAGAAGAATTGATTTCAAACACTCGACTGACGTTATGAAGTGAGTTTGGAGTAAAAATATGTTATTAAATGTGGTATTTTCACATGCTTTCAGATGGCGCAGCATTTACTTCACAGAGCCGTAGTTCACTGAGAAGCTATGCAAACAGTTGTAATTATCGCGAACAATTTCTTCGATTTCATAATCGCGCAATAAATCGTCTGCAAATTTTTTTGCATAACTTGTCAGTGAACTACGGCTCTGTGTAATAAATGCTGCTCCATCTGAAAGCACGTGATGATTTACTGCTGATTACAGAACCGGCTTTACTAACAAAATGCGCATGACAATCGCATTCGATTAATCGTGCAGCCCTATATACACTACTGTAATTAATACTTTTATTGAGCAAGGATGGATAAAATTGATAGTAAGTAAGGGTAAATACAGAGTTCTTGCATGAAGCTTTAGATGGCGCAGTCCGATAGCTCTAACTCAATATGACAATGACATCATCTTATGTCACTGCTGATTGGTTCTCTCCTGTATCGGTAGCCAATGAGCTCGCTGCTCAACATTCAAATATATGACTAGTGCTTGCTGTAGCAGTGCAGCTTGCTTCAGAAACCCTCCACATTCCCCAGCTCCACCTGTATAGATCTGCTACGAGTTGATTCATGTATGCTATATTGGGATTATTTCATGTATGTTATATTTGCAGCAGCAATATTTCTTACATGCTCACAGCAGCATGTTGTGGATGTATTGGCAGTAGCAAGTCTCGGTACTTGCTCTGCCGCAGCAGCAGTGTAGCAGATCTATTCCGCCCAAGACCAAATACATTAACTTTGTCAACTGTTTTTAACATTGATAATAGTAAGAAATGTTTATTGAGCAGCAATCAGCATATTAGAATGATTTCTGAAGGATCATTGACACCCCCCCCCCCCCTCTGAAGACTGGAGTAATGATGCTGAAAACTTACTTTGCCATCACGGGAATAAATCATATTTTAAAATATATCAAAATAGAAAACAGTTGTTTTAAATGATGGTGATATTTCTGTTTTTACTGAATTTTTGATCAAGTAAATGCAGCCTTGACATTGATAACCAATTTTGGGGTCTGTAAAATGAAAAATTTTAAAATAATTTCTCAATTACTTTTTGTCTCTTGTTAGTATAATAGATTTTTAGCGTTTTAAACTTCAATAGCAGAAATTATGTTACAGATGGTAAGTTCAATTAATTTATTTATTGAAAAATAAAATAGTCCAAATGGAAAACAGTTCAAAATTGTAAAATAAATAAATAAATAATATTTAAGAATATTGCTGTATTTCTTAAACCTTGTTATAAATATTTTTGTTTTTATTTTATATTAGGAATTCAATGCGTTTGGCTGTGTTTTTGTTCAATTTCAGCGCAAATGCACAGACATCAAGTTGCTGTATTATTATTGTCAAAAAATAAATAGACAACATTTTTTTCAAGTTAAATATATGTAAAGTTCAACACAATTAAAAAAATAAAAAATTTCCCGTCTGACTTATAAAACACATAAAAAAAAAGCAGGCTACTCTTGTAAAATTCATGAGTGCTTGTTCAGTGGTTCATCGATTGAATGCCAGAAAACGAGTGCTGGTTTGGTAAAGTTTGAGTAATGGGCTGTTTTTAACAAGTCGGTGATGTATTGTAAGCGTAGCAGGTCTTAGCGTGAGTAATGATGGGAAAGACCCCTGTGTTCCTGCGCACCCTTCAATATAAGCAGCACACTTCAAACCTCAGGAAAGGCCTAATAGAGCCGGTGTCATTCCTCTGTCAGCGTTTCAGTCTGTTATGAGCTCAGTTTGCTGTTCCTAAACAACATAAGGGGCGTATTACTTTTCCCTATTGCGCCGACAGTATGTAATATTTTCCTGTGGCCTGACATCATACAGGACGAATGCGATGTGTTGAGCAGCGAGATCCGAGAACGTACACGTGTCTGATTTTCCTGATGTTTTCCAGCACCTCATCTTTTCCTATACAGAGTTCTGATTGGTGTGACCTCTCAAATGATTATCCCGACCGCACATCAGACAGATGAAAGCACTTGTGACCTTCTTTGAGCCGTACAAATAGAAATCTGTCATTAGAGACCTCTTTAATTTCATAAATTATACTCTTGCTGGCTTTGTGCATCAGAAGAAGAGACTTTTTTTGGTCTAGGTCTATGAAAATGTTGCGTAATTATTTGCATAATGCTTGTTATACACCAGAGTGGTGTTAATTCACAGACATCTTTGACAGCTCAAACTTCGAAAGCATTTACATTGGTAGGCAGGATAATTATGTTGCATCATCATATGCATGCTTTGTGGAGAAGGTAATGCATTGCGTTTTGCATCCAAGATATTTGATCCGTTTTACACAATTTTTGTACACGCTTTGGGTTTTTATGCTGTCAGTGAGTATTTGAGTATTTTGGTTCATTCATTATTTGAAATGTAAAAAATCTTGTGTAATATAACTTGTGTTTGTTTGTTTGCTTGTTTTTATTGTATTTGTTATACTTGTATTTTTTAAAATTGTTTTTGCCATGAAAATAGCCTAAGATGCCGACATGGCATTAAATAAAAATACTACTACTACTACTACTTGACTATTTTAATTTTTTTTTAAATAAAATTGATGATTTGATCTTGATTAGTTGATTATTTTAATATTTGATCATTTTAATACTCTATTATTTGATTACTAATTACCAAAATCAAGCAGTAAAGTATTTACAATTTTCATCATCATTGATTCTTTTAATAGTTGATTATTTAATTATTTAATATTTATTTGTTTGACTGTTGATAAGGACTATAATACTTGAATGTTAATATTTTAATAATGATTGTTTATTGTTTTTTTATTACTGGTATTATTATTGCTTTATTTAATACTTAATATATTTTAGTATTTTTTCTAATATTTAAATAATAATTATAATATTTACAGTATTTTTGAAATGATTAATCAATTAATATTTTTAATTTTCATAATTTCTTATTTTCATATTTGATTATTTGTTCATTGTAAGATTGCTTGTTGACTGTTTTATTATGATTATTTTAAGACTTGAATGTTTATTTTAATACTTGCTGTTTTATTATATTATTTAATTTGTTTAATATTAGATTTAGTTATTGAATAATTGATTATTCAATTATTTAAATATTTAAAAATTTATTTTTATTACCGAATTATTTGGACTATTTTAATCTTCGATTTTAAAATTAGATTTTAATATTTTATTATTTCAGTATTTTCTTTCTCCATTATTTATTTTAATTGATATTTGATTGTTTGATTATTTGATTATGATTATATTAATACTTGATTTTTTGATTTTTAGTATCTTATTACTTGATTATTTTAATGCTTGGTTATTTTAATAGTGCATTTTTTAGTGTTTGACTTTCCTCTTGGTCATAGCTATTTCCTTTTCAGTTAGGATGCTGCCATTGTAGGGAGTAGCTCACTGAATTTTGGGACGGAGCCATTCATTTGACTTAGCATTGTTTCCTAGATTTCACAGCATGTCACAGTGTCCGTAAGGTCTTCCTCTTCCGACACGGATGTCAAAACTGACCCATCTGTCCAGGCTTTAAGAGTGAAAGTGCTGTGTTTTCCTGCTCGGTTGTGGGGGGTTTAGAAACTTATCTGTAGTCAGACAGGGTGCAGTCCTCCTTGTGTTCATGTTTGCTGTAGATAAGACCACCGGAGCTCAAAAATCACAACTCTTATCTGTTTCAAGCTCCTTAGCGCCAGGAGAGCTGCGCCACCTCACATCAATCAGCAGATTAAAATAGCACTGTATACAGCAGTACATATACCTGTGATTACTCAAGCTGCGTTCAGCTTCTCAAGAGCAATAACAGAAATGTCCCTTGGCTAGTGTTTATCATTCTAAGACCTGCAATTAAAGACCTGGCTCTGCGGATTGTGGCTTGTCCCTCTCAGCAACCAGTGTTTTGTATATCGGTTTCTCTTGGAAGGTTTCTGGCGTAGTCTCTGACTGTGTCTGTAGCCTGAAAAATGCTGCTTTTTCAGGAGCTATATTGAGGAAGGAAGATGACAAAGCATGTTTGCATTCAAAATGTGCAGTTGAATAAAGGTGGTTCATGGTCTTTTAAAAAATACAAAACTTCACTTTTTAACGTCTTGGCCAATTCGTATGACATGCAATTTGTTTAGAAAATGTATGAATGAAGCTGTACAAATTCATAGGAATTTGCCACCAATTTGCAAAATCATGACATTTATGAGACTGTTGAATATTTCGAGTTTTAGTATTTTGAATTCTTGGCTATTTAAAATTTGTATATTTTAAAATATTTTAATTTACAGTATTCTAGATCACTGATCATAAAATCTGCTTACTTTTTAAAAAAATTTCTGCACAGATTTTTCAGGGAAAACCTATGAAAATGAGAGCTATTCAAATAGTAGTAATGAATCGGCTGTTTCTAATGAAAACATACAATTTGTTTAAAAAAAAAAAGTAAACATGAAGCTGTAAGAATTTGCCACAAATTGCAAAAACATAACATTTTGAATGTTTTGAATTATTGACTTTTTAAAAATATTTTATATTTTGAATATTGTAATTTATTCTAGGTCACTTGTCAAGGAATTTGCTAACTTTTTCAGCATGTTTACAGATTTTTTGGCAAAAACTTATGAGAAATTTGAACTATTCAAGTTATTTGCACAACAAAACGGATTAAAAAAAAAAAGTGACACCATGAAAGCTGTATACAAATTAATATACATTTTTCAAAACTGTAAAATAGTTATGAATTGTCATGGGACTTGTAAGATAATTTGAATAAGTTTGAATTTTTCTATATTTACATTTTGGTATTTAATCTTTGAAGCGTTGAAAAGTAAATTGTCTACGTCACTGATCATGGACTTCTGGCTTTCGCATTTTCTATGCTGATTTGATTCTAGAACGTCTGTGAATTCTGGACTTAATATATGGGGTGAATATAAAAATTATAATTAATTACAATTTGGTAAAACAAAAAAAAAAAAAATAAAGTATTTACAAGCTCGAGAGTACTACATTTGTATTGCTGTTTTTATACTATACTTTTATGATTAAATTTTGCCGTATTATTTAGGTTAATGAATGAAGAAGCAACAGGCATCATGTGCAGATTTTTGTCATCTGTAGAGTTTTCTGTAGAGTTTTTACAGGTGCAGATTTGGTGTGGGGCCGGTCATTAGACATGACGTTATGGTGCTGTGGAAGTCTGTCTGAAACCAGTTTCCTTAGGAGGTGCCTTCAAACCCACTTTATGTCATTGACTGTTCAACCATTATAAAGAGGATCCGATGAGGATGTGGAGGAAGGCATAAGTAAACAGAGGCAGGGGAAATGGTGCTGCTGATAGAGCTGTTTCCTGCAGCAGTACGGGCGGCTGGAGTGGAAGAACAGGCTCATTAGTGCCACAGGTCTGCGGTAGATGCACCAGTTGTAGACTTCACTCACAGTGTTTCAACTCAGCAGCTTCAGCAATAGTAAGTGAACGGCATGTGTAACACTCATTTTAGCTGCTGGCCTATGTTTGTTTGTTAGTGTTTTGATTCTTTGTTAGCATTCAGAGATATTTTGATATGATAATGATAACTTGCTGGCCAGTAAGCGAGAAGATTACGGATTCTGTAGCTGCTCTTATTGATTGAGTGAGTTAATTCAGTGAAGGATTTTTCTAGGGCTGTCGCGATTCGTCGATTTTATTTGACTATTCGATTTTTTAAAATCCTCGACTTCATTTTGCCGGAAGTGGTGCATTTCACCGACGAGAATCCATAAAACACATTATTAGACTGTTTCCCAAGGCTGCATCATATATTAAACCCATTTAAAAATCATAATTAAGCATAATTGTGAATTCACAAACGCTACGATTTAATTAGCTCAATATATGCGATGCAGTTCTAACATAGGATATGCACTTTAATTATTTACATGCGTGTAGGTTAAGTACGTGCGTCACACAGCGGCTCCGTTCACAGTAGTTCCACAGGAACTGTTATCATTTACATGTGTGGAGCATCTCAAACTCCATCTCTGCATGTTGTTGTGAGTTTGGGTTTATTATAACGTTCATCTGGGAACGCAACGTGCACCATTTCATCAGATTTGTAAGGTAAATCATTTATAAATCTACGCAAACACAGGAGAAATATATTGTGGTTTCAAAATAAAAGCTCAAACCTCACTCTAAGTTTACGTGTTTTGATGTCCACATATTCATTTAATTACAGTGGCTATAGCATTTCTGTCCTAAAAAAATGGCCAGATATTAAAGATTAAGTGGACATTTGAGTTAAATGGTGCTTGGTCAATATTAAACATGTTAGATCGCACAGTAATGTGTAAAAATAATCATCAGGCCGTTGGCGCCCCCTGCAGGCCTTTGTTGTAATGCGTAATGTACATTAGCTCTATTGTTTATAATACATTATGTATTTTAACAGTTTTGTTCAATAAAACCATATGATTTCTTGCTTTTGATACTTTATTTGAACTAATTATTATTGCTTCATTGCTATTATTTATGTATTTTAAGTAATTTTAAAGGCTTTTGTTCACTTACATCTATTTTTATTACCACAAAACAAATTATTATAATTATAGGGCCCTATGAAATCCGTTTTATTTACAAATTCAGTTTTTTCCATTTTCATTTTTCTATACTCTGTTTTAATGGTTAAATTAAATTGTATTAATCAAAAAGCCTGTCTAATTAATTGAGTTTTACAGTTTTATCTTTACCAAATTCTGTTTTCCATTATTTTCTGGATTCCATTTTAATGGTTCCATTAAATTGTAATAATCAAAAGCATTCAAATTAATTCGATTTTATAAAAAAAAAAAGTTATTTTTCTGATTTGTAAGGAAATAATGCAATGTACTTTTCTCCTAAATAAATTCTGGTAAATAACATTTCTGATAAATGCTCCTTTAAAAAGTATTTTTTTTGATTATAATTGTATTATTAGTAGACCAGAACATGTGGATATGTTGTCATTCTTACACTATAATACTGAACTTTGATTTCAGTGATTTGGACTATGAGATGGACACTTGCTTCTTGCACTCTATGTTGCACTTTACTTTTGCTTTAAAAAAAGGATTTCATAGAAATTTGGATTTCATTTGGTTTAATAAAATATAGTTTAATACAATATTCTTAAGTAAAATTGTTGATTTTTTGTGGGAAATTTAATCGTTTAGATTAATCGATAAACTAGTCGATAGATTAATCGAAATAAAAATAGTCGTTAGTGGCAGCCCTAGATTTGTCAGACTGATTCAGACCAGTTTGAATGATTCATTATAAGAACCGGCTATTAAGAGTAATTTTTCTGTGAATCAGACTACACTGGTCATGCTGCATGTTTGTTTTTGCGTGCAGCCTGGGTCACTGATCATGGAATCTGCTGACTTATAAGCAATTTCTACGCTGATTTTCTGGAAATTCTGTGGAATTCTGGATTTAAATAATAATGGATTTTAATACAATCTTTCAATAATGGATTTAAATATGGTAAAATGTTTTAAAGGAGCGGAGAGTACTACACTTTTATTGGCAGATTAAAGCATAGTTAAATTTATCTGTACTATTTAGTTTAATAATTTAAAAGTAATCAAAGAACTTGCCTAGTAAAACAGGATAATTACAAAAAATTGCTAATAAAACAGGATATTCTGTGATTTTCAGACTTTTAACTATCCATAATTTATTGGATTGTAGAAAGTTACCAGAAGGAAGATAGTTAAAAGAGTTCAAATAAATAAGAGGTGGAGTAAGTTATTAAATTTTGATTGTGAAGATTTTTTATTTATTTGAAATAACAATGAACAGAATAATCACTATGAGTATTATGGAAATAGCCAGGCTCAATTTTGAGTTTATGTAGACATTAAAGTAGTGCTGAGCAACATTTACATTTTAAAATCGCGATTATTCGCATGATTGCCTGCGATTAATCGCGATTAATCACATTGTTATGCATATGACCTTACGCAGCAGAGCGTGGCGCGGGACAATACTTGATGGGTGAGTGCGGGTGCGGGTGTGGGGGTAGAGACTCGTGTGTGTGTGTGTGTGGGATGCGGGAGAATAATTAGGGTGTACTCACACTAGGCAATCTTAATCGTGCCCAAGCGCGTTTGACCCCCAAAGCACGGTTCGTTTGACTAGTGTGATTGCTCCGTGCGTTCGTTTAGCCATCCCTGGCTCGGTTGGAAGAGGTGTGCCAGAGCGTGGTACGCATGTAGTGTGAGCGGAGCGCAGATCTTCTGATATGTGTGCAACATGATTGTGTGAACATTTCTGAGCGGCAAAAGCGATAGATCTGTAAAACAATATATTGTGAGAGGGCTGTGTGTTACCGCGTCCCAAACGACTCAAAATAATAAACCACAAAGTTAACAAAACGATGCACTCCACTATGCTGAGCTAGTGCGCTTCTCTTCTGTCTTCACGTGCTATCGGAAACTTCCTATTTCCCACTTATGAAGTCATGATTACGAGCATGTTGCATTCTTTTCTGTTAAAAATAATAGTGAACAGTGGTTTGTGAATGTTGATGCTTATCCTAAATAATTTTATCAGGAGCGTCCGTGTGAGCGCTCTTGCAGTTTTAGGCCCTCCCCAAATGCTCTCACACTCATCCCACCCCTCCTGTGACCCATGGTTTGTCTGTATGTGTATTCAGAGCCAGTGAGCAACGGACTTTCATAATAATAAAAAACTGCGTTAATGCGCGATAAAATAATTGTCGGCGTTAATCAATTAATGCATTAACGCGACAATAACGCGTTAACTTACCCAGCCCTACTTTAAAGACATCTTATTGTTTTGTATTGGCACTTGTTCCAGGAAAACATTTAGTGTTTTTTCTATTTCTGTGGCTGTGTTCCTGAGAATGGTTGTTTGGGCATTTATGGAGCTGTGCAATAAAGATAAAACACATTAAGGACTGAAAGACGTGGATTTATAGACACCCGAACTAGAAAATTAATTTCCCAGTAACATCTCAGGAAATCTTCTGAATTACATCATATGACTTTGGGTTGTAATTAGCTCCGTTTACATCCACATGTTTTCCTCGTGTACAGCATTTGAGAATCTCCTGTCTGGTTCGGCACGGTTCATGTCTTGTATTTAATGGTGTAAGTAAATGTGGGCGGGCAGACACAGTTTTGTTTCCGTGTATAGCTAGAAATGCCTATGTATATAGAATATCATCCACCTCCGTCCCCCTCGGGCCCCCGGGCCATCTCTCTCCCTCCATGCGTGGCGTCATGGACAGGCTCTGTGTCGGAGAACAGCTGTGGGCCGTATGGCAGCGCAACACCCCCGCATTCCTCCCCTCTAAACGAGTTTTCATTTGTAGCTGACAGCTTCATTGGACTTCTTTGTCCCCGGGAGGGCCCCAGGGTGGATGACTGTTGTTGTCTTTACCCAGGGAGCTTTGTTTCTGTGGCTTTGCAAGCCTCTCGACAAAATTCTTATTTTGAACAGGATGGTTTCTATTAGTGCTGGGCGGTATGACCAAAAATGTATATCACTGTATTTTCCAAAATTATACCGGTTTCACGGTACATGACGGTTTTTTTTTTTTTCATGCATGACCGGGTGTTAACCATATTTTCTTCTGATTGAGAGAGGAAATACTGCAGTATATTGACTTAGAATGCCCTATTTTACTGTTATGATGAGTGAATATTGTCAAAAAATACCACACTAAATAGCGACTAAACACGACCCCTTTTGAAGGGGTTATATGATGCATTTTTAATTTTTCCTTTCTCTTTGGAGTTTTTACAAGCTCTTGGTGCATAAAACGATCTGTAAAAGTTCAAAAGACTAAATCCAAATCCAAAGACAATTCTTTATAAAAAGTTCAGAGTTCAAACCACGCCTACCTAAAATTCGGGCTCGTTCTAAAACGGCCCCCACATATCTACCTCACTATGTGGGAAAAAATATTTGCGTAATGCCACCCAAATGTTCACGCAAAGAAAGCGTAACTTTTATTCTCGCTGTAGTATGGTTGACGCTGCAGCCATGTCGTGAAGATGCTGTGTTTCGTTGTGAAAGCGAAACTACTTTGTTTGGGCTTCCAAAAGAGGACACGTCTAGAAATCAGTGGTTCGTTGTATTTACAACACTGTCCAGAACAGTTCAACCCAAATATTCAAATATGTGTGCAGCACATTTTATGGAGGACCGTTTCCTGATCCTGGAGAATAACGTTAGACTAAAATGCCGGCAGTTCTGACTCACAGTTTGTAAGTATGTTTTCATTTAAAGGATTTGCCACTGATGATTCAAACGCGAGTTTTGGGCAGTAGAGTAGCACTTGTTGTTTGTCATTTCTCCGATCACAACATGGCAGACCAGGGGTTTATGTTTACGCGGCACGATGCAACGCAATGGTAAAAAGACAGTATAAGTCATTATAATCCGTAATTATGTCCCCACTGGATGCAACAAATGCCTCGTTTGTAATGGGTTTTAATGTTTTTGTCTCATCGCTCCGGCCGGGACACGCCATCACAGTATGTGAGGGGGCGTAACATTTCCATCTCACGCTTGAGGTATTCGGCAATCACAAATGCACTGGATAGCTGGCCAATCAGCGTACCACCTCGCTTTTCAGACCGATGAGCTTTGAAAAAAAAATCAACCGTTTCAAAAAGGCGGGGCATAGAGGAGAAACAATACTGTACAGTATGTGGAAAATAATGTGTTTTTTTACTTTAAACCGCATAAAAAATATCTCAATAAACACATTTCATTACACCAAATACACAACCATGTTCTTTTAGCAACATCATATGACACCTTTAATACATGTTAACCAGGAGTCACTCTCATTTATAATCGCGGCATCGTCTGATAAAATCAACATGCATCTACACTAAATGCGGTTGTTTTGGCTATATTACTTTTTTGTCTCATGCAGCGCACTGCCTGCGTCTGAGAGTGTTAGGAAACGCTGTTTTGTACTCATTTATTGACGAGTCGGCTGCGGTGCGACCAACTGAATGCACTGCTTCTCTGCCGCTCACTGCACAGAACAGACGCCTAGAGAGGTGACACTTCTCCGGGAAAGACAGACCTCGCGCTCGCGGGACAGCACTGGCGACATCTTCCAACTGAATCATAGCTAAGGTTTATCCAAAAAAGTCGCTAGGTTTGTCAGTATATTCTATGGAAAAAATACGCTAAAAGGGTCTGAAAGTTGCTAAATCTAGTGCTAAAGTCGCGCTCGTGTGTGTGAGAGACGCGGGAGCTGATGGCAGGGGGCGTTGGATATTTGTGGCCATCAATGTGGATATTGTGGATGAGTTCTTCTGTGTCATCACATTCTACTAGTTCTACAGCTTCAGTTTCAGAACTTTCAGCTTAGTAACACATACAGCTGTTCCCTCACCTCAGTGCAACAGTGAAAAGAGACCCCTTTCAAACAGTGTCGCGTTCCGAACGTTGTTTAAGCGACATACACCGGTATTGCGGTATTTTAAAAATTAATATAATAACAAAAATAAACAACGTTATTCGGTATGGAACCGGTTACCGCCCAGCACTAGTTCTATGATGTTCGGTTCTTAAAACGTCTGCCTAGTTCTAAAATACTCATCCACGCATTTGTTTGATCAAAAATGCACAAAGAACAGTGATAATATTAAAGATAATTACAATTGAGAATAAACCGATTTCCTAATGAATATATTTTGAAAATTTAATTTATTTCTGTGATGACAAATCAGATATTACTCCAGTCTTCAGTGTCACAAGATCCTTCAGAAATCTTTCTAATATGCTGATTTGACCTCAGGAAACATTTCAATTTTGTTTTTGTACATTTGTACATTTTCAAGGTTTTGCGTTTAGTATTTTATGAAAACCATGACACACTACCATTAAAAAATGAGGTAAATAAAATAGTAAATAAATGAAAAAAAAAAAAAAAAATTTTATGCAAACAAATATGCATAATGATCAAGAGCAACATAAAGTATTAACTACTGTATATATATATATAATATATATATATATATTATATACTATAGATAATATTATATATATACAGTGGGTACGGAAAATATTCAGACCCCCTTAAATTTTTCACTCTTGTTATATTGCAGCCATTTGCTAAAAATAATTTAAGTTAATTTTTTTTTCCTCATTAATGTACACACAGCACACAATATTGACAGAAAAACACAGAATTGTGACATTTTTGCAGATTTATTAAAAAAAGAAAAAATGAAATATCACATGGTACTAAGTATTCAGACCTTTGCTGTGACACTCATATATTTATCTCAGGTGCTGTCCATTTCTTCTGATATTCCTTGAGATGGTTCTACACCTTCATTTGAGTCCAGCTGTGTTTGATTATACTGATTGGACGATTAGGAAAGCCACACACCTGTCTATATAAGACCTACAGCTCACAGTGCATGTCAGAGCAAATGAGAATCATGAGGTCAAAGGAACTGCCTGAGAGCTCAGAGACAGAATTGTGGCAAGCACAGATCTGGCCAAGGTTACAAAAAAAATTCTGCTGCACTTAAGGTTCCTAAGGAGCCAAGTGCCTCCATAATCCTTAAATGGAAGACGTGTGGGACGACCAGAACCCTTCCTAGAGCTGGCTGTCCGGCCAAACTGAGCTATCAGGGGGGAAAATACTTGGTGAGAGAGGTAAAGAAGAACTTAAAGATCACTGTGGCTGAGCTCCAGATATGCAGTCGGGAGATGGGAGAAAGTTTAGAAAGTCAACCATCACTGCAGCCCTCCACCAGTCGGGTTTTTATGGCAGAGTGGTCCGACGGAAGTCTCTCCTCAGTGCAAGTCACATGAAAGCCCGCATGGAGTTGTGTGATGGTGAGAAATAAGATTCTCTGGTATGATGAGAACAAGATAGAACTTGTTTGGCCTTAATTATAAGCGGTATGTGTGGAGAAAACCAGGCATGCTCATCACCTGTCCAATACAGTCCAAAAAGTGAAGCATGGTGGTGGCAGCAACATGCTGTGGGGGTGTTTTTCAGCTGAAGGACAGGACGACTGGTTGCAATCGAGGGAAAGATGAATGCGGCCAAGTACAGGGATATCCTGGACAAAACCTTCTCCAGAGTGCTCAGGACCTCAGACTGGGCCGAAGGTTTACCTTCCAACAAGACAATGACCCTAAGCACAAAGCTAAAATAACGAAGGAGGGCTTCACAACAACTCTGTGATTGTTCTTGAATGGCCCAGCCAGAGCCATGACTTAAACCCAATTGAGCATCTCTAAAGAAACCTAAAAATGGCTGTCCACCAAAGTTTACATCCAACCTGACAGAACTGGAGAGGATCTGCAAGGAGGAATGGCAGAGGATCACCAAATCCAGGTTTGAAAAACTTGTTGCATCTTTCCCAAAAAAGACTCATGGCTGTATTAGATCAAAGGGTGCTTCTACTAAATACGAGCAAAGGGTCTGAATACTTAGGACCACATGATATTTCAGTTTTTCTTTTTTAATAAATCTGAAAAAATGTCAACAATTCTGTGTTTTCTGTCAATATGGGGTGCCCGTGTGTACATTAATGAGGAAAAAAAAAAAAAAAACTTAAATGATTTTAGCAAATGACTGCAATATAACAACGAGTGAAAAATGTAAGGGGGTATGAATACTTTCCGACCCACTGTATTATACTATACTATACTATACTATATATATATATATATATCTATAATATTATTATATATATATTATATATATACCCACACAGTGGGGAAAAACGTATTTAGTCAGCCACCAATTGTGCAAGTTCTCCCACTTAAAAAAGATGAGAGAGGCCTGTAATTTCATCATAGGTATACCTCAACTATGAGAGACAAATGAGAAAAAAAAATCCAGAAAATCACATTGTAGGATTTTAAAGAATTTATTGCAACTTATGGTTGGAAAAAAAAAAAAATATATATTATTATATCTATAAAGTTTAAGTGAAATGAAAACGAAGGTTATATGTATATGTTAATAAATGGTTTCAATATTATTATTAATAATAATAATGATAATAATAAAAACCATTATTAATAATTGAGTACCAATAATAAGGGGCAGCAAATCAGAATATTTGAAGAGTTCAGAAGTAAACATGCACAATGAAGACTGGAAGAATGGCATGCTGGTGGGTGAAAACTTCAGCTTTCAATCACAGGGAGTTAAATTACATTTTAAAATAGATGCATATAAATGTATTTCCTATATATAGCATAAATCCTTGTCAATTAAAAAAAATCCACTTTTTTATTGCGCATCTTGAAGCAAAACACTAATAGTTGTTAAATGTTATATTTTATATGTATAAAATTGTATAGTATTTTTATGAATATTTCGTAATAACTTTTATTTGATCGTTTTACATTTTATATTATTTTACTTATTTAAATTGTTTGCATCTTTTTATTATTTGCATATGTTGCAGATGAATATGCTTCACCAGTGACCAGTCATGAGCATGTGTGCAATCTGCTGCGCCATGGCTCCGACCAAAAATGAATTCTCAGTCAAATCTGAAATTTAAACAGTTTATTGACACTGTTTATTTTGGTTGTTGTGCCGTTCTCTGGTGATTTATGCCCCTCAAGGAACAGGAATGTTCCACACCCAGACTTTACCACAGTCTCCACCACAAGCAATATTAAATCTGGACAGTTATAGGAATCAGAAAGTGTCGTCTGGTGCTGATTAAGGCAGAGTGGACAGTAAGGGCAAAGTCAATGCACAGTTACCACTTCCTAAGATTTTCTAAATAAAAATGGACTATTTTAACATTTGTGTGTGCTAATTGGAGTATTATGTCTTTAACATAGCAAATTCTGTTGGAATCAGTAGTGAGTAGAGATGCTTTGTGTTAGAAGTTGCTGCCTGTGATGAGCGTTTTAAATCAATCGTGTATGATGTTCTGTTTTGAATGCAACCTCAGAAGTCAGCTGCCTATCTAGGTCACTAGGTTTTGGAACAAAACAAAGGTCACTTTCTGAACCAGTTCTGGTTTACTAACTGTGTATTTGATTAGCAGGCCGAGGGGCAAGGAAATAAATCTTTGTCCAGCTTTAAAGAGCTCAGCAAATCCTTCTGGAAGAGGCTGATATAGGATTGAAGTAAACCGTGAGTCATTAGGTGAAGAGCCAAAGATCAGTGCCATGGTGTCACTTACAGCTTACATACACTAAGGTGAGCTAAATTTGTAAAGAGATTGCCAACTCTGTCAGGCAGATGAGCGGTGTGTTAGAGCACAAAACTGTTAACAAGACTAAACCTGCTAATCCCATGATCCTACCAGTGGCATTGAGAGCCAGAGGGCAAAGTTCAGCTTTGAATGCCGAGCAGTTTGAGGTCTACTTTATATAAAGGTTCCAAAATAGGTTTTGCACAGTGATGCCATAGAGAAGAACCGTTTTTGGTTTCCCAAATAACCTTTCAGTCAACAGTTCTTAAACCTTTTTTTCCTTAGTGTGATGTGCATTTTAAAAATATAAAAAAGAAACATTTTCCGACAAATAAGGGTCCTATCTAGCGAAATGATGTCAGTTTCTAAAAAATAAATAATATAATACACACACACACACACACACACACACACACACACAACACCCTGCTGTTCAAAAGTTTAGGATCAGTAAGATTTTTTATGTTTTTTAATGGAGTCTCTTTTGCTTATCAAGGCTGTATTTATTTGATCAAAAATACAGAAAAAAACTAATATTGTAAGATATTATTTCAATTTCTAATATTGGTTTACTCTTTTAATATACCTTCAAATATAATTTATTCCTGTGATAAAAGCAGAATTTCAGTATCATTATTCCAGTTTTCAGTGTCACACGATCTTCAGAAATAAATCATTCTAAGATGCGATTATTATCAGTGTGGAAACAGTTGGTGCTTCATGTTTTTTTTGAATAAAAGTATTCATTATTTTCAAAAAAGGAACGAAAAAAAATTTACAGACTCCAAACTTTTGAACGTTATATTGTAACACAAGATTTCCATTTGTGTGTATATATATATAATTTGCAAAATTATTCATTTGCAAAAACGATAACTCTGATAAATGATTTTATTTTCAGAAATCATGTTTTTTTTATTGCGCATTCCAAGTAAAATCAAATCAAACTGCAGGCGGGTTGTTTTGATTAAGTAATAATAACTGAAACAAATACAGGTAATTTACAAAATAAAAGTTCATTGAAAGTATGTTTTTTTTTTCATATTAAAAGTTTGTTTTATAGCAAGAGCAGATAACTCCAACAGTCGTTTTTGGCAAAAGCAGATAACTCCAAATTTCATGTTTTAGAGTTTAAAAACCACTTGTTTAATCTTTGTAATCTCCTCAAATGACAAAGTAGATGTCTGACAAAGTTGTTGTGGTTGTGATCATAAACTGTATGGATGTGATTACACGCACTTACACAGAGCTTTTCCTCAACATTGTAACGTGCTGCTTTTGCAAGCTTCCGTGAAAATGTTTCAGCTTTTGTTTTCCTTTTTCGCTCTGAAGAAGATATCACAGGTTCATCAGGTTTGTCGAAATTATCCATCCTCCATCACTTTTAGTCAGCTTTGACGAAACTCTCAGCTAGCGCGTCTTTTCAAAGTGAAAGTAGCCTTATCACCTGACCTGAATACAGCGAGCTGATTCAATAAAATGGACTTATCGGCTTCTGTTCAAAAAACAACAAGGGCGCTTGTCGGCTCCAGCAGTAAAATGTGCACTCACGATGACTTGAAAGTGGACAAAACCGGCATTTTTGACAAAACGTGTTTAGGGTTCTGATCGCGCTATATATGTGGAGAATATTTTTGGAGAATATTCTTTTTTTTTTTTAAGTGGCGTTTATCGGTTTTTGCAAATGAACTTTTTAATATACAGGTGCGTCTCAATAAATTAGAATGTCGTGAAAAAATTCATTTATTTCAGTAATTCAACTCAAATTGTGAAACTCGTGTATGAAATAAATTCAATGCACACAGGAGAAGTAGTTTAAGTCTTTGGTTCTTTTTAATTGTGATGATTTTGGCTCAAAAACCCACCAATTCACTATCTCAACAAATTAGAATACTAATTAGACCAATAAAAAAAACATTTTTAGTGAATTGTTGGCCGTCTGGAAAGTATGTTAATTTACTGTAAAAAGGGGCTCCTTTTGCTTTAATTACTGCCTCAATTCAGCGTGACATGGAGGTGATCAGTTTGTGGCACTGCTGAGGTGGTATGGAAGCCCAGGTTTCTTTGACAGTGGCCTTCAGCTCATCTGCATTTTTTGGTCTCTGTTTCTCATTTTCCTATTGAATACTAGTTCTGGCAGGTTTGCTGGCCAGTCAAGCACACCAACACCATGGTCATTTAACCAACTTTTGGTGCTTTTGGCAGTGTGGGCAGGTGCCAAATCCTGCTGGAAAATGAAATCGGCATCTTCAAAAAGCTGGTCAGCAGAAGGAAGCATGAAGTGCTCCAAAATTCTTGGTAAACGGGTGCAGTGACATAAAAAAAACACAATGGACCAACACCAGAAAATGACATTGCAGCCCAAATCATCACAGAATGTGGAAACTTAACACTGGACTTCAAGAAACTTGGGCTATGAGCTTCTCCACCCTCCTCCAGACTCTAGGACCTTGGTTTACAAATTAAATACAAAACTTGCTCTCACCTGACAAAAAGAGGACTTTGGACCACTGGGCAACAGTATAGTTCTTCTTCTCCTTAGCCCAGGTATAAGACGCCTCTGACGTTGTCTGTGGTTCAGGAGTGGCTTAACAAGAGGAATACGACAACTGTAGACAAATTCCTTGACACGTCTGTGTGTAGTGGCTCTTGATGCCTTGACCCCAGCCTCAGTCCATTCCTTGTGAAGTTCACTCAAATTCTTGATTCGATTTTGCTTGACAATCCTCATAAGGCTGCGGTTCTCTCGGTTGGTTGTGCATCTTTCACACTTTTTCCTTCCACTCAACATTCTATGAATATGCTTGGATACAGCACTCTGTGAACACCCAGCTTCTTTGGCAATGAATTTTTGTGGCTTACCCTCCTTGTGAAGGGTTTTAATGATTGTCTTCTGGACAACTGTCAAGATCAGCCGTCTTCCCCATGATTGTGTAGCCTATAGTGAACCAAACTGAGAGACCATTTTAAAGCCTCAGGAACCTTTTGCAGGTGTTTTGAGTTGATTAGCTGATTGGCATGTCACCATATTCTAATTTGTTGAGATAGTGAATTGGTGGGTTTTTGTTAAATGTGAGCAAAAATCATCACAATTAAAAGAACCAAAGACTTAAACTACTTCAGTCTGTGCATTGAATTTAGTAATACACTAGTTTCACAATTTGAGTTGAATTACTGAATTAAATGAACTTTTCCATGACATTCTACTTTATTGAGATGCACCTGTAATACAGTATACTGTACTGTATATATACTTTTTAACCTCAAATTTTTATTCTGGAAGTGAACTAATCCTTTAAAAGCTGGGAGGTGAAAACTTTTTGATTTCGAGGATCAGGGTAAATTGCACTTATTTTGTCTTCTTGGCAACATTTAAGTATCCTGTTCAAAGGTTTTTACTAGGGATGCTCCGATCAGGATTTTTGCAGCCGATACGGAGTACCGATTTCTTGTCATGGTGATCGGCCGATACCGATACCGATTCTGATGCTTCAAGCTTTATATAGATGGTTTCATCGGGCACAGGCGCCTGGCCTGAAGTTAACTTTTGGTCTGTGTTTGTTTATCAGTCTGGCTATAGCACTGGCTACAAACGCAGTTAAAGTTAAGGTGATGAGTAGACTGAAGTTGGGCTCAGGTGGTTGTGCTGTGGGATGTGTTTCCCATACATTTATATATTTGTGCCGCACGCCACAATATCAAAACTGACGGATTTTCCAAAAGACTTGGTTGAATAAACATGAGCACGTACTGCACGTTTAAAAATCAAAACGAGGCGCAGGTGTTTTTATATCACTGTATTTCTGAAGGAAGACTATCTTTAGAACATTTTTGATGTAATTTTCGTTTCATCTAGCATGTTATATGCCTGATAAAGCAGCGTTTGTGAACTCAGTGCTGCTTTGTGTACAGTGTTACTGGGGAAACCTCTGTTTCTCCCGCTTAAAGAACCTCCTGCTGGCAGAGAATTAATTTGCATTCCAATAAGTCCATCTGATTTACGCAGCAAACATATTTTGCTTTTCATATATCCACGGGTAGGGTTAACTAACAAAATGAATTCAGATATTTGCGGGTGGCTTAAAAAGCTAATGATGCAAATATTATAAATAAATTTTTTTCATGAAGCAGACAATTTTGTGTGTTCGTTCGCCTGGTCGGGAAGTTGCAGTGACAGAAACGGTGACATTCCGCAGACGTGTGCAGTGAGGCGCAGTCAGCTCTAACGTCACTGAATTGCTGTTTAAAACATAAGTACACCATCATCATCATATCATCATGAAAAACATTCACGACAAAAGCGAAATTTTCATGTTTCTCGAAACGTCATAGGCATTTCCAAACCGGCGATGACAGGACGCGGCGCCAAATCATTTATGGCCACACGAATCATGTACGTCGTCACCATTGACTTCATAAAATTGACGATCGGTTCGTGAGATCGGTCAAGTTAGTGAGTACCGATCGAGTCATAAAATGTGATTATCGGCCGATACCGATCTCCGGCCGATCGATCGGAGCATCCCTGGTTTTTACACTCTTAGCTCATTTTAAAGTTGGATGTGAAAATAATGACTGGAATGAGTTTCAAGATTTTTGTTTTAATATTTCAGAACTTTTAGTTTAGGACTTTTTTCCCCCCTACACATTAATGGAAGAATGTACACTTGAGGACCAGTAACGGAGCTTAATGTCATTAAAATAATTTTTTCCCAACCTTACTCATGAGTCAACTCATTCCGAAATCAAGACTTATTCTGCACGGCTGGCTGTTGTGTCGCCCCCCCCCCCCCCAACCGGGGCAGAGCTTTTGAATGAGTGATGACATGGTTCGGGCCTGTGGGGTCGTGGCCTATTGAGCAGTAACATAACCCCAATCAGAAGCAGTGACGTCGGTGGCCTGGCTCTGCTCTGGTGTGCCTGAGTGGAATGTGCTGTGAAGAGGTCAGTCCGGGGTCTGGACACAGAGTCTCTGTGTGCTCTCAAACCTCTGACTGGCTCATCCAGCTCTTACTGGATTATGGAATATTAATCCCTGACTATCGTTATCTTCAAAACAAACAAACAACTTTACCAACGTCAGCAAAACAGCGTTTTGCTTTTTTGCTAAGGCCTTGTTCTTCATACGTGGATTGAGTTAGCGGGGTGTAATTGTTGACGATTTTACACAATCCTGGATTGCTACATCAATCATCACACAGTTGTCATCATAGCAAAAGGTCCAGAAGATTAAACTAAGATCAGAATCAGGTTTGACATAAACAGAATTTTTATTATGGCTTTAGAAGGCAGTGAGGCTTGAATCCATTCAGCATCCTAATAGGTAGTCATGCTTTCAACAAGTTCATTATGCAACTCAACATTTTAATGCATGCAGCAACAGCACAGGGCTAATTTTGTTTACTTAAACTTTCATTTATATACAGTGGTGGCCAAAATTATTAGAACAATAGTATTTTCACCAGCTAAAAATGGTTTTAAGTCAGTTATTTCTATCTTTTGTTGTAGTGTGTCAGTAGGAAATATCAGTTTAGTTTTCCAAACTTTCATTTTGCCATTAATTGTAATAATGAGTGAGATTTTTGTTTGCACAAGGAGTCTGACAACAACCAGCGCTCCACACAGAGATCTGATCTCAGCATCATCCAGTATGTCTGGAATGACAGGAAGAAACAGAACAAACGGAGACAGACTAAATCCAGAAGAACTGTGGCAATGTCTCCAAGACGCTTCAAGAAACCTACCGGCAAAGCTCCCTGAAAAACGATGCGCAAGTGCACCTAGGCTGCTTTAAACGCAAAGGATGGTCACACCAAATGTTGATTTAATTTAGTTAATAGAAGATAATTGATCAAGATAATCTATTTATGACATTATTTTTGTTAGCATCCTCATTTTACAGAATGTTTACTCAAGTGCCTAAAACTTTTAACAGTACTGTAGCTTTGCAGGAAGGTTATAAATTAATTTTTGGCCACAACTGTATAAGCAAAAAATGTAAGTAAACTTTTAAAAAATGTGTTATATACATATATTATGAGTATGCATGTTTGTTTGTATAGTATATATATAGATATATATATAATAATGGGTACGGAAAGTAGATCAGACCACCTTAAATTTTCAATCTTTGTATATTGCAGCCATTTGATAAAATATTTAAGGTAATTGTTTTTCCTCATTAATGTCCCACACAGCACCCCATATTGACAGCAAAAACAGAATTGTGGCCATTTTTTCAGATTTATTAAAAAAGAAAAAATGAAAAACTGAAATATCACATGGTCCTAGTATTCAGACCCTTTGCTGTGACACATATTTAACTCAGGGTGCTGTCATTTCTTCTGATCATCCTTGAGATGGTTCCTCACCTTCATTTGAGTCCAGCTGTGTTTGCTTATACTGTTGGATTTGATTAGGAAAGCCACACACCTGTCTATATAAGACCTTACAGCTCACAGTGCATGTCAGAGCAAATGAGAATCATGAGGTCAAAGGAACTGCCTGAAGAGCTCAGAGACAGAATTGTGGCAAGGCACAGATCTGGCCAAGGTTACAAAAAAAATTTCTGCTGCACTGAAGGTTCCTAAGAGCACAGTGGCCTCCAAAATCCTTAAATGGAAGACGTTTGGGATGACCAGAAACCTTCCTAGAGCTGGCCATCCGGCCAAACAGAGCTATCGGGGGAGAAGAGCCTTGGAGAGAGAGGTAAAGAAGAACCCAAAGATCACTGTGGATGAGCTCCAGAGATGCAGTCGAGAGATAGGAGAAAGTTGTAGAAAGTCAACCATCACTGCAGCCCTCCACCAGTCGGGGCTTTATGGCAGAGTGGCCCGACGGAAGCCTCTCCTCAGTGCAAGACACATGAAAGCCCGCATGGAGTTTGCTAAAAAACACCTGAAGGACTCCAAGATGGTGAGAAATAAGAATCTCTGGTCTGATGAGACCAAGATATAACTTTTTGGCATTAATTCTAAGCGGTATGTGTGGAGAAGGGAGAAAGAAGGAAAACCAGGCACTCTTCATCACCTGTCCAATACAGTCCCAACAGTGAAGCATGGTTGTGGCAGCATCATGCTGTGGGGGTGTGTTTCAGCTGCAGGGACAGGCGGATTGGTTGAAATCGAGGGAAAGATGAATGCGGCCAAAGTACAGGGATATCCTGGACGAAAACCTTCTCCAGAGTGCTCAGGACCTCAGACTGGGCCGAAGGTTTACCTTCCAACAAGACAATGACCCTAAGCACACAGCTAAAATAATGAAGGAGTGGCTTCACAACAACTCTGTGACTGTTCTTGAACGGCCCAGCCAGAGCCCTGACTTAAACCCATTGAGCATCTCTGGAGAGACCTAAAAATGGCTGTCCACCAACGTTTACCATCCAAACTGACAGAACTGGAGAGGATCTGCAAGGAGGAATGGCGGAGGGAATCCCCAAATCCAGGTGTAAAAAAACTTGTTGCATCTTTCCCAAAAAAAAACTCATGGCTGTATTAGATCAAAAGGGTGCTTATACTAAATACTGAGCAAAGGGTCTGACTACTTAGGACCATGTGATATTTCAGTAATAAATCTGCAAAAATGTCAACAATTCTGTGTTTTTCTGTCCAATTTTTTTTTTTTTTTTTTTTTATGGGGTGCTGTGTGTACATTAATGAGGAAAAAAAAAAAAAAATTAACTTAAATGATTTCAGAAAATGGCTGCAATATAACAAAGAGAGAAAAAATTAAGGGGGTCTGAATACTTTACGTACCCACTGTATATATATATATAACCTTAGGAAGGAGAACAGCCAGCAGTCTGCCTCAAGTGCTTACAGTCTCGCGTGCATCGCTCTGAATGCTGGGAGTCGTTTCCCTCTGTGTTTTGCTTAACAGATATAAAGCGCTGACTACTTAAATGGTTTCCCAAGGTTTACCTTTAGTCTAATCCAAACCAAAATGTGTTGTTTATTCATCTTCATGTCAATCCAAAGTTTTTTTTTTTCATCTAAAAGAGATGTTTAGAACAATATTGACACTGTTCCTTTCTGTGCAATGAAAGTGAATGGTGACCTGGAGCTTTAAAAGCCATAAAAGTATCATAAAACTGGTCTGCATGATGCATGCTTTTTATTTCATGTCTTCTGAAGGCATACTTCCACCATTTGTTTTTATTACGTGGAACAGAGCAGACCTGGTATACTTCCAGAGGTTTGCAACAGAAGAATGAAAATCTAAGGCAGGTTGCTCCTTATGACTTTTATATGCTGTTTAGTACCTATTGAGGATACAAGGTCTAACATTGTCCCATAAAACATCCTCTTTAGCACAATGACCAAAGGATGAATGCAGAAGAATCACTACCAGACAAAAGTATGGACTCGCCTGCTCTTTTCCACATTTAAATAATAGTAAAGTCCTTGGAACTTTGAAATAACACCAAAATTTATAAACAAATCAAATCGCTCTTATATCTGAACTTCTAGAATCCAGTTCTGCTTTATCTGGGCCTAAACTAACTTTGAGGTGCATCCTGGGATGCTTTTTAAACAATATTGAAGGAGTTCGCAGATATGCCGGACTCTTGTTGTTATCAGGTAAATGATCCATTTACAAAAAAAAAAAAAAAAATATACCTATATAATATATATATATAGATATATAAAAATAAAAATCAATTTTGTTTTATGTTATTTACATTTCATGACAAAGGGCCATATATATCGAAAGGTTTTTAACATGAGAAAGCGTGTCTATACTTTTGCGTTGTTGTGTTGTTCTAATATCTCTGCATTTGTCCCAATCTAACGTTGTTTCTGCCTTCAATCTAGTTCTCTTATATGATGCAAGAAGAAATATTCCAATTTACTCCTGATGCCTCCATATCCACCATAGTTTTAAGCGCTCTGAGGATTTGAGGTACATTAATCTAACAAAAAATGCAGCATAAAAAAAATGTAAGGACTAATGTAAAAGCGTCATCCCAGATTATTACATTACTTTGTGTGCAATCGTCCTCCTGTTTTTATCCTGCCTGGCTTCAGACGTGACAGTGGTCAGCACGATAATCTCAGGACAGAGAGACCAGATCACGCACAGGGAACAGGGAGGGATGGTTAGTATGTCAGTGTCTCAAATCCCAAATCTGAGATTGATGTCTTTGGTGGTGTTGAGTGACGTGAATAGTGTCAGTGTTTGGAAATGAAGGACATATGTTGATAGTTCAATTTGCTAAGTTAACCGTTACTAGTACTTTGACTCATGCTGAGGGGTTTGAACAATATTATTACAGCATTGAATGTTGATATAACTCATCTTGCACTGTTTGTACTTGGGATGAATGATACCTCATATCAAATAGCTTAGTGTGTAGTGGTGTGCTATTTGTTTTTTTTAAGTGATCTGACCTGCAATGATTTTTTTTTTTTACCTGATGAATGATAAACAGACAAAAACTTTCACTCGTCTTTAACTGGTGTGTACTTCAGATAAAATGATACAAATCTGCCAGTGCACTGCAACTAAATATACTTGCATTAAAGATATACAATATTATTCAATGTTGCTTCTCAAGTAAATGGGATTTTTTATACAAAAATTAACAATGGCATATATTTTGCAGTGTAGCAACATTCTGGCAACCACACAGAACACCCTATAGTAACATCCCACTGCTTTAGAAACATACCATAAAACACTCAGTAGAAACATATAGAAACATGCTATAACCCAGTCAGAACACGAACCATCCACAGCACCTTATACCATCCTAGCAACCATCCAAAACAGTATTAACATGTCACCACTTTTAAAAAATGCTATGAAATACTCAGAAGTTCATAGCAATGTTCAGACATTAAAACCCAGTCCAAACATATTTGCAACCACATAACAATGCTTGACAACCACCCACAGTGCCTTAGTAACATCTTAGTAACAACCCAAAACACCTTAGCTATTGTAACATGCCACTGCTTTAACATGCTGTACAACAGTGTTAATTTTAACAGCAAATTTTGATTGTTTTAGTCATAGTCATAGTCATTGATCCTGCAATGCCAGTTTTCGTTTCGTCATATTCCGTCACCTGAATTTGTTAGTATAGTTTCGTTCGAATAACTCACTCTTATGACTATGTAGAATAAACTAAAAAAACAATTCAGATTACTAAATTATGACTAAAACTAAATGGCATTTTAGTAATAACTAACTATACTAACTAGTAACTAAATCTACAGTAAAATGTAGGTTCTAAGGCTAATAATTATACTGGTTAGTTACAGGCCTTGTATTAGAAAGCACATTGTGCTCAACAAAATTTCTTGAGCTTCAGCATATTTAGGTTGTGTATTAAAGATTCTCGATCTGATAGACCACCACCGCTTAATGCGCAGGTGAACAAACGGCCATTTATTTTAACAAGAAAAAAAACCAACTTAATCCATGTAAAGGCAACAAGAACATGGTCTTCTTATATACCAATGGTTATATAGGTTAATTATGTACCTTAATAAGCACTTGTTCGGAGCACTATTCTCTACATCTCTTTCAAGCAGACATATTTATTTCTATCAATTAAATTGATTAATCCTTATTAGGGTTACTAAAGTGATTCAGTCAAGAGCAGTGTGTGATTTTCTGTCTTTCCTTTGTTGCTTGATTAACATCAATGACAAATTACAGGTACGGAAGACAAATAGAAGACTAAATACAGGCTGCATATCCCTTATAAGAATCCGAATGCACCAGCTGCAATGGATGCAAATATACCTGAGACACAGTGGTCCCTGCTGTTGATCGTTCAGTTAAAGTAATACAAAACTGTGTTTACGTGAAAACGTCAAAACGGACATGTTCGACATCATGTTTGTTTATTCCCCAGTCATACGACGCCGAAAAGAGTACTCGCGGCACTATGTGTGAGACTCGCTTTCTGTGTGTGTATGCTTCAGTCGCTGCGCTCAGAAAACCGGACCGGATTGAGTTCTCTCTTGCGTCGTCAGATTTATCCATATGTCTACTCTTCTCTTACTCCCACATAAATTTAATTTGACCATTTTTTTACCCTTTTATGCGACGTGCAGCACCGTGTATGTTAGCTTTAGTACCGCGGTCAATGTACCATTAACCTCCGAACCACGCGAGAGATTCGTTCTCTGAATAAATCTTTTCCCAAAATCATCCCTCCCTAACATTTTTCGTCTGTTGTTATCGTTGTCGAAAATGTCAATAGATATAAGTCATGTTTTGTCATTTCAAAGAGGAGTTTTATTTTATTATCGTCACGGACTCAGTTCTATGTGAAAAAAATTGTTCTGTTGACGAAAAATTTAGATGAAAATATGCGGTACACTAATTACAACAAAGGCGGATATTACAAAACAAATGGAAACTTCTTAGGAACATTGACTATGACGCAGATAGAAACCTGCTCAAAACACCAGGTAGAGATACCTGCAGGCAACTGAGATAGGCCATCCCTCTTGACACTCCTAAGCAGCCCAACACGTTTACCTTAGTATTAATCTTATAAGGCCGGGACACAACAAGCCGAACTTAAAAAAAATATCTGGCGCCGAAAGCCGACGGTGTTGTCACCTCCGCGTACGGCAGCATGGACCAGAAAAGCTGTGCTCAAAACACACCGCAAGACTACAGCGACAGCAACTAACACCCCGTGCGTTCTGGTGCATGCATGGAAGAGGAGAATAACGGTAGTCTATTCCGCAGATATTCAATAGATGTAATTATCGTCATCAAAAGGAGAAAGGAAACCGACAGACGAAAGAGAGACAGAGGCTAAAAACGACAGATCGTACGGAAACGTACACAGAAAGCGATGTGCTTGCCTACTATTTTGAATATCAGTAAAGTTACCGACACTTTATATTTATGAATGCGTCATGTTTTATGAAAACACGTTCGCGATATTAGAATGATTGGGAAAAGATTCACGTAACAAGTTGATATTCAAAACACGGGCTCTATCTGTCCGGTACCGCCTAAATTTAGTGATGTTTTAACACGTACACATTTAATTCTCAGGCAATGATCGTTCGCCTAGTAGACCTGAAATCAAAGTCAGAGTTCCACAACTCTCGCGACGGTCACGACAGCCACGACGCAGATGTTTCAACATGTTGAATTGGGCAAACTGCCGCCGACGAGTGGAACATACCAAACAAACTAGCCCGACCGTCGCTCGCCGTCGGCCTGACGTTGGCTGATGGTCGACTGTCGGCTTGGTGTGTCCCGGCCTTTAGCAACCACCCAAACAGTATTTATATGCCACTGCTTTAGCAACATGCTATAAAACACTCAGAACTCTTTAGCAGCACATTGGCTAGAAAACTCTTTTGCATACATTAAAAACTCTGCTCCATACCAACACAGGCGTCAGAAACACCTTTAGCAACCAACATATTCAATGATTTGAAACCCTCCAATGCTACCCGTCCATACCTTTAGTAAACATGCCGTGCACCATTCGAACGCACCTACCCTAGTGACTGTAATAATATGCTGCATGCTTTAGCAAACCAAACATTAAACAGCAGCAATGCCCCTTAGGACTACTGACAGAAAAACACTGCCTCCAAATATACTGGCAGGAAACACCTTGCAACCACCTCACATGACCTAGGAATACAATCATTGCACAAAACCTACCCAGGATCCACTAACTGTTACGTTTATTCTTGCTCATGTCTGCTTCAGCAACATGCTGTAAAACACTCAGAACTCTTTAGAAACGTACATGCTAAAGCCCAGTCAGAACACCCTAGAAACTGCTTCGCGACACCTTGGTAACCAAACACTCAGCATCACGGTGGTGTTTTGCACAGAAAATGTAAAAATCTTGGTTATAATGTTGTTAATCTTTGTCACTTCAAACTAAACCCATGTATGTTTTCTTTAAAATGTGAAGGGTACATTTTGTGCCTTATACTTGCAGTACAGTACTAAATAGCAACCAGTCTGGACCCAGACATAAGATCGTTGACTCGACCTTGAGTTTTGAATGTGACTATCTGTTCGGAGACGGTGGGATTGTTTGGAACTTACAAAAACGGTAATTATTTAAAATGCCCCACTTCACTTTTAACTGTTCACTTGTTTTCCATCTTCTTTGGGTCCCTCCCTCATACTGATTCTGCTCCATTCAGCCTGAACGCATTTCAAGCATGAATGCGCTCATTACAGCGTCAGCACTCTTCTGAAAGGACTGTATAGATTCAGCGTCTTTACACACCATTGTTCTTCTCTCATGCAATCAGACTTCTCATGTTTGGGCTCCTGGGTTAGGTGACCTCTAGGTCGCAGTCTCCTACCCAAAGCAGAACAGGATTGTGGGAAACAGGGCCAGGCCTGAAGGAACAGGAACAGCCCTCCCACACAGCAGTGACGGTATTGACCAGCTGCCAGTACTACTAGACGCTTTAGTTCTTCAAATGCCTTGCTTTGGGGAATGAGTTGAGAAAGAGGAAGGGAGAAGCAGGTCCTGCGATTGCCCTCATTGGCCTGTGTCAATTCAACCTGCCGCTGATGCCATTGCCTTTGTGCAGTTTACTGTAAACAAACAAGCTTTTCTCTGTAAGTGTGTGGCTATTAATCATGCAACGAAACACGTCAGTTTGATGCCCATTCACTTTTGTGGCACAACTGTGATCATTACTCTAATTAGAGGCCCCTTGTAGACGCCCGAAACATTTATGAATGTTTTAAGCGATCTTCCATTATCTCCGGAACATAAAGAGAGGCTGTCCTGATACAATACAGATTGGTTTCAATAAGTCGTGGGTAAAAATGAACACAACTTGTCGCTGAGGATCTTATTTTTTGTCCGATTTTGCAATAATAAATTCTGCGTTGTGTCGTAAAGCACTTTTACATAATTACCATTGTGTATGAAATGTGCTATATAAACTTGCCTTGCCTATTAATGTTGTAACAGCTTGAATGGCATTACCTGAAATCCAATCACAAAATAAAATGACAAGCACACTGTTACAGAAGATAACAGTCGCTGGGGTAACAAGTTTCCTATTATACAATCGATTACATTCAGCCACCAGCAATGCTCAGCTCACTACCAACTGCTCCTCGTCTCAGAGCCCTTCAATTTCCAATATATCACTACCCTTTGCATAACGTCTTTCAATATCATATGAACGGAGTTAAATTCAGCTACAAACACATGAACATTGTGTAAATTACTGTCACACGCGTTTGTCGGGGCTCACACCGAGGGCAGTTTAAGCCTAAGCACCTAAGTTAGATGATTATATTATAATGTTGATCTTGATGCATACTATAGATTGTTAATACTTCGTATAGAATGATCACATCAAGTATACATCTTATATAAGTACATAACTGTGTCTAAAAAGGTTGCAGGCTATGCATTAAAGGTAACGTTCACTTAGGAATATGGGTTTATTGAATGCACATTCGTATCATGACACCGAAAGCATGACGTTTGCATTAAACACCACATCATCGTTAAATTGTAATAAGCTTACAGAAAGGACTGTTATAATTACAGGGCATAAATTTCACACACGAGAAATTTCTAATATTTTCATCAAAATCTGGACAGAATCACTGGTGTACAGTCAATGGAAATCCATTTAACTGTTGAGTTTGTCAGTGTGCCTGATACAAAATTATGAGATTGTACAATTGTCGTTGTTATATTTAGCCCTAATATTTAACCAAACCAACCCACCCAAGTGCTTTGCTCAGTAGGTCAGAGGAATAAAAGTAGAGCAGTGACATTTTATTTGAATATTTCCTTTGAAATGTAACTCTGATCTTATAATTGTATGCATGAGGTCCTTCATATGAATTCACCCCCTGCATTCTTAGCAGCACTACCTGTCATCCACAGGCTTCCTAATTGCTGGTTTTAGTTCCCTCGCAGTATGGGGTGGGACTATTTAAGAAAGCCGTACTTATAATTAAAACATCGCTGCAATGAAAGTAATGGGTATCTCTTGCTTGTCATATAACCTGAAGTGACAGTGCCATTACATTTGCATTTTTGGGGAGCTTCTGCCACTTTAATTCAGCGAAAGCAGAGCAAAGACTGGAAATGATGGGGGAGTGGCTGGAGCCAGAATTGAACTTGAAATGTTTTGAATGTGTTAATTTTTAGCTCCATTTGTACTTGTTTGCGGCGAAGAAACATGGGAAGCAATTGACACTCCTTGCTAACACATATGCCAATCACACAGCGATCGTTCTATATAAGGATGGAAGTGAGCCATTTGGTTTTTGTGGATATTGCCCGTGGTTTGCTAGGCAGGTTTTGCAGGTGTGGATTATAGAGAGTCTTGTTTCTGTTGTGTAGTAATGTTTATATTTGACGTGCACAAAAATATTTGTATAGCACAGCCAACGTAAAGACCAGATATGGACTGAATAGAAGGGGGTACATGTCAAAGTTTAATACTTGGGTTTAGTAGTTTGTTTAAATCACTAACCCTAAGTATGAGCAATGCTAATAGTATGCTTGCTAATGATTATATTCCGGATGCTGGCTTTCAGGAAGAAAATTGAGATCATTTCCCAAAAGCGAGCACACTTGTATTAACATTACTCATTTATGTGGGAAATTTTTATGTACATTTAAGTAATTCCTAAAGAGAGTCCTTTTGAAGTCTGCTTTGCTGTAGTGATGGTAAGGGCTTGAGGAGAAGTTTTCGGACCCTCCCGGACTTTTAAAGGGTGGGACGGTGTGGATCTTATCAAAGCTTATGTATCTAAAAATAGTATCACCCCAGCGATCCTGTTGTTTAGGTTTAGGCAATAGACCCTCCATTATGACTTGACCAGTGCACAGGTGATCTAGCAGCTAGACGGCTCCATTTGAACGGTCCGTTCACAATGATTCCTCTAGGGCGCCACTCTGTTTAGCAAGGTTGTTTTGACTGCAACTAATATCAGGATGTTAGTTGTGGATTATGTATAATATATACAACAACATATATTTGGTTTTGCAACATTGAATAAGCCTACAGATGGAAACTATACTGACCAGGTACTGGATGAGCTATGGGGATGTACGCGCCAGTTCAAAATTTAATATTTAGAGTTGTCGTTTTAACCTCCCCTTCATCCGTTCCTGGAATTTGACTTGCGGCCGCCCCCCGTTGCCGCCTTGCGTTTGGCATTTGCCCGTGATCGGCGCCGTAGCGTTCAATGAATTGACAGTCCTATGACCCTTAGACCAGCACTCAATAAAATTAGAATGTTCTATGGAAAACTTCATGTCAGTAAGTCAACCTCAAAGTGTGAACAAGCCCGGGTATTTAAATAAATCAATGCACAAAGTACCCCTGAAGTAGGTTTAAGTCTTCTGGTCTTTTAGTTAGTAAGAACTTGACTGTTGGCTGACAACGCCGTAGTGTGTAACGCATAGTAGAAGTAAATATAATGTAAAGTACTGTATTGTGCACAGGTGTTCTGAGACCGATTACGGAATATCAAAATGATCAACACACACTTTTGCTTGAAAAACCTGTTGTACACAAGCAAGTTTCATTTTCTTATTCGCCAAAGTAAAAAAGGCACCCTTTTAGTATAATTGTAAGAATGTACACCTTGTGGTCATGGTTCACGTGTCTTTTGACATGATGTGACAATACATGTGTATGATTGTTTTTATATAGTACTAATAATAAAACTTGTATATGTTAGTAGGCTACTGTTTGATAGCTCGAACACTTACTGGACTGAAGCAAATTGATTTACTTAATTACTGTATTTATTTATGCATAATGTTTTTTTATTTAGAACGATCGTGCTAAAAATGTATCAAATACGTATGATCCATCAGGCTTTCAAGGAAAGTTTGTACATCTCTCAATCCACGTAGTATTGCGTTGCTTTATATGATTTGCCTCTAACAATAAATACTACAGAGCTTTGATCATAAAATCAAGCCTTTAAATATTATCCTTCCAAAACATTTGAACAAATACAGAGTGAGAAATGATGCATTTTCTGTAAGATTTTAAAGATTTTATTGATATACAGTACAAGCTATAATAATTTCATTTCTTTTTAGCCATATAAATATCAGCCAACAAGACACCAAAATTGCATATTTTTGCTACAATTGGGGCCTTGAACTAAAATCAGTTTTTTTTTTTTTCCCCCTCCTTGAGTGTGCAAGTAAATGTTTTTGTCCTAACCACCCGTGACAGCGACACAGGATTCTATTTCTTAGAATGGGTTTATTTATTTTATTTTTATTTTATTCTGTTTTTTTATGTCTGCGAAGGGACAGTCAGAAACAAGGTACATTATTCCACTGAAGATCTGACCCCGTGTATAACTGTTCGGTAAAAAAGATTGATGTGCTTATTCACGTTCGAAGTGTGGTCTGTAATGGAGTTTGATCATATAATTTTGCTGTTATTGGTTTATAGCATCCATAGTGGAACAGCACAATAGTATATTATTTACACTTGGTCTTGGAAAAATAAAATGAAAAGCAAACTGTAATTAAAACTGTGACTACTGCGAGGCCAGACGTGTATTCTATAACAAAGCTATCCTAAGCTACCAACTCACATCCAATACGCTTCAGTCCATCACATGATTGATAGAATCTTTATTTCAGTCGTCCACTTTCTGTTGTCTTCCACGGCGCCATTTTTTCTTGTACAGATCTCTGGGCCTGACAAAAGCTTGCAAGAACCTTGCTTTGTGTCCGTTCTCAGAAATGGACTGACTGATCTGACCGACAGTCCGGTAATTTCAGTTTTCAACTTTATTCCCGGGTATACAGGGCCTCTAGTAGCCTCACGAGTGCCACAAGCATAATAATGCTATGGGCAGATAAAATGCTTTTATTCACTTCACATATCACGATAAATATATTATTACAAATGCCCAAGTCCCTCACCACACTTAAAGAACACAAGGATCACCCAAAGTATTTCATTATGCAAATCCCTAATAGAAGGGAGGGCATATCATACTAAAAAAATGCTTCTCATCAGTTCCTCTCACAGAAATATTTGACCAGTTTCAACTTCACTAACTAATATTCTCTATGCCACTTTGTGTATTATCCGCCATTGCTGGCGACTTTCCATATCCCCCTAGAACAAGGATTGGACTTGACATTGAACATAGTCTATAGGAAGGAACAATGACCTCTGTACCCCGGTTGTCCTGTTCCATCACACCACCATGCATGTAGATCTTCTTGTGTCGACAATGAAGACTTAACTTATTTTCACAAAACTGATGTATACAATGCCCATGTGCTTTTCTTTCAATCGTGTAAGAATAACGTAAAGGTTTTATATCACTCACATGCTTTAGAGCTCCCTATGGCAACTAGAAAAAGCAAACCTAAAAATTACAGCAGAACTCTACTATAAGGAACATGGTGTTTCTACCTACATTCATCTAATTGACAAACTGTAATATAACATGTCTGGATAACAATGATTAGACACCACTACAGCCCCACCACTAATTGATCCAATACATGATATATCTTTTCATTTAAGAGATTAAACCTGGAACAGATACAAATCTAACAAAAAATGCTGATCAATACAGTTAATTGCTCAGCACTTGACTGTACACAAGGAGTTTTTTTTTTTTACAAAAAGAAGATACTGAAAATTTTCCAATACCACTCCATGGTTCAAACACCCCATATCTCAGATCCATATAAAGTATAGGTTCACACCATGCGCTCAAACCACAGTACAAAGTTGGATTGCAGATAAATTTTAGTTTACGAACAAACCTTACCAAGGAACGCATTGCTTTCTTGCCTTGGGTTGCTAAAAGTTGTGGGGTGTTCCACCATGACAATTTTGGTGTAAACCACATACCCAGATATTTGTAACAATTAACCACTTCAATCTGTTCACAGCAAATACAAGTTTGATCCATTATTGATAGAGAGCCCCTATTCTAAAAACCATAATTGTTTTATTTATACTCAAATTGCACTCTCATTACCGCCAAAGATACACACATTTTTCCAGCTGTTCAGAAGCATGTTCTGGATAGAGGGAACCCTCCCAATTGTATCTGCTATATTAGCCATATCATCAGCATTTAACAAGGTCTGTACTTCTGTGATAGTTTCAATCTGAATACCTTTACAATTTTTCTTCAACATTGTTATATATTCATTTAAGAAAGGAATAAACAAAAGTGGACTCACCATGCAGCCCTGTCTTACACCAATGGTGCAGCCAAAATACTCTGTTAGACCATCGGTTCCTTTCACACATGATTTAAGTTTAGAATACATAGATCTCAATACACTAAAAACTTTTCCACCAATGCCATTCGTAATGAGAGTGAAATACAAAAGATTATGCTGGACACTGTCAAAAGCTTTAGAGAAATCAATAAATATACAATACATCCTTCCTTTTTGCTTTGTAATATATTTCTGAACCACTGACTGTAAAATAAAAATATGATCTATTGTAGAATAACCTGACCTATACCCTGCTTGTTCTTCATAAAACATATTATTTACTTCTACATAAGATACTAATCTCCTATTCAAGACCTTTGTAAAAATTTTACCAAACACATTAAGCAATGAGATCAATATATATCAAATAAGAGAGGTTTTCCTGCAGGTGTCCAATAACTCACTATTGTGGACTTTAGTCTTTAACCCTTGAACATTCCAGAACGTCCCAGAAGCCGCTCTCCGAGGCATTTATACAGCGATCTGTCATGCCACATCAAAGACTGTCAAAACCCATTTATTGTTTAAATTTCCTGGAGAAAAAATGCTGTATTTGTTCGGTACACGTGCGTACTGAACCGAAAGAACAAAAGAGAATACATGTACCATTACACCCCTAGTAAATATAAATGACTAAAAGGAACGGAGGCATTCCAGGTCAAATATCTCTAAAGGGGTATATGATGCGATTTTCAAGTTTTCCTTTGTCTTTGGAGTGTTACAGGCTGTTTGTGCATTTATAAGATCCGTAAAGTTGCAAAGACTGAAGTCCCAAATCTAAAGAGATCTTCTTTATAAAAAAGTTAATGCACTTGCTCGCAAGCCCCACAAATCTACGTCACTGTGTTGGAAGATTTTCACAACACCGCTCAAATGTTTACGCAAAGAAAGAAGGCGTAACTTTTATTCTTGCTGTAGTATAGTTGCCACCACCACCACGTCATGGAGACGCTGTGTGTTTCCAAATATGGTAAGGGCCGTAACATTTCAGTCACACGATTGAGGTATTCAGCCAATCACAACGCACTGGATAGCTGGCCAATCAGAGCACAGCACGCTTTTCAGAACGATGAGCTTGGGACAGATTGGAGAGGTCACAACGATAAGACAGGTATGTGGAAAAATGGTTTGCGCATATCATAAACCACAAGTTAAATACACACATTGCATTACACCAAATGCACAAAATCATGTTATTTTTAACATCGTCATGTGACCCCTTTAATACAGTTTGCTGGGTTTTTAAATACATTTCTAAAATTATTAATTATTGGCCATGCAAAATTGCTTGAATATCACAAACCTATAGGTGCAGACCTTGACCCGTCATCGCAAAGCCATACTGAATGCACAATTTGAATTGTCCTATTATTATCGGCTGCGTTTCAAAAGGTCAGTGTCGAAGTCTTTTGAGGACTTCGCTCCATAGAGTCCGACTCATTGAGCAAGTTGACTCGAGTCATGTGAAAGTGCCGTCGGAGACCCTCTTTAGATTCTGAGGCCTGCTGGGAGCTTTTGAAAGCGAGTTTCTCATTTTCGCTTCTAACCGTTGTGGAGTAAAGGTTATCTTTCCACTGTCGTTTTCTCACCTCCTCGCAGTGGAGGTTCAGATGAGATGTGACCCTGAGCGATATGTGTGGAAACCAAAACAGGCCTGTTATTGTTTCACAAAGGATCACGAAAAAAAGAGTGCTGAGGCTTTTATGACAGGAAGTGAGAGTCCCGTATTGTAACACGCCGGCCCTCTCGCTGCGAGTTGCCATGGAGCTGAGTGGTGCGCGTAGGAAGAGCTTTGGAAAGAGGCAGGCTGGCCGCGTCGCCCCTCCATCCTGAATTGCTTCTGTTGTTCTACAGCGAAACTTCATTAACACTCACCCATAGCTCTGGGAAAGGAAACGGCCAGGCTGTTAAACAAGCCAAACATGTTGGTGTTATGAGTGAAGGTTCATCCTTCCTGCTGCGAGAGGAGATGGCCTGGGTCAACCGTTCTGAACATTAGTCCAGCTGCTGAAGGGTCAGAGCCATACACATCTGCGATCATTGTTGTCACGCCGTAGACGTTTGCTTCTGCCCAGATTAGATGCAACTGGAGGGGCTTTGGTTGTCAGATGGGATCCAGATTTCATGAGCTCATCGCAGGCTCAACCAAAAACCCTTCTGGACCCTTTTATGCCACAAATGTGGAAATGCAGAACAAACAGACTTAAGGTGGGCTTCTTGCAAAAGCTCTCCGCCTTCGTCACAGCCCACTCAGAACTGGAGCAGCTACTTGTTACACGTGCTTCATGAAGGTAAACATGAAGGAACATGAGCTGATGGTTGATAAATTTTGTTGTGGTAAAGTACATTCACCCTATGTTTTTTTTCCAATAAAATGCATGCAAATACTGGATTGGCATTTCAATAGCAATCTAATTTAACAAATAACACTTTTTTCGATTTTTGTAGCTTAAGTAAATAGAAATGGCGTTTCGCTTGTGAGGAAAAAAGTTTGTGCACCCCACACATGCTCACTACTATGCTTAAATGAGTAGATTCAGATCTAAATTAGCTTCCATTAATTGAGAAGAATAATAAACTGGTTTAGGTTGTTCTTAAACTTTTAAGTACTTGATGCCATCATGCTAATAACTGTTTGAGACCCCCAGAAGGCAGATTGTTGAAGTTTATGAGACTGGAAAGGGATTTGGAGACATATTTAAAATGTATTATTTCAAGGAACGTAAAACTATTAGTACAATTGAAGTTTTCAAATCAGTTCACTGACAAACTGTATGCAGGAAACCCCTCCAGTATCACACAATTGAAATAGTTCTGCATGGAGGGATGTGCAAAAAATGGATTGGTTTATTGATTGTGTAGTCCATGTAAGAAAGTGATCGTTCACTCAAGAAAGTGAAAGGCAATCTTTAAAAAAATATTCAAATCGAATCAAATTCAAATTATAATCAAAATTGCTGAAAAAGGATAACACTTTTTATGGGTTGCACATACACCCTTTTTACTAATGTTTTTGCTGTTGTGTATATAAGGTTTTAATCTTGATTTCAAAGCAGAATAGTGGAAAAATATTAGGTAACTTTAATTTAATTAAAATTTAATTTTTTTTCACTATGCTTGTCTAACATATTGTGTCATAAAAATTACCAGTAGAAATCCGGCTTTATCATATGTTTTGTTCTACTTGACTGTCAGGTAGGGCTGTTTTATGTTATTTACAACAAAGAAAAGAGAGTAATGTAAAAATACAGAACAGGACATGTCCCAAACAAGTTAAGACAAGGAAAAGGTTGTTTTGAAGGAGTGTAACTCAAATTGGAGTTTAGTTATTCACTGTTACATATGCATATTTTTCTTATTTGGTAATGCAAATGTTGCTGCTTTGAGTCTTTTGTTGTTTTAAAAGTTATGCACTAAATTGTTAAATGTCACCCACCCCTATTTGCAGATTGGTGAAGTTATGACGTATTATTGTATCTGAGGTATCTGATTACTATCTTAAAACCCTCTTTGAGTGCATTTTATTTTTGCATTTGCACATTTCAGTGTCTAAACAATCAGTGTTTCCCGGTTTTGATTCTTGTGTAAATGCATTTCTATTAGTTCTGTGCATTTACAAAGTCTTTGCAATCTATATGCATCCTTTGTTGGTTTGTGTGTGCCGTTTGGAGAGTAGTGAGCGAGAGGGAGGCAGGTCCTGTTTTGCCTGTTATCTCATGACCTGAACCGGCTGCCAAAAGCAGCGTTATGCAAAAGGCTGAGAGGAAAAAGAGAGTCTGGGAAGGTACAGTTTTGACGTCAGAGGTACCCACATGTAAGAATTGGCTAATATCTGGTAATTAGCTGGAATGTGCTGCTTTATTGTACAACGTTTCACCTCTGTAAGCTCTCCGAACACGCCTCATTGTTTTCTACTGTGCTACTTTTTCTCGCTTGGGAAAGTGATTCTTTTAAAAACTTTCAGGCTCCTCGAGGGGTGAAAGTAGTACATTAGCGCTGATGTTTCCAGTGTTTCGTCTCCCTTTATATCTGTCCAAATAAAATGAGAAGAAAGTGAGAGGCTGCCTGTCTCTCTTTTTCCTGGATGGCTCTCCAGATTTTGCATCGCCACCCTCCAGAGCATTATTTAAAGATCTATTCATTTTTACTGGCAGTTCGATTGGAGTTTAAAAGCTTCACATCGATAAAGGGGGTGGATGCCAGCCGTTCCCTCACCATCCTGTTGTACGCTTTCAGAAGTCTTTACAGCCTCTGTCAGGACATTTCCAGGTACTCCTGATCCGAATCCATCAGGCTGGAGATTCCTCATTCATAATGCATGCTCTTTCTCTTCAGGAGTTCATAAGCTTGCACATTCAATAATGTGTTGTCTTTTGTTCTGTATGAGATGATGATGGTGGCCTTTTATTGTTATTAGAGATGTATCAGGATGGTTGATTAGTCATATGCTTTGTATCAGAGGCAGATTTTACACATTGTACAAAAGGAAGCAAATATCTTTTTAACCCAATATTGAAATGTATTAATGTTTGCATGTTATTCTGTAAGTCTAAATTGGACAATTTTCTATTTTTGGATTACTGTACATTGTCTTGAACATCACAGAAGGGGGAATGTCCTATGTAAAACCCATCAATATTATGGTGTATGCATCTTCTTTTGTTAATGTGTTTGGAATCCGTACTGATTTAGCTAGGTTTACTGAAGGTAAAAGTTATTTATGTATATCTGAGATTATACAAAAATGATCAATCAGAATAGTATTTGCAATCAGTTTTAGCTCATGACCCTCTAGTTCAGAACCAGTTAAATTAGTGATCATTTTATTTTATTACTTGGTTTTTGTTTGATCTTTTTTGGTGTTGTTTGTTTTTATTTATGCTGGTGTATTTTAAATTTGTACAATTTTTTAAAACATTTTTAAAATGATTTTTAATGTGGATTTGCATGCTAACTACGTCAGTTTTGCTGTTCACCCGATTTTAAATCTTGAAGGCTATTTAAAGCACAGCTTTCGTAACAGATTCACCTTTTTAACAATACAAAAAAAATGTCACACTTCAGCTGTTTTTTTTTTGTTTCTCTATGTTATTGTGCAGATGGACAATTGTGGCCATTGTACAGCATCTCTGTTTTTTCAGCATCTTGTATGATAAGTATTGTCAAATATTTTGTATGTCAAAATTTAATTTGAATTTTCCGGAGCAGCAGAAGTTTCGGATGAGCGAATGTGTGCCGCTGAAAGACGAGCATTGCAGTCCCTCAGGATGTTTTGCCGTACAGACTGAAGCGCAGGCTAAAATAGGAGCGTGATGTTTCTAATAGGTTAATTTTAGGGCCCACGTGATTTCCCATGAGCCGATCGGCCAGTTATTAATGGAGATTGGTGGAACTGTGGGATTTGTGGCAATTGCAGCATGAGTATGTTGGACGAGGGAAGCTTTTTCGAAGTCTTTGATGTGCTTTTAATGCTTTTTGTAGTGTAGTGCCAGCGGAGACATCGCCGTTTAAAGCCTAAATTTAATGCATTTGTTGGTAATGGTGTATTTTTCTGTCTGCAGACAGTCTTGAGAGGATGTGACATCAGGTCAGCCATGATATGTCAGGTCTGTCTTGTTTGTGCTGCTTGACTGGGCATGTGTGTTATTCTTAGACGATCTGGAGCATGAATTGACAAGGGCACCTGAGGCTGTGGGGACCCAGACGAATGACCCAAGCGTGGACAGACATCCACTGCGTACCATTTCTGGTCTTGCATCAAAATAAGTAATTCCTTTTTTTTGCGTTGGGTTTAAAAGTAATGGAAAAATAACTGAAAAATGTATGCATTATATAAATAATATTTATGTAATCTATACATAATTAATTGTAGTTCTTATTAATTATAGGAAATATAAATGTGTAATTAAATAAATAATAATAGGGCTGATAACGATGAATTTAAATAAATAAAAGTTATTATTAAAAATTATAGTCCGAGGCCTGCTGGGAGCTTTGGAACGCGAGGTTCTCATTTTCGCCTTCTAACCGTTGTGGGCGTTTAAGTCACGTCACGTCCCTGTATGTCTTTCTATCGCTTTTAACCAATACAGATGGGTCAAAGCAGCTTTACAGTTTTAATTAGGAAAATAGTGTGTCAATGCAAAATGACAATAGTAAACACAAAATTTTCAGTTAAAGACAGTTCATCATTGAATTCAGTGATATCATCATCCAGCTCAGTTCAGTTTAAATAGTATCTTTGCACTCATTTGCAATCAAGTCAACGATATCACTTAGAAGTGTCCCTAACTAAGCAAGCCAGAGGCAACAGCAGCAAGGAACCAAAACTCCATCGGTGACAGAATGGAAAAAAAACCTTCTGGAGAAACAAGGCTCAGTCGGGGGGCCAGTTCTCCTCAGACGAAACCAGCAGTGCAATTCCGGGCTGCAGCAAAGTCACATTGGTGTAGAGGACTCATCTGGTTCCGTGGTCTTGTCCCGATGGCCGTCTAAGACAAGGTCTTTACTGGGGATCTTTATCTGGGGCTCATCTAGTTGTCTTTCAGGGCTGTGGAGGTCCTTTCTAGGTGCTGATCCACCATCTGGTCTGAATACGTACTGGATCCGGGTGACTGCAGTGACCATCTGATCTGGATACAGACTGGATCTGGTGGCTACAATGACCTTGGAATAAGAAAGAAACAGACAAATATTAGCATAGATGCCATTCTTATAACGATGCAAGTACATCGGGTGTTATGGGAAGCCTTCCCGGTTCCGGTTGTCCTAATTAAAGCAGCCTAAAAATCCTTTAACGGATTTGAATCTTAGAAGTGTATTAGTGTGTTATGTGTAAGCCGGTTTAAGAGATGTGTCTTTAATCTAGATTTAAACTGCAAGAGTGTGTCTGCCTCCCGAACAATGTTGGGTAGGTTATTCCAGGTTAAAGGTTATCTTTCCACTGTCGTTTTCTCACCTCATCGTGGTGGAGGTTATATAATTTAATAATATCTCTATAATGTAAATAATAATTATAAATAATGAATTGTATTTTTTCATTAATTCAATTATAGATATTTATATTTTCACATTTTTATTTAACTATATTTTTGGGGATGCACAGCCTTTACTATTAAAAGCAAAAGATATGGTAAGCATGTTCTCTTCTCTTTTAAAAGTTATGCCATTATTTTGCTAATTAATTCCTAACTGCATACAATGAAATGGTTAGTTGCATTTTATAATTCACAATTTACATTGTTTTAGTCTTGCTGTCAGTGATCCATTTTTGGGTTGTGACCTACCAGTATGCTCTAAAATATTTCATTGACGAGAAATTGCTCTTAGTGAGTGCAATCTCTGTTTAAATAATAAAAAAAAAAATCCTCATCCAGATATCACAACTAACTGGAAAAGTCATGGAGAAGTCACACTGACTTACTTAGCTGTGCTTTATTTCCAGGCACTCTGTTATTCTGTAATTGCTCTCATCCTGCCATTACATCTGCCGTACACAGGCTCTTTAGACATTTAGCAATTAGTATAGGATTGTTGGCTCTCATCAGGGCGACTGTCAGGGTTATTCACCCAGGCTCATGCCATTATCTCACGGTGCATCCCTGAGGCGGCACACCGAGCTTTACGTGCCCTGTGTGATGCACTGCTGCTTGGATCTATGGCAGAATACAGAGAAATGCATATTGTGGATTGGCGTTAATTATCTGGATGACATTGCTGAGTGCTGGATCTTTTAATCAGTGCTTTGATTAGAGGGCAGATGGTTGATTGAGTCCAGTGAGAGGCCTTTAGATGAGAAAGCCGCGCTAGCAGAGGCCTATCTGCCCTGAGGAGAGAGAAAGAGATGTATGGGTCAATCTCAAGAAAATATGTTCAGGAAAAGACTGACTATCGGGAGGATACCCTGATACTTGGAAATTGTTGCAGATGGAAATTTGATATAGATGGATAGATGAACAGAGCTTGAATGCATGTCTGACTGAACACCATACTGCCTCTTTATATTAGCTCTGATACATTTGGTGTCTCTCTTCGACACGCATGTTTTCATTTTCACAATAGCAGCAATATTATATTATATATACAGTATTTCTGATTCTATCTCGCAATTGTGACAAGAAGGCCAGTTCCAGGTCAAAATCAAAATATATGTATACATTCAATGTTATATAATGTAGGGATGCTCCGATCCGCCTTTTTGGCCTCCGATACCAATTCCGATACCTAGGGTTCGGTATTGGCTGATACCGATACCGATACCGATCCGATACCAGTGAAGTTTTTTTCCCTCATTTAAATAAATGTAGAATTTATATATCTCTGTGTGTGGAAATTATAATAATTATTTTACAATCTACTAGATACAGACTACTTCATTATAAAGAAAAAATAAAATAAACAATAAATATGAAAAAATATGTGTATATTTATAATCTATGACAAAAATTTATAAACTAGGTTAGTGGATAATTCGGCAGCAAAAGTTATTCTAAAAAAAACAGGGCACAATAATTTCAGAAATCCAAACATTTAGTGAAAAAACTATATTTTGTGGGGAACAAATAAAAGTGTTGCACTAAATATGGTAAAATGTTACACATTGCTATTTATATTATAAAATCCATTCATTAAAAACATAAGTATATACTATAAAACATAAGTATATACTATAAAATTTAAATAAATTTCTTTTAAATGTATAGCATATTTTTAAATAAGGCAACAACATATGATAGATACCATAGGACAAAACAAATACAGTGCAGCACAAACAGTTTTTATACAGTCTATGAGCACGAAGCGCTTACAATGTGTGCATCCGTGTGCAATGATTGCGCTTGAAGCACTATGGCTCAATATGGCCGTTGCTTCAAACGCATCATTCTTCACAC
Organism: Sinocyclocheilus anophthalmus; assembly: GCA_018155175.1. Lineage (NCBI taxonomy): Eukaryota > Metazoa > Chordata > Actinopteri > Cypriniformes > Cyprinidae > Sinocyclocheilus > Sinocyclocheilus anophthalmus. Next base: position 154,223 of record JADLZN010001810.1, on the reverse strand, counting down.
CGGATGCGCACATTGTAAGCGTTTCGTGTTAAAAACTGCAAAGCACAAAGGGAAGAGAAATTGATGCGTAGTGTATCATATCTGTGCAACTGCTATTGAGCCTTTCTTTTAACAGTTTTAAAATTCAGTTACTGTGTACGTTGAAAACAATTTACAGTCTTTTCTACGCCCGTGTTTTGTTCACACAGACACCCGGTAGCAAGTAACAAAACAACATTAAACTCCGGCAAGAAGATAAAGCCCCTTTTTTTGCAAATCCTAGGCCATGTATTTTACAATCAATATATGGGAACACAGAATTATCTTGGGATAGAGCTTTTACTGAGCTGACGCTGTACACCGCCACGCGACCAGGGTTTAAAGGTGATAGCTGCCTGAACCGCCCAGCGGAGAAAAGATTTTGTTTGAAACTTAATGTAGGGACTTAAATATTCCTATGTAAAGTGTGTACGGAAAGTATTCAGCCCCCCTTAAATTTTTCACTCTTTGTTAAATTGCAGCCATTTGCTAAAATCATTTAAGTTATTTTTTTTTTCTCATTTATTTACACACAGCACCCCATATTGACATAAAAACACAGAATTGTTGACATTTTGTGCAGATTTATTAAAAAAGAAAAAAAACTGAAATATCACATGGTCATAAGTATTCATATTGCTGTGACACTCATATATTTAACTAAGGTGCTGTCCATTTCTTCTGATCATCTTTGAGATGGTTCTACACTTTCATTTGAGTCCATTTGTGTTTGATTATACTGATTGGACTTTGATTAGGAAAGCCACACACCTGTCTATATAAGACCTTACAGCTCACAGTTCATGTCAGAGCAAATGAGAATCATGAAGTCTGCCTGTGAACTGCCTGAAGAGCTCAGAGACAGCATTGTGGCAAGGCACAGATCTGGCCAAGGTTACAAGAAAAATTCTGCTGCACTTAAGGTTCCTAAGAGCAACAGTGCCTCCATAATCCTTAAATGGAAGACGTTTGGGACGACCATAACCCTTCCTAGAGCTGGCCGTCCGGCCTAACTGAGCTATCGGGGGAGACGAGCCTTGGTGAGAGAGGTGAAGTAGAACCCAAAGATCACTGTGGCTGAGCTCCAGAGATGCAGTCGGGAGATGGGAGAAAGTTGTAGAAAGTCAACCATCACCTCCACCAGTCGGGGCTTTATGGCAGAGTGGCCCGACGGAAGCATCTCCTCAGTGCAAGACACATGAAAGCCCTCATTGAGTTTGCTAAAAAGCACCTGAAGGACTCCAAGATGGTGATTAAGATTCTCTGGTCTGATGAGACCAATATATAACTTTTTGGCCTTAATTCTAAGCGGTATGTGTGGAGATAACCAGGCACTGCTCATCACCTGTCTTATACAGTCCCAACAGTGAAGCATGGTTTTGGCAGCATCATGCTGTGGGGGTGTTTTTCAGCTGCCGGGACAGGACGACTGGTTGCAATCGAGGGAAAGATGAATGCGGCCAAGTACAGGGATATCCTGGACGAAAACCTTCTCCAGAGTGCTCAGGACCTCAGACTGGGCCGAAGGTTTACCTTCCAACAAGACATGACCCTAAGCACACAGCTAAAATACGACGGAGTGGCTTCACAACAACTCTGTGACTGTTCTTGATGGCCCAGCCAGAGCCCTGACTTAAACCCAATTGAGTATCTCTGGAGAGACCTAAAAATGGCTTGTCCACCAACGTTTACCATCCAACCTGACAGAACTGGAGAGGATCTGCAAGGAGGAATGTCAGAGGATCCCCAAATCCAGGTGTGAAAAATTGTTGCATATCCTTTCCCAAAAGACTCATGGCTGTATTAGATCAAAAGTGTGCTTCTACTAAATACTGAGCAAAGTGTTTGAATACTTAGGACCATGTGATATTTCGTTTTTTTTTTTTTAAATAAATCTGCAAAAATGTCACAATTCTGTGTTTTTTCTGTCAATATGGGGTGCTATGTGTACATTAATCAGGAAAAACACAACTTTTCGGCTTAAAATGCTATTTATAGCAAACTGCTCGGCTGCAAGTATACCCAAAGGATTTGACTAAATTTAAGGGTCCTTGAGTGACTTGATTCTTACCCCAGATTGTAGGGCTGCACATTAAGCTAACACTCTGGTTCAGAAGTAACACAAGAGTAATTTCGCACAATCGGGGAAAAAAATAAATAAATAAAAAATCTCGGATTTAGATCAGCCCTCTCTGACCGATACCCAATCCGAGAAAAATGGCACTATCAGAGCTGATACCCGATATGAATATCGGATCGTTGCATCCTAATATACTGTCATACATTCTTTTTTTTTCAAATAAATGCTTTTTTAAATTTTCTATTCATCAGAGAATCCTAAAAAAAATTAATAAAAGAAAATATTAAACCAAACACCACAACTCTTTTCAACATTGGAGGATAGGAATGATTTCTGAAGGATCTTGTGACACTGAAGACTGGAGTAATAGTGCTGAAAATTCAGCTTTGCATCACAGGCATAAAGTATATTTAAAAAACAGTTACTTTAAATTTTTATAATATTTCTCAATATTGCTGTTTTTACTGTATTTTTTATCAAAGAAAATACAGCCTTGGTGAGCATGAGACGTTTTTTAAATCTTGACTAAGTAGTGTATTATATTAAAAAAAAATATCAATAAAGAAATATTGAAAAAAAAAATAGCACAGCAATTATATGGATTATTTGTTTAGGCAAAATTCAGTTTAATGGCCAGTAAGGAATATTTCAAACAGTACATTTAGTCATTTCACCATCATTGGCAGCTGTGGTGAGCTTAATTTTGGGCGCTGCGAACACCTGTGTGCACGCACATGCCTGGTGTCTCTCAGAGTTTAACAGCGTGTTCGAAAAGGACAGGAAGGGGTGAGCGATTGAAGCATCTGACTCATCCATCCTGTTTGTCACACACAGAGGTGGACCATCCTACTGAAAACATGTTGTCCTTTTTCACACTACACACACATGCACATGGCAGCCATGTGCTCCCACCTGTGATGTTTTATAAACAGCATATGAGGAATGCCAGGATGACGGTGGACACCATATATACCCATAGAACATTTTGTCGTCTGCATCTGAAGTGAAGCTGCTAACCAGCTGTACGGATCATTGAGGCAGGGTTGAAGGCCCAATTTTGTAGACTTAATCACTCAGACTTTTTTTATGACATTCGATCAGTGGTTCCCAACACTGGTCCTTGAGGCACCCCGACACTGCACATTTTGCATGGCTCCTTTCTCTGACACACCAATTTCAGGTCTTGAAAAGCTCTACTAAAGAGCTGATGACCTGAATCAGGTGTGATTGATTAAAGAGACATACAAAACGTGCAGTGTTGGTGTGCCTCAAGGACCAGGGTTGGGAACCACTAATTGATGTTCACAAATTGCAATGAAATCCTTGACTCCAAATCTTCCCGTGTATTACGATGTAGTTAATGTCCCCCAAAACTCTATTACATAAAGCCTTCATATTTATTTTCTTCATAATTTTCCGTTTCCCCTGGTGCATTCTCTTGAATATACCAATTTATCCCGTTAGTCCGGTTGTGACCTGATCATTCAGCCTTGTTTTTGTGAACGGATTTGTTTGATTCAAAAAAAGAAACCCACTCATGTGCGACACCACATATATAACATACATGAAATCACCCTGTACCAGATCTATACAGGTGGAACTGGGGAAGTGGAGGGTTTCTGAAAAGATTTGACTCAAAATAATGATTTGCATGTGAAAAATGACAAAGGCCGTGTTTTCCAAAAGCATCATATTTCTAAGTATATCGTAGAGACCATTGGTGTCAGTGGTTTGTATGATCTATTTAGGCTTATGATACTTTTGATGATGCACAGATGAAAGAAATCCATAAATGTTGGCAAGGACCGAGTAAATGATTTGAACATTTTCATTTTGGTTTAACTAATCTTCTAATATATATAGACAATTATTTCGGCGAATATAGCCTGTATGTTGTTACTCTGATGCTGGGAAATGAATCCCACTGTGATTATAGGATTTTGGTGGTACCGCCTATCTCTGGTCTCAAATCTGTTCATTGACTTCCTCTCAGCAGGACTCATGTTTAACTATGAGATCTGCATGCAGGACACATCCAGGATTGTAGACATCCGTCTCCTGGCTTAGTCAAGGCCTGAGGCAAAAGCAATGATGATTGGATCTTGCTTGATGAATTTGCTTTATGACATGCACTTGAAATCTGTGCTTTTATCTTTTTGTGAAAGGAGATTTAAAAACAGCATGTGTACCCTCTTGATTTTGTTTCACTTGTCTTCTCAGCTGCTTTCTTGACGGTTTCATCTTCCTCCTGGGACAAACCTACAATTTCACTGCTGGAGTGAAAAATGTAGACGGTAGGAGCATACTCAGTTTCATGGACATTTCTATCAGAGCACAGTCAGGAGAGCAGCGGACTGCCTTTGGACAGGATAAGCGTGAGCTTTCACACTGTGCGTGGATGAGAACGTCAAATCCATGGTTGAAAGGGTCAGACTTGTGCACAGTTGTCCGACTTTTGCACATTCCTGTCTGGTTATCCTTTTTTAGCCTTTTTATGGTTTTTGAGAAAGCTCTGGCTCTGGAGTGTTTGATGAATTGGAATGGGTAAGATGTTTTTTAAGGGTGCATGAAAAGCCTGGTCAGTTGGAAATCAAGCAGCAATACAGCAAATAAGGTGCTGCAGGGATTTCGGTATATACTGTATTTTTGTAGGACTTGCAGAGATTTTGCCACTTGCAGTTCCATCTTATTAAAGTCACTGGGTTTTTTGATTGGGTTTTGGTTAAATGTCTGAAATAAGGTCTGTGTTTAACACAAGCTCAAGATACTTTCATGTTTTATTCCACAACACAAAATACATTAATAATGCCTCATTGTTTATAATCATGGTCTTGCGAACAATTCTAACTCAAACTTCCAGGGACAATGTTTTAAAATAAAGATAAAGTTGATGTTAAAGTCATGTGACTGTGGTGGAGTTTGTTATACCCTAACTTTAGCTTTTTACTTCTGGTGATTGTATTTTATGTTGTGTTCATTCTTGAAGATTATGATAAACAAACTGCGTAAGAATCATAAACTTTTTTTGGTCGCAGAGCTTATTTTCTGCAATAATTCAAAAAAAATCTTATTGGGTTTTTTGTTGAGGAACCCAGGGTCATGTTGACTTCTGGGTTGGCCTTCAAAATATGTTATTAATTTAGCACACTATTTTATTTCCGAACTGGATCCAATGCTTTAAAATTAGTATTTCTCAATGGATTTTTGTCAGTGTGTTGCAGTCACCATTAACAATCTCTTTTGGTCATGTGACAAAGCATGAGTATCACTCCATGATCTTACTAAGTGGCATAAAAAGGCTTTTTATAGCACATGTTTGATACATACTTATGCTTGATATGCCTTCCCAACCCCTCATAAGACACATTGTCTTCCTCCAGTAATTAATTCAAGACGTACCTACCAGAAAAAGTTATTATTAGAGAGCTGTCTTTGATTAGCACATACGTATTAAAGGTTTGCAGTGTTTGTTTGATCTTGTTCTCTGTGCTCAGGGTGTTGTTACTGATCCGTTTGGCTTTTGTTGCAGGAAGAACGCTGAAAATGCTTATTAGTGGTGCTTGGCAAGCATCACTAATGCTATGCTCATACTTGGGGTTAGTGATCTGAACAAACCTCTAACCACAAATATTAAACTTTGGCGTACCTCGTATTATACCGTTTGTGCTACAGACATTCAGTGGTTTTTGTCCCACTTGATGATAAAATGGGCGAAAATAAAGAAGAATATGAATAAAAATATTTAAATATAATGAAAATAAAAAATATCGTAAAATATATTAAATAAAAGCTATCTATCTATTAGGGTTGGGTATCGATTGGGTTTTTTACGATACGGTGCCAAATCGATACTTTTAAATGGTTCTGGTGCCTAACCGATACGTAAAAACGCAAATAATATAAATAAACACCCAAATATGATTGTGATTGGCCATTATTGAGCGCTATAAACACATTTAATGTCCGTTTCATTCGTACTGGACGCCAGAGGGCGCCCTCACGCAGAAAATCCACATGTGCATCACAGAAGTAATAGGACTCAGGAAATCCCTATCCCTAAGCTTTAGTAGGGTGACCATATTTTAGTTTTTAAAAAAAGAGGACAGTAGGGAGCGGGTTCGTGGGCAGGGCTTCGCCTAACAGTATAAGTAGCAAGGTTTTTTTTTGTTTGTTTGCTTATTTTGTTTTTATAATAAATAAAAAGAAAACAAATAGAACGAATAAAAAAGAATAGGGAATGCTAGTGTTAGAGGGTCATTTTTAAAATAAAAATAAAACAAGTCAATAGAACAGAAAAATAATAGATAATGCAAGTGTTAGACGGTCATTATTTATAATAGTTAAAAAGAAAATAAGTAGAAAGTCAAGTAGTTAGAATAGAAATAGAATAAAGAGTGCAAATGTTAGAGGATCAAGTTTTTAAATAAAAAAACATTTAAATTAGCATTAGATAGAGAGTGCTAGAGTTAGAGAGTCAACTGAGAGAATAGTGTTGTTTTCAGTTCTCTAAGGACTCAGCTGCTTGAATTGAGTTGGGCAGGTCATTCCACCAGGAGGGAATATTTAATGTAGAAGATCATGAAAGTTTTATCATAGTTAGAATGCAAAATGTTTCAATACAGGCATTTCAGTCAAATGTAATTTATGCAGTATTTCAAACCTTTAACCCACTTGGGAAAATCAAGCCATGGCAACAGTTTAAAAGTAGCCCAATTCTGTGGAAAAAACGCGGACTTGGCAACCCTGCATCCAACAAGAGCTGCAGGAGTCAGATTTAACTGATCACAGGTCGAGCGAGAATAAGGAGAGATGACTGACAAGACCATTCTTGAGTATCTTCTAAGATGTGCTCCCTTTACACAGAGTGCGTGTGATCGCGAAATCGAAAGTGAAAGTAAACCGCGCAAACGCTCATTCAAAAATATTTAAATACATCGCGGCCTGACAGCGGCACCCTGATGCGCCAAAATTATATACAATATTAGATTGTTTATAGGAGTGGACACGAAAATTGCGGGAGCAAAACACATGTTGTGGGAGCAGGAGGCAATGGTCAGAGATTCAGCGGGAGCGGGATTAAGAAAACAGCCGAATCCCGGACATTTTGGGCAATTAAGAAATCCCGGCCGGACGCATTTTTGTAGGTCCAAAAAGAGGACATGTCCAGGGAAAAGAGGACGTATGGTCACCCTAGCTTTAGGCATTTTAATTTAAGAATGTTTAGCTTAGCTACCTAACGGTATCTACCTGCTGCCATTAGAGCAAGTGTAATTGCTGCATTCAGGAGGAGCGCATGCTCCTCGAATGCTCTCATTTCCTGAGTTGTGCTTTTAAGTCGAAATGTGAAAACAACATGGACACTCGCGTTACTACAAAGATGTTGGATTTATATTATTAGAGCTTTCCGACTTGCGTTCGTGAATTTTCTCAGTCGAGAAATTATTGTTCACGTGCGGTGCCGGTGATCCTTACGTCCGTTTCGGAGAACAAGAGAACAAATATTTCAATCGATCGCTCAAGCATTTAAGTGGCACCAAAATCTGTGTTCTGATTCGGTTCTAGTACATACCGGTTACATATGGCACCAGTTTTCGGTACCCAACCCTACTATTAACTCATTCTCTGGGTAAAATGCTTGTTTACCCATGTGGTTTTCCTCTCTAGAGGCTGGGGGACTTTAACGATAGCACTGTTGCATTAACCTGATCTATTAACAGTCTCGTAATTCAGGGAGTCAATGTCATCACTTCCTCTAGGGGCGCCTCAAGGAAAACACTCCAGTCCCACTGGGACGTCCGCTGTTGGCCAGCCCACATGTGAAGAATGACAGTGGGAATATCTTGTCAGCAGTGCTTTAAACAGTTTTGCAGGCTGACGTAATGTTTATATCCTTGTGCCGGCTTTTGATAAACAGGACGTTATTCCCCTCTTGTTAGGGGAAACCGAGGTTGGTGGGCACAGTGTTCATACTTCGTTGAATATCTCTGGTGGAATACGCGTTATGACAACACAAATAAGTGCATATGACAGATTGATTGATTGATTGATGTTTGTATTTATGTATTTATTTATTTGCTGACTCAGCTTATGTGGTACATTTAGGTTTTGTAGAGTGGGTTGGTACAGTTTTAAATGACTGTAGTTTTTAATGTACTGTTTTTAATTTTCTGAGATTATTTTGTGGTGATTGATGATTAATGATGATTTTAACACTCTTAATTCAATAACCAGTAGTTAGGGCTGGGTATCAAGTTCGATACTTTTAGGCACCGACCGAAATGCCTCGATACTATCGAGTATCGAAAAACGTCTCGTCATTCGGTACCAAATTTCGATACCTAAGGGGTTAATCTCATCAGCGTCAGTGAGCCAATAAGCCTGCAGCACTTGCCGGTGTGTTCGACTAGAGGTGCGGCGCAGATCGATCCTCTTTGACAGAAAAGTTGTCCTTTTCTGAAGTTGACAGATTAAGAATTTTTAAAACATTTATTAATGATTGTGTCTCAAGTGTATTTTTGTGGTGGCACCCTGTTCTAACCCAGAAATGAACCCTTTCCCACCTATTAGTTGACCAACGTAGGTTGTTTTAATGCTGGCAGTTTCATACAGTATTCTTTGAATGAAAATTGGGCCATTTGCTCTGTTATGTGCCTAATATTCTTGTTCTAATTTGATAAAGCTGACCTTTGTAAATGCAAAATGCAGTTTAACCAACTTTTTTTTTTTTCCAATTTAATTTTGGTGTGTTTAACCTCTCAAGAATAGCCCATATTTGATAGTAACCCTATTCCTGAGGCACTTGTAGATTAGAAAGACCTGTACATGAATCTTAATGCATGCTGGAGGGACGACGTATTTATTTTTGTTAATTAAATCGGTTCTTTTATTCTCTTATATGTCGTCGTTTGCCTCTGGCTACCAGCACTAAATCACACATCTGTGAAATACAGGAGTCAGATGATTTGGTTAGATGATGGTGTGCTTGCTCTTTAAAGCGCTGTTTGGGGAAGTACACTTCCCCATATTCCCAGCCTCGGTGAAGCCTGGAGAAAGCCCTCTAGTGGTGCAGATCCCCTCATCTCGCTTCTCATTCCAACAGGCCTGTTTCCTGCAGGTTCACAGCCACTCGGAGTACTGTAAATCATGTAAATGCTTTAGGGAGGCCCTGGGCTCCCGCTGATCCTATCAGTTCTTGCCAGCACGTCGGATTGAGGCTCCTATCAAACTTCTATCGTATTTGCAGCACTCTGAGCTTGTTTTTAATACTTTTTAACACTGTGTTCGAGGTGGTGGGCGCACGAAAGATGAAACCGCACATTTTCTGGTGGTGACAAGAATAATGGCATGTGAAATCGCTGTTGGCGTATTCCACCCGCTCTCTTTCAGTTACCTTATTTCCACCAAAATGCTCGGCCTGAAGAGCTGCGAACCTGCTTCAGAAGGGTTTCTCCTGAACCAATGATTTATAACCTTTCAACAAACAAACATGGCCATCACATTTTTTCCCCCTCATGTGATTAGGTCATGGAAAACCTGGAAATGCTTTCCAGGCCTTGAAAAGTCATGGGAATTATTCATATATTTTCATGGATATTTCTATTGTCCAAATGTTCTTTTTTTTCTAGTTGTGCTCCACTCTTAAATGTGACCCATGCTCGGAATGCACACAATCTAATTTTGAGCTACAAGGCAAAATAAGTCAAAAATGTCAGTTCTGGTCGAATTTGAGGTTTTCACAAAAATGAGTTAATTAAGCCCTCTTCTAGCGATCCCAATGCTCCAAATAGTAATTAAACATCTAAAATGATCTTTATTTGTACATTTTCTGAGAGGAGTAACTTTGTCTCTGCTCACTTCTAGACGACTGCTGCTGCTTCTCATCACAAGTTGTAGGTCTGTTGTGGCAAAACACAGCATTCCAGCTTTGTGAATATTCATATTGAATTCTCGATGGCATGAGTCCAAACCAGTGAAATATGATTTTCAAACCCATGGTGATGAAAACACTATGATCGCGCTGACTCACATTTGCAAAGATGCGCCTCTCCCAGAGCGCTTGATATAAATGTGCATTATTGCGAAATATGTCTTGGCAAGCAAGATTCTTACAAACATAATCTGTTATGTCTTGAACATTTAGTTAATGGTTGGGGAAAAATCTGATGTGTAATATTACATTAGATCCATGCATGACAGTAGGTCTTAATATAGAAAAGACAGAATCACTCGTTGCTCTTGATTGAACTACTGTTTATTTGCATCTTTGTTCTTATTTTTAATAACAAAGATAACATAAAAATAGCTATATTGTGATTAATAATATAATTTAAAATATGCAACGTTGCTTTGTGATTTGCTTGGATCTTTAGAAATTTTAACTAGATTTTTCTGAAAATCAACTCTGCTGTCTCTATCGCCTTCAAACGGCTGTTGCTCAGTCATTTTTTTGTACGATTCCAACATGTCGATGTCCATTTTTTGCAGTATTTTAATGGAGAATGTGAAAATAAAATAAAAAAAACTCATTTTTGAAAATTTGCTCATTCTGACTCATTGAGATTCTTTTTTCAGTTTAATTTAATGTCCTTTGTATATTTGAAATGTAAATAATTAAAAAGGTAACAATACTAAAGTAAAAATTTACTTTAACTAATGGAATAAGTTATTTAGGTAATGTCTATGTGCTTTTGTCATTTGATTGCATTTGTGTATGTTTTTTTTTATATTTTATTTATGTTATTTTTATTTTTTAGTTTTAGTTCAATTTTATTTATTTTATTGTTCAATTCATTTATAATAAAATGTTATAGAAATTATTCTACAAATATTTCTAATTAGTGTTTAGTTTAAGTTTTTCATTTAATATTTGAAGAGTTTATTTGCAAAAACGGATAACTCAGTTTTTATTCATTTTAATAAATCATGTTTTTAAAAAAAAATTATGTTTTTATTGTGTTAGTTAGCTGCATTTTTTAGTTACTATTATTTAATCAAAACAACCCAACTGCAGTTTGATTGATATTAATTGGAATGCAGGATAAAAAAAAAGTGTATATGTCGGCAAATGAACTCTTCATTTGTATTTTATTATATTTCAGCTTTAATAAAAAAATAAAGTTAACGTAATTAGTTAATGATAACAACCCTCATTCAGCATCACACAAAGATTTCAGTTACCAGTGCCAGTGCTCATTTTTTCATTTTTTTCAAGTGAAATTAATTCAAGTGAAAGTGTTCGATAACAAAGTGGTTATAGAGATAACGTAAGTAGTATCTGGCTGGTCATGTGATCACAACATGTAAAATAAAACAGCTTTTATTAGGCCACTTACTGTATATGAGTCCTCATTTATGTGAGTGAACATTTAAATTTTTTTTCAAAAGTACTATTCATTTATTTATGTGCCCATTTTTTGTAATGAGGATAAAATGACTGAGTGCACTTTTAAATAGCGGTTTCAGCGACAGTTTTTACTCGTCTAAAAGAAGGATTGAAGAGAGATCTAAAAACTTCCACTGGAGATCTTCTATTGCTATTTGAGATCTCCATTAACATATCATTCAACAGCCTCTTCTTCTCATGTATCACGTCTGTCACCTCTTAACTGCAGTGTCTGTGTGCAGACGTTCGGGCCTCTGGGACGCTGGCCCTGTTGCTCAGATAATGTATTTGCTAAAGAGCTGAAATGACCATAAGGTTCAGCGAGATCCCCGAGTAACAAGCCTCCCGTACAGAGACGGCCAAAAAAACGCTGCCTCGGATGGCAAATTTGATCAATCTGCGTTTGGCAGGTCCTCTCTCGGGGTCCATAAAAACCCTCTAACCCTTTTCTTCTGAGCCCAGCTTGGGTTTCAAAACTATCCATTCTGCTGTGATATTTGCAGAAGGGCTGCCTGCTGCTTAAAGTGGCCTGGATCTGTTTCCCAGGCTTCATCAGAGCCGCAGGAGAGGGATTTCAGTGCCGGATGATGGGAACAGGAGGAGCGTAAGGCTGAGATCTCCTCCCATCAGCTTCTCTGAGAGACTGCTTGTGCTTCTTCAGCAGGTACGCTGCCTGTTGAGGAGCTGTTAAGCCACTTTGCTGTTTTGAAATATGAGCGTTTATCCAGGCTGATGAATTGAGTGTGTCAGCCAGGCTGATAAATTGGTCAATATTTGGCCATTTTGGCATTATTGACAATAACACACTCGCTGTCTCATGTTAGTTCCTAAATCTACTATCAGCCTCACCAGTTTTTGGAATCATTTTGAGTGAATGTATTTGTAGTGAAAGGATTCGTAACATATTTATTGTTTGGGATAGAAATTAGAGTATAGATAACGATTAATCATTAAAAAAATAATTTCAAAGTAAAACTAATGTCAAAAATTAATCTACATTCACATTTTTTCCCATCTGCGATAGATAAATGGATGGATGGATGGATGGATAGATAGAATAGATGGGCTATATTTGATCAAAAATGCATTTAAAAACATTGTGAAATATTATTACAATTATTAAAAATATATACAGTATAATACGAAAGCTACATTACAAATCAGTAGAAATTTATTTTATAGTCATAATATAAAGTCATAATGTATAACTTTTTTAGTTTTCATCTACACGCATTCATAGTTTTTGTAGAGTAAAATTATGTACATTCACATTTGTTGTATTTTAGTCTAATTTGCCATTTATGTGTAGCTGCAATTCTATGAATATTTAACAAATAAATTACAAGTTTCTCTTGTAATGTATGTGGTGTGATGGTGTGACATGACTATTCAGATATTGCACTGATATGCTGATTTAGTGCTCATAGCTCATAATGTATATGTTTTATGTATTTATAACATATATTGTATATGTTTTATGTATTTTTTATAACACTCGCTTTGAGAAATACTGCAAGCTGGGTGATACAAACAGTGAAATGGTTGGAGTTATGATGTCTCTTGAATATCACACTCTTGTTAGCCAATCAGATTTTAGGACTAGAAAGAACTATTTTGTGTGTGTATATATATATTTGTAATCTGTAAAAAATTAATTTCAGCATAATATCGTTTTTTGTCTGCTTGTTCTCCTCTCATATGATGTTGTATAGCCTATATGGCTGAAGCTTTTTCTCAGGATAGTGCGATGAAGCATTCTTGGTCTGCTGTGAATTGTGTCAGACTGAGAATACTGTTGAAGGCTGCAGGTGTGTGTGTGTGTGTGTGTGTGTGTGTGCTTGTACACCGGGTGTGCGCTTGGTCAGTCTCACCAGGTGATGGGCTGCTGGCAGGTGCCGCCCCCCTCAACACACACCATCTCCCTTACTTCCTGCCAAACACTCGTCTCCTGCCAGTGAACGGAATCTTGGCACATGAGTCCTGCACTGTGCCACAGTCTGCCTACCACCCGCTGGGCCGGTGGGCTCATCTACGAGAGGTTTCCCATTTAATGGATGGTCAATCAAGCGGCCATTGTTCTTAGATCATGTTTATAGCTGATATTAACATCTGTCTCAGATCACAAATAGACGGCACTACTGGTGTAAACGGGGACCAATGTGATGTTTAGGTGGTCTTCATATTGCATTTGTAATGGAAAAACCGGTGTGTTGTGTCCTGGACTCATCATACTGTAAGTAACACAGCATTTGTAGCTCATGTTGGGGGAAAGCCAAAAACTGGGATTTTAGACTGCCAGCTAGGCATGTATGTATGAGCATCGTAGGTATGCCGATCAGTGACATACTAAAAGTGACAAAATCAGAGACCCTTCACTAGAAAGTCTTGTTTTTCATTTTTTGCTCTGATCCAATATTAGCTTTGTTCCAAAACCAAGCAAGCTGCCTACCTAGACATCTCTGAAAGGCGCTCTTCCAATTCAAAGGCTCTTCCAAAAGGTAGGAAGCGACCTTATGCTGCCTTCTAAGATACTTCAGTTTGGCCAAATTCTGCAGCAGCTTGACAGGTCTCTTTCATGGAGAATACAGTATGTTGTAGTAAGCTCAGTTTCATCACATTAAATGTTACTCGGTAATAAAGTATTGAGAGTAATAGTTCATTTTTATCTAATATTTGTGTGTGTATTATATAAAACAACAATCTTGAGCTGTTTTTTTTTTAAAGTCTCCTAGCTTGTTTTAGAGTAGTTTTGGCCTGGAAGACCAGGTTTAATCAGATTAAACCATCAAACCAGCAAATCTAGTTCTTTTTAGGGTTAAATTGCATTTCCACCAGTGTTATTATTATCTGTATGCTATTACAGTTTTTTTTTATTAATATTTTGAGATAGCTTTTTTATATATATTACGTTTATTTTTATATAATTTTGTGTAATAATTTTTATTACTTTTTGTTTTAAAATATTGCTATTTAGGTTTATCTTTATTTTAGTTTCATTTTTAGTTTTTATTGATTACACATTAGTAATTTTAGTGCTTTAACAAAGTTATTGCATTATTTATTGCATCAGTTATTGCATTTAATTCTTTCTTTTTTTCAGGTAAGTTTTTTTATAAAGTAATATTTATATTGCATTTTATTTCAGCATAATTAGCACTTTTTTCACTTTTCTTTAATTCATATTTTAATAATATTAACCATAATGTTGTGTTCTGGACATTTTGACCCAAAGAGGATTTTCTTTTTCCAGAAAATGCTAAACTTACTAACTTTGCTTACTAACTTTCATTCATTCATTCATTCATTCTCATCCTCATATTCTTAACTTCATTCCTGAATTCTTCATTCTTTCATCTCTTATCATTCATTTCATCTGGGCGGGAATTTTAGTGGGATGCCCAGTTTTGAAATAGGAACATTCATATAAAATGCTTATAAATTACTTGTAATGATATATTATTAACAAATACTGGATTCAATATTTTTTATCAAATAATTTATCAAATTTAAGTCGAAATGCATAAAAATAAAACATTTCTGTATGGAATTGATTGTTTGTACGTCTTGCTGAGCTTATGCACCTTAATTTTTTTTTAGTGAACATTGCTAAAATTATCCACAAATAATACTCTTTTTTTTTCACTCACAAACTGAGGTGCATAAGCTCAGATAAATGAAGCCTGTGACCAATCAGTTCCAAAAAGAAATACAAAAGCTGTGCAACTGAAAGACAAAGAAACAAGTTGACAAAAAGATTGAATCCAAGATTTGATGATAATATAGCATAATGAGAGATTTACAAGGAAATTTAAAAAGGCCGTTCATTTTTGACCAGGAACACCAAACAAGGTAAAGGATTTTCAGCACAGCAGCAGGGTTAATACAAAAGAAATTTAAACACTATGAGGTTTGCTAGTGATATGCATATGATGCCAGATAGAGAGTCGTCTAAAGCATATGATGAGAATGGACACTTGATCACCCCATTACAGGCAGTTAGAAAGAGGCATATCCTGTGATTACAGACATTCAGAGCTGTGCAGGCAACATATAACAACATTTGACATCCACTATGCAGCCCTGTACATGCTGCATGTAGATTGAGAGATGCTTTTGTAACTGTGCATTTAGCACGCGATATACTCTCACAAACGTGCAGCAGGGCTCTGGATTGAGCATTTATATAGAACTAACTTTCTCCTTAGGCTTCCCTGATGTTGTGTTCTACACTTTTACACAAATACAATGCGTCCCCTGGAGAGACAGAATGAAGCGACCTCAAAGAGACCTGTCACCAGCAGCCTGCAGCCTCTATTTTTAGCTCTGAGCCTCTGGTTGTTCCCGAATCATAAATCGTAAATATTCCTGTCGTTGGATCTCTCTGTGCGGCAGGCCAGATGTGTTAAGCCCTCAGGAGGCCCTGCTTCATGTATGCAATGAGTTTTATTAATAACAGTCTAAGCTGAAGTCATTTGTAGATGAGGATGTAATTAGCCTGGGAAAAAATTTGTTTGTTTGTGCAGATGGCTTTGTTTTTTGAAGGCAGCCAAAGATGGTGGACGAAGCGAGACAAATATTGATTATAAATCAGTATCAATGCAGTAGAGTTGTATTGATTGAATTATTTAACCGTTTTGGCCAGTGTTTATGTGTTAGGTGTTTTTATGCTTATTCGAGTATTATTATGTAGGAACCAAGCCTCAGTCCTCTCTCTTGGGAAGCCGGCTGGTTCTGACGGTGGTCTGTGAGAAAGATCTGGTTCAGGGTGGGACAGCAGAGCTTTATCTGCATTGAGACTGACGATGCATATTTGTGAAGCTGATAAGACATCTGTCTTCAAAGCTTCTTGTGTACTGTAAACATGCTGCGATGAGCTTTGCTACGGTACAGTGCCTACAATCCCATCAATAGAAGGGATATTTTTACCACTTTATGAGGATACAGGATTATGCTCGCTTTCACTGTCCGTGAATGTTGGAGATTTTAACGCTACAAAATTGCTCTTTTTGTTTGGTTACTTTATAATTAAATTAAAGTAAAACTTTTTAGTATTCTAGTATGCTTATCAAGAGCTTAGAATGATTTCTGAAGGATCATGTGACACTGAAGACTGAAGTAATAGCTAATGAAATGCATCTTTTTGCTCAACGAGAAAGAAAAAAAAAAAGAAGAAAAAGTAAATTATATTTCAAGAGGAGATTAAAATAGAAAACGGTTATTTTAAATTGAAATAATATTTCACAATACTGCTGTTTTTCCTGTATTTTTAGATAACTGCAGCCTTGCTGATAAAGAGACTGCTTTAAAAAAAAAAAAAAAATGTTTTAATCGTACTGATCCCAAACTTTTCAACAGCCGTTTGTATGCTTTATATAGCTTTTCAATACATTTGTTATACATAGTTTTATTTTATTTTCAAATATAGGAGGTAAATTAAATTGTTGTATGATTAAATAAGTTAGTCATAGTTGTTTGTTTGCATTATATATCATGTATGATTTATTATATTTAATTATATTTTAAAGGGGTACTCCACCCCAAAATGAAAATTTTGTCATTAATCACTTACCCCATGTCGTTCCAAACCTGTAAAAGCTTTGTTCGTCTTCGGAACTCAATTTAAGATATTTTGGATGAAAATCGGGAGGTTTGTGACTGTCCCATTGACTGCCAAGAAAATTGTCAAGGTCCAGAAAAGTATGAAAGGCATCGTCAGTATAGTCCATCTGCCATCAGTGGTTCATCCGTAACGTTATGAAGCGACGAGAATTCTTTTTGTACGCGAAGAAAACAAAAATAACGACTTTCAACTATTCGTCTCCTCCGCGTCACCCTATAGCACCATTTTGGAGAATATCCACTGAACGCAAGCAGCGTACGCTATTCTGTGTCAGCCGCGCTGCACGGATGCGCTGTTTTCGTTCAAATCAAAGCGTAAATACACGTAGAAAACGTATCCTTGTGTCGCGGCTGATACAGAATAGCGAAGCTTTTAGTGGTTTGGAACGACATGGGAAGTGATTAATGACAACATTTTTATTGGGGGTGGATAACCCTTAAACACATTATACTACTGTGCTGTTGAATGCTTGAATCTGATTGGTTGACGAAGGTTCTAAGGCAGGTTTCCTCAAATCTTGCCCTGGAGGTCCAATGCGCTTCAGAGTTTAGCTCCAACCCTGATCAAACTCACCTACCTGTGATTTTCTAATGATCCTGAAGACATTGATTAGCATGCTCAGGTGTGTTTGATTAGGGTTAGAGCTAAACTCTGCCGGAAAGTGGATCTCATGGGCCAAATTTGAGGATCCTTGTTCTAAGGTGTGCAGTTATTTTCAGGGAATCGCACGGCTGTTGTTTCAAAGGTCCTTGTAGCACAAAACACCAAAAGAACCAAAACCCACAACAACACTGACCAAGCAAATAAATATAGTAAACAATATGATAAAAAAATGACCTCGGGTGTACATAATTTTGCTAATAATTCAACGGCCCATCATCACTTATTCCTTACTTAAATCATTCTTTTAATTCATCCAGAACTCTCTGATCCCTTTTGTTGAGCTCTTGCCGTGTGTGTGAGGGATAATGTAGTTTTCTTAGTAGGGCTCTCGCACAATCTGATACACATCACAACTCTCACAATACATCCCAGTATCTTGCTTATGAATAATTTGTTACTGCTTCATGCAAATTCTGACTAGGTTATGAAGATGATAGATATCTCTACTGAAGTAATGTATGGTTTCAGGGTGAAACTTCTTCCATTTAACCAGCAAGTCCAAACGATCATCTGCCTCCCTTATTCCTGGGAAGTAATTTCCTAGAAGTACTTTTCAGAACTTCACTGGAAACACACACGCACACACACTGCTCTCTTCTTGGGAGGTTTAGAGGCAGTGCTGATAATGGTAGACTCTTAGTAAAGACTTACGGTTAAAAAAATTGTATTGGGTGTCCCAGGAGCTTTACGAAGATAAGATTCAGCATAACCACCCAGAACTTCACCTGTCACATGGTTTCAGGTGCACATATTTCCAAAAAAGAAAAATGTTTGTCTTCATTTTTCATCAAGATTCTTAGAAATGTATCACTAGACATCAGCTGATATTCTTTTCTCTTAGATTTTTTTTTTTGTTCGAGTGTCCAAAGTGCAAACGATTAAAATGATAAAAACATTATTAATATTTCAACAACAATAGTAAAGTAAAGATGATTAATAATAATAATAATAATAATATGCTTTAACGCTGCATGTCAATCATTTCTGTAACATCTCACTTAATTGTGAATGGCTGTTATTGAATTATTTTGAAAAAAAAGAGAAAATATTATTAAAAAGTCATTTTGAATTTAAAAAAGTTGAATTACTACAGCATAACTACACATTAAAATATTAAATTAATTTACCTGGGGTGTCGGGTGCGGTTCCTAAGGACTGTAGGGATTAAATGGAAAAGTGTGAACATCTATAAAGAATATTGTTAAAACCAATTTTCAGTCTCTAAACATTTCAACTCCTCCCATCTAATGTATTGTTGCGTTATGCATTTCTTGTGTTGACATTGTTTGATTTCAGATTAATCCAGCATTTGTCATTTTTTGAACAGCGTCACTTGGAAGTACGTCAGATTGCAGAAGTAAAATGGGCTGTGAATGGTGTTTCATGTTGACTCTAATGTATCTGTGTGTGATGTGGCATGTGCTGCTGTACAGGCAGAGAGAGACCAATAGTGTGTGTGTGTGTGTTGGTGGGGGGTGTATCGGGCTCTATGATGCAACACAGGACAGACGGAAACTCTCTCTATCTAGTCCATCAGGCTCTGGTGTCGTCTTTCTGCCATCTGCCACCGCCAGCCAGTCTGTCCGTCTCAGTATCACACACAGACAGACAGATCCTGCATCCATCAATCTTTAGCATTTTATTCAACTTTTCTTCAACACCTTCTAAACTCGCAATCATTTGAATTCAATCTGATGGGCAGTACGTCGGCTGTCTTTGTGATTGAGAACAAAAAAGTTTTCCACATTTTTGATCCCATGAACTTTTGTGTATTAAAATATTATATCATATTTTTATGTTTATCAAAATATTATATAGAATGAATAGATAATTAATATTATATAGATTTTTACCCTCATTGAATATCGCTGTTCCATTGGGAAGGACATATGTGGACTTTAGAATTCTGATTATATATTGGAAATAATTTAAAATTGAACTGGAAGGCTTTAAAATTTCAGTAGTCAATATTATTTTTCTTGTTATGTTAAAAAAATGTAATCATTTATGAATTGTTATTATGAAACTCTTTAATTAAAAAAATAAAATCATTATCCTTTGTCTCAAGTCAAGAGATTGAAAAGTTGTACGAATCTTGTTCATACTACAATGAGTTAATGTTTGGTCTCATATCTGCGGTTATGTGAATGTGGATGAGGATGTGATACAGACAGAGACACACAGACATATGTGCCTCAGACGCAGGGGGCTTCTGTGCCCGTCTCTCTCTGTCTGTTTTTGTGAATGTGTGCTTCCGGTCTACAGGGGTAACAGAGGGGGGGGGGACAACCCCAAAAATTTTTGGTTTCGGTTTTTAGTGTAAGGGTTACCGACTGATGTTTGCAGATTTGGGATATGTAATTGTGGATGCTCATCTAATTCTGACTTAATATAAAAAAAAAAAAACAGTAGTAATTGAATAACTCTTAAATATGTCAAATCTCAGAATGAAAAAAAAACTTTTTTCATACTGTATATAATGGTGTTGTGATGCCTACATTCAACTTTAAAAAGCATTTTAAAAGACTGATTTGTAGTTTTTATTTATTTTTTATGTTTTTTTAATTTCTAATTTGTTTGTTGTTAATATTGACCATTTATCTGGCTCTTTTTATTATTTTTTTATTTTCTCTTTTTCACTTTTTAAGTTTAGTTAAAAGTTTAAGGAAATTTTGTTGGATGGTGGGTGGTCATTTTTATTTATTATATTATATTATATTATATTATTTAAATATGGCCTATTAGTTTTTTATTTCATTTTATTTATTAGTTTTACTTTTACTTTTAGTCATTTTAGTGCTTTAATCAAGTAAAAAAAAAATGCTATTGTCAAAAACCATGCTATTGTCAATGTACAAATGTACAAATACTAATATACAATACATAAATGATAACATACCCTTACACATACCTAAAGATCAAAGAAAGTAAAAAATGTCAGGTTAAACTTTATTTTAAGGTGTCTTTGTTGCAGTGTAATTATACATTTAAGTGCTGTGTAATATTAATTAACTACATGTACTTGGTTAGGTTTAGGATTATGGTTACTTGCATGCAATTATGCATAATTTATTGTTATTATAATAGTAAGTACATGTAACGTGTAACAAGGACACCTTAAAATAAAGTGTTACCAAATGTCATATTAATATTAACACAAAGCATGCCAGATTTACTTTAATTTCAGATTTGAACCCTTTTGTAGACTTCATGCGCAACTGATGTGAAGTGACTTGTAACTAGTTGGCTTAAAGGTGCACTAGGTGATTGTCTAGAGAAATTTTTTTTTGTTATGCTGGTTGAAAGTCTCTTCACATCCGATAGCAATCAAGTAGTACTTACAATGATTTATCTGTATTTATTTTCTGTGCGCAAGGCGTAGTACCAAGAAATGTTCGTCCAATCAAAACGCTCGGTCCAAGCGTTTTAATTGGCTTTCCTACCTGCATGTCAATGCATGTATTAGCATACCTCTGTGCACCCGGTTCACACAGACAGGATACGTCATCAGTACACTACACAGTGTTCATTGCTCCCTACTCCCTAATCTGTTGAAGTTTACTTCACTTTGGAACATGGGCTGGAATTAGGAACCGCTGATGTAGCCTATTGTAGTAATGTTGTCTCTTGTATTCTGGACTGTGAGCGTATATGCATTCAGGGGGCGTGGCTTTGGACTGATAGGCTTTCAGTGCTATCAGGCTAAAGTTAGCATTTTCCAAGATCTCCTACTGCACCTTTAATCAAGCATTGACTAGTGGCAGAAGTAATCCTGACTGCATGGCTCATGGATACCTGCTGCACTAACTGCAGTGCTGTGTTTTTGTATAGAGCGCATGCAGCGAGACGAGCCCAGGAACGTGAGGCGGAAGCACAAACAGCTTCCATGCTTTGTTTAATCTATCTTCCCTTTAATGCCCCTCTTTCTGCCTCCTCCCCTCTATATCCCTCTCCGGAGGAGAAAACAGCCACAACGTGGAAAGCTTCCTTGTTTAGAGGGGACACCGTTGGAGGGCTCCCCCATCAATATTTTATCTTTGCCGTGCGGCAGCATGTATTAATGATGACTTCAGTCTGAATGGCTGAAAATAGTATCATGGAAACACTAAAGCTTAAAAGCTCGAGGCCTGTGTGCTAGGCACACTCAAATACATCCTGATCGGCTCGGGGCACATTGTAACGTGTGTCAATGTGGGGCATTTTATTTTATTATATATACATTTGTATTTTATTTATTTGGTTTTGTTTATACGTTTTATTCATTTTTTTATTCGCATTTTAATTTTATTTTAATGGCGAAGTCTAATTAGTAATGTTGATCATCAAAAACAGTAATAGGCATACCACAAACAAAAAAAAGATTATTTTATGTCAAAAATTATTTTTATTTTATTTTCTAAATGTAAATTAGCAACCCACAGGAATAGGAAATTTCCACAATTAGGGAGCCCCGACTTAAGGATTTTTTTCTGGTGACTGGTAAGTCGTCATTTTAAGCATTATGTTGATAATCGACATTTATTAATAAACATTTAAATCCTTATAATGAGTCTTTAATTGCCTACAAGCTATTAAGAGCAAGCACCACACAAAGCTTGCCACAGCGAAATGGCAGAAGTAATAATATGAATGAACAGGGGAAAACAGTAAGGAGACTGCATTAACAATTTAATAATTTGATAAACTCGTGCTTCTTTGTTTCAGTGAGAAACCGACCTGCCATTGGCGACACTGATAGTCATCTCCGCAGTAGTGGAACGTGCCGTTTGCCATGTTATACGATTATTACTATTTTGATGACCAAAATGATTGTAATTTTAAGGAGTAGTGATGCACCGGCGGGGGGGCTCCATCTGTTCGCATTGAGCAGCAATATTCAGCTAACACACTCACAGGCACTTGAACAGCGCACATTTCTCTAGGTTAACATTACACTGAGCGGCCATGTAAAGTTGCTAATAATTACATATTTTAGATGATAAGTAGTGTTCCGATTGATCGGTTACCGATCACTATCAGCCGATAATCACGTTGGGATGATTGATCGGCGGTCTCTAAAAAGGTTGATCTCAAAAAAACGATCTCAAGCTAATGAAGTGGCTGCCGTGAGAGGTTTGGCACGACATGCAGCGGCACCGTCTCAGTCTCTTTCTGGCGTGGGTAAAATAATTATAATGCTGAAGGTGAGGTACTCTCTTCATATTTCTTCATTAAATAACTCACCTTCATATTTCTTCATTAAATAAATTTCTTCATTAAATAATTTATAAAGCAATTTGATACAGCGAACAAACGCACTTTATTGTACATTGTTTTCATTCAAATCAAAGAAAACGTATCCGCGTAGCGCAGCTGACACAGAATAGCATACGCTGTTTACAATCAGTGGATATTCTCCAAAATGGCACCAAGGTGACACGGAGGAGCGAAATTGTTGAATAAAGTCGTTATTTAGTTTTCTTTGCTCACAACAAGTATTCTCGTAGTTTCATAAAATTAATGTTGAACCACTGATGTCACATGGATATTTTAACAGTGTCCTTGCTACGTTATGGCCCTGATCGTGGTAATATCATTGCCGTCTATGGGAGGGTCAGAGAGCTGTCAGAATGCATCAAAAATATCTTAATTTGTGTTCAGAAAATGAACAAAGGTCTCACGGGTTTGGAACGACATGAGGGTGAATTTTCATTTTTGGGTGAACTATCTCTTTAACGATCTTTCCGTCACAGACTGCGTGACTTCGCCTGTGGAATTTTTTTTGCAATTGTATTACAATATATGGCTACTATTGTCATTGGGTGTTGTTATTATCTATACTAGAGCACGACCGATATGGGTTTTTTGGGGCCGATACCGATATTAGGGAGTAAAAAAGGCTATCGAGATATCGGCCGATATTCTTTAGGGGCTTTCGCACCGCTTTAGTTCCAGAACTAAATGTACGGTACTAAAGTATTGGGACGATTTTGCACAAACTATTTCCAGTACCATTTAAAGGGTTGCATTCGCACTGACAGTGTACGTAAGCCGGTCGACAGCGATGTCATTTGTGCGCTGCGTTCAACAACAGAAACAAAGAACAGCGTTAACAACAGGAGGATGGAGGACGCTTTGATCGGAGCTGTGTTTTTGTTGTCTCACGGGTTTCACAATAATGGACATGAAAAGTCGACATATACGTAAAGCGATTGAAAGAACAGAAATGAGGACTAAGAATCTCCAACGACAACCGGCAGTGCTACATTTGCTACAAGTGCATGCACTTCAGCATTCGTCCATCTATCGCTGTTCTCCATACTTGCGAAATAAGTTGACACAATGATTACAGTATGTTTACACAGCGTTTTAAAACATGGCGGGTGAGGGCGTTTTCGTACACATTTGGCCAATCAATGTCTACTTACATCACAATTAGTACCAGTTGTGCTGGTTAGAACATGCTCCGGAGTAGGAGCTAATTTGGTTCTCGAAAAAGGCAGTCCGGTACTAAAAAAAGCACCCAGTTCCGGCGGTGCGAAAAACGCCAAAAAGTGGGTAGTTCCAAAATCAGTTCTGGTACTATGAAAAGGTTCCGCGCGTGCAACGGCCCTTTGTGGATATTATAGTACAGTACCAGTCAAAAGTTTGGACACTTTCCCATTCGTTTCCAGACATTTGACTGGTACTATATATAGAATGCAGTATATACATAAACAGAATATATACATAAACACATTTTTTCTAATGATCACTCAAATGTGGCGATCAAAAACTTATAATGACGTGACAAAGATATGTACTGGAGGCAGGGCATTTAACAATTTAACAATAAACTGTATTCTCCAAAATGAGTCTGACATCAGTGCACTGAACAATAAAGTTTAGGTTTATTCAACTTTAATTCAGTTAATTTCCATTCAACTTTATTCCGTTGAAGTTTATTTCACTTTGGAACATTCATTCATGGATTTGCGCTACTGTCTTCACAGTACTATTAGGACTATTAGGGGGCAGCCCTACCCACAATTGAATTGAATTTTATTTATTTAATTTTATTTTTTATTTTGGCATGTATTAATGATGACTTGAGTCTGAATGGCTAAAAATAGCATCATGGAAACTCAAAAGTTTTGTTTAAAGCTGGAGTTCTGTGTGTTAGGCACACTCATAAAGATCCTGATGGGCTCAGGGCGCATTATAACACGCAAGCCGATGTGGGGCGGTTTGTTATGGCCTACCTGCTGCAGGTTCCTCGCTCTCGGGTCTCAGCGGGGTTCAGCGGCGGAGCGTGCTGGGTTACAGAGGCAGCTAATCACGGCTGAGCGAGGCCAGTGCTGTGGGCTGCCTTGTTTATCTGCCTCCTGCTCCTCCCGCCTGAACTCGTACACCCTGTATCGCTCTGATCAGCGGGAGGAGAGAACAAAACACATGCGCCGTGTCCTCAACCTGAAAAATGCAGCCAGTAAACAGTGGTAGGGAAGCATCAAGACATGTTCAAGTTCAGTGGTTGTGTAACATCTTGTCTGGTAAGATGCCTTCATCTGATCAGTATTTGAAGATGGCATATGTATTCATAACTTAATGTGAAATCCCATAATCCTGTGCATAGGGTTGCAACAGTAATTCAAAGGTAAATAACTGATAATAAAAATTAATGGCACCAAATTTCATTATCAGTCAGACAGGTCTTGTTTTTATAATTCAGTGATTTAAAATGTAACATTATTATAAAAACTATCCACAGTTGTAAAGCTGTCAGATAATTGTTAACCCTTTTTATACACTATTTATATCATAACCTTATATACAGACACATAAATACACATACATATACTGTATGCATTTTTTAAATTTTGTATTTAATTTAAAAAATATTGGTGATTTGATATGGATTTTGTAAATTATTTTATAAATATTAAAAAAAATATATTATCATATTTTTATGGTGATTGTTTCTATTATCATATGCCAAAAATAAATCATATAAAAAAGTCATAATATAAAATTGTTGTTTTATATTTAAAACGTTTATAGTATATGTTTTTACATATTTTTGTATGTTTTTAGTTTGATTTTAAAGGGGTCATATGATGCATTTTTTTTAAAGATTATTATTTTGTGTATTTGGTGTAACAGAATATGTTGGAAATGCTTAATGTTCAAAAAACACATTCTTTTTCAAATACTGTACATTATTGTAGGTATTCTATCCCCCACCTCTCTCAAACACCTCGTTTTCAACAAAGCCCCCTCCTTCCGACAAGCGCAGTCAGCTCTGATTGGCCAGCTTACCCAGTGCAATGTGATTGGCCGAACACCACAAGCACACGTCGGAAATGTAGTGACCTTTACCATAATTGCAAGCTTAATCTTTCAAAATAAATGTAAAGACAGTGTGACAGACACAGTGATGAAGCTGGTAATGTGTTTGCAGTACACAAGCCCGGTTAAGCTGAGTCCACTGTGATGTGACCCTGTCTCTCTATCTCTCTCTCTCTCTCCTCACACAAACACACCAAACACGAGCGCAAAAAAATCGCATTTGAACAGTCAATAGCAAATACTTTAACTAATAACAACAGAGTGATTCAGAAGCGAAGATGTTAGCAAAGTCCAGATGACCTCCTTCTACGGTTCACGACTAACGGTTCGTCCATAAAATGCATTGTGTTCTGTTGAAGGGATCTTAAGATCCTAAATGCATCTACTTGGAAGGCCAAATAAAGTGCTTTTGCTGTCGCCTAGAAACACACAGCGTCTCCCTGACATGGCTGCTTCAACACTAACTGCGGTTACTGAAACCACGCCTTCTTTCTTTGCGTGAACATTTGGGCGGCATTATGCAAATACTTCCACATAGTGAGGTAGATATGTGGGGGCGTGTTAGAAAAAGCCATTTTAGGTAGGTGTGACTGACTCTTAAATTTGATAAAGAATATCTCTTTAGTTTTGAGACTTTAGTCTTTGCAACTTCAGGGATCTTATCTATGCATAATCAGCTTGTAACACTCCAAAGAGAAAGGAAAACTTGAAATCGCATCATATGACCCCTTTAACTGTTTTATGTTTTAGCTGTGTTTTTTATCTGCATTTTGAATTGAAATAATTAATTAAATTTTTATTGCACATTTTTTTGTGCAATAAAACATATTTTTGCATGATTTTTTTATCTGTTTAATTAAACAAATAATTAGGAAATAATTCTTGAACATATTGATCAAAATAATCTTCAATTGCAGCCTCATTTTCAGAGATAGCCTGAGTTTGTTGGGTTTCTCAGTCTGGGCTGCACTATTCGGTGCATGTTCCTCAGGAACGGCTCTTATCAGCAGATGATTGATACTCTCTGTTCTGATCTGAGTTCACAGGGATAAGTATAGCTCTTATCTGAGCCCCTGTGTGTATTACATGAATGGATGAGGTCGCTCGGGTCCTGTCACTCAATCAGATCCACAGATATGATTAAGTCGAGATGTATGAAGGCAGATCGGTTGATAGTAGTTGAGGCTGGGAGTGTGGAGGTTTGGCTCTCGTCTCTATTTTGGTAGTCCTTTGACTATACAGGCTTTTGATTATAGTCATAAAGTGTGGTCCATTTTACAGCTTATTCTGGACAAGAAAACCCATCTTAGGTGGGATGAGTCTGTCTGGATGACATGCAAAGTGGCCAACAATGGTTTGTTTTGTTATTGTATGTATCCATCAATCCATGTAAAAGCCTTTTATTTCAATTTATTTTAGTTATTTTATTTTATGGTAATTATTTATTTTATTTTATTATTTTTTTTTGTTTGCTTTGAAGTCTGAAATCAGTAATCATCAAACAGTAAAGATATACCACAACATTTGAGTTCTTATGATGTTTCTATTTCGTAGCTTTTAATTCCATTTTAGTTTTAAAAGCTTTTATTTTTATTATTTTATTTGAAACTATTATTTATATTATGTAATCAGGTGTTTGCTCTTCAAAATTCAACAAAAAACGTTATAACTTTATTATTTTACTGTGTTGGTTTAGGTTTTATTATGAAATATTGAAATGTTCTAATATATAGATATATATATAGCCTATATATATATATATATATATATTTATATATATATATGTAGTATTAGGTTATAAGTGACAAATTAAGGGTTTCCAACAGTCGCAACTTTATTTTATTATTTTAGTTGAAGGTTTTATTATTTTGAAATATATTTGAAATATATATTTAAATATCACATTTTTTTTCTTTGTAGTTTTATGTAAGTTGGCCATATTAAGGGGTTTGGAGGCTGCTGTAAAAGCATAATTCTGTTGGAAACACTGTTAACCAGTATCTCAAATTTTGGGAAGAAACTGAGCAAATGTGTGCGTTGTTGTCTCCAAACCAGAACAAAGTATTGCTGAGTGTCTGTTTTGTTCTGTAAAGTTCACTTTTCCTATCACACGGGCAGTGCACTGAGCTCTGCACAGAATTGCCCTCGACCTCCATACAGCAGAGATGATTCGTCATCATCTGATTTTCAGTTGTGTGACAATGTTTTCCTGCCTTTCTGCAGTTCAGAGCAGGTTTGAGGACAGATTGGGCGCCTACTGAAGTGATGTTAGGGTAGAAAAACTGAATATGTAACAACAACACAATACGAACGTCTCTCAGATTTTCTGAGGCGGTTGTTCATCTTCTCTGCAGTGTTCTGAGGCGTAAAGCCCTCCGGTCTCACTTTGAGAGGAACTGACGCCGCTGTTGATCCGTGGAAACGACCCTGAGCCCTGTCACCGCCTGCCGCCGCTGGCAAAACTGTGACTGGAATGTCTAATGAATAAAACACTGAAGTCTTTGAATTCCTTCTTCTCGACTCCTCGTCTCTCTCTCTCTCAGCCTGTGATTCACTGACAGTCTTTAGCGAGTAGGTGCGAGACACATCGGGGTCAGTATGTCAAGAAGCTCACTCGTGTGAAGTGCATCTGAAGCTCATTACTGTTAGATTAATCGCTGCTCCCGGTGCTGCCATACACAAACTCATTACAGCTGAGGAGAATGCGCCTGAATGTCACAAAGTTATTTTTCACGTTTCACATTAAAAGATTTATTCATTTTTAAAATGTCATTAATATGTATATGAATACATTTATATTTAATTAAAAAAAATGTATATACACTATACACCAAATTACTTTTTATTGTAAAATTTATTATATCTTGATTCTTCCTGTGTGGCAGCATTTATTTGACTAGAAATCTTTTTATAAATATCTTCATTGATCAATTGAATGTGTCCTTGCTAAATAAAAGTTTTTGATTTATTTTTTAAACCAAAAAAATCTTATCAACCCAAACTTTTGAACATTACTATAAATAAAATGAAGCCTATTTTTGTACCACTAATATTTTCTTGCATTTCAGACATTTTCTCCCGAAATTCTAAATTACGTTATCTAAATTTCCTGTCATAATACAAGGTATATATTTTTCTTATCAAATAACTAAATAGAGTTTGGTTTGTTTATCTCTGATATATATATATATTATTTCCCCACACACAACATAATGCAACATACAGCATACATCCAAACATATGTGTGTATGTATGGTGTGGTGTATATCATATATATTCTATATATATATATATATATATTATATATATATCTATATAAAAAAGGCGCGCCATGGTTAAGTTAATATAAATAGATAAAAAAAAAAAGTCAAAATCTGTCCGATTCTTGTCAATATATAAGAAATCCCACAAAAAACTTGCCTTTAATGGATCAAATACTTAACTAAATGTATAATATAATATAAGTTTTTATGAGTTTTTCACCCATTACCGTAATAAAAAGTGCTTAAAAGTGCTAATTGTCTTAGTCACAATATGAAATAATATGGATTTGTTTATAACCGGTTTAGTGGAAGATACGACCTGTGCCATTTCTCCGTGTTTTGGGGATTATTATGAAATGAGATGTGCGGGTTTTATGGTTCCTGTGCTCCTGTGTGTGTGTGTGTTTGTGAATGCTAATGCTCTCATGTATCCTGCAGTGAGCGTCTCTCTCTCTCTTCCTCTTTTAGAGATCTAGGCTATTTATAGCTGCTTCTCCCAGAGTTATCATGCCTACTGATGTTGTTTTGCCTTTCCACATAATTACAAATCCTGCTTTAGGAAATCTGTTGCGTGTTCATTTCATGTGCGCTGTGGACCTTTCTCAGGGTAGATGCTGGATTTAAACCGATGCAAATAAAAGGTAGGCTTTGTGAGGTAGACGTATATTTTGCATTCAGTAAGTTCAGTATAGAATATTGAAAATGCGGCAAAAAATTCCTGAGTGAAACTTCAGAGAAAAAGCATCTGGGACCTGATATGAAAGCTGTGTAGGTGAAAAGTTATTATGCTTTTGATGCAAAATTACAAAGAGAATCTGTTTTGTGGTGCATTAATGCTTAATGAGACTAGGAGCATGTATAACAGTAAACAGAGACAGTTTTGTTATCTTAAAGATAGTGAGTTTATGTCAATCCCCAAGTCATTTGCTTCTAAATATGGTATCTTCCCTGGCAACGGTCCATATGTTGCATATGTAATTTGTGTGCAGAGCTGTTATACAATATCATGATGACTTATGCTTCCCTGATCCTCAGCATTTCTCAGTTGGAATGGTTTCTCTCTGTCTCCCACAGATGGACTTCCCAGTAAAGAACAGCCACTGGAACTTCTGAAGCCATCTGGAGTCAATCACATTCCTCCTGGTAGGACCGAGTCTTCTCTGTGTGTGTGTGTGTGTGTTTGTGTGTGTGTGTGTGTGTGTGTACTGGTATATATGGTTCGGAGGAACCCAAATGTTGAAAATCTGATATGGGTACACAAGTCCACTGGTTTATGAGGACACTTCCTTTGTCCCCATAAAACAAAAGGCTTAAAAAACATACAAAACGGTGTTTTATGAAATTAGAAAATTGGCAGTAGTTTTCTGTTAGGGGTAGATTTAGGTGTAGGGTTGGTGTAGGGCAATAGAATATTGTGGTCTGTATAGTATAAAAACCATTACGCCTATGGAGAAAGAGAAGTCCCTAAAGAATTAGTACCAGTGTTTGTGTGTGTGTGGGGTGTGTGTGTGTTGTGTGTGTGTGTCGTCGTGCGTGTGTTGGTGTTTGTGTGGTGGTGCTGTGTGTGCGTGTGTGTCGTGGTGAGTGCGTGCGTGCGTGGTGCGTGCGTGCGTGACTGGTCAGTCAGCTGTGGGCAGCCCTGTTGGCATAGCCAAGGGTCATAGGTCATCAAACAGGGTTGCTGAATAAGAGCATCTGATTGGTGTTTTTTACGGGTCTTTGAAAGAGATGATTCACCCAAAAATGTGAATTCTGTCATGATTTGTGGTCAACCAGAAGACTTTGGTTAATCTTTTAATTTTTTCATGTTACTGCATTGAAGTGAGGTACCAAAAATTTGAAGATCCAAAAAGGTCATAAAGACAGCATGAAATAAATCCATATAAGAAGGTTTGTTATCCAAAATTGTGAAGTGGGTGCAATTGTTTTTATATTGATGAACAGTTTTAAATCAAAGTCTTCTGGATTTGAAACGATGTGAGGATGAGAAAATGATGACAGTTTTCATTTTTGGGTCTCTTTAACAGCTTTGCATTCAGTGGAAAAATGTACCATCGGAAGTTTGTCTAGGGTTTATTTTTCTCTAGAAATGTGTGGCAACATGTGGTGTATTTTTTTAAGTCATCAAAATTAAAATATGAGGAACAAAATCACTGTTTTTGCGCCTGGAGCAGTTTCACAGAGATATGGAGACTGACTCATCTCATATATGATGTTGCGCTTGAAACAATAACCTGAGAAGTTTATCAGACATAAGCAGTGGAAAAACAGCTGACAAACATGAACAAACTAACATGATCCCGATGTCACAGAGACTTAATTTTTATCTATCTATCTATCTATCTACAATCCATCCATCATCTATCTATCCGTCCGTCCATACATCCATCCATCCGTCCGTCCATCCGTCTGTCTGTCTGTCTGTCTGTCTGTTGGTCTGTCTGTCTGTCTGTTGTCTGTTGTGATGTCTCCTCTCTCTATCTCTCGCTTCTCTCTCCTCTCCTTCTATCTATCTATCTCTCTCTATCTTCTACTCTCTCTCTCAATTTCAATTCAATTTCAGAGTGCTTTATTGGCATGACAAAAATTAAACATTTGTATTGCCAAAGCAATTGCAACTGAACTGCTTACAAATAGTGCACATATGTATTAACAAAAACATAATAATAATAATAAATAAAAAGTATTAAGCATGTAGTGCAAAAATGAAATACTAATGTAAGTATATAAACTAGAAATAAAAAATAAAATAAGGGATTAGACATATACAGAAGCAAAATATACATCTAAGTAACATAATACAGTAATATGGCATAATATAATCTACATGTGCTGAAAACATCAGATCAGGGCAGGTTGAGTATTTTCTCTTCTATGGTGACAGGCAGACACATACTGAGCAGCAAACACACAGCAGTTCTTCTGTTCTCCTAACAGATACGCCACTTTCTCCTGGTCTGAGAGAGTTTGAAATGTCTGATGGATCTGCTGTATTTTATCATAGAACACTGTCCGTATATCTGTGTATTTGGGGCATTCTGTTAGGAAGTGCAGCTCTGTTTCCATCTGATTCAGATCACAGTGTGAACACAGTCTCTGCTCCGGTGGCAGCCATGTTTTTCTGTGTCTGCCCGTCTCTATCATCAGCTTGTGTCCGCTGAGTCTGTATCTGGTCAACATGCCTCTCAGTTTCTTATCTGACACTGTGTACAGATACTCTGCCGTACTGAACTCTCTCTTTAGGGCCAGATAGCATTGCACTTTACTCTGCTGTTATGTTTGGGTTTGCCAGTGAGTGATGTAGCTCTGTTTGATCTGTGCAGTAATCTGACTGATTCTGATGCTGTGATGCAGAGCAGCAGTAGATGTTAGTGAAGCATCAGGACTGAAGCTCTGGATCAGCTGAGGGAGGGGCTTGCTTTCTTTGCTCATCTCTTGGTCTTGCAGGGCTTTATAATGATATGATTGGGGGGTCACTGAGCTTCAGATGCTTCCAGAATTGAATCTTTTTTGTATCTTTATGATTAGAGGATATTTGCCTAATTCTGCCCTGCATGCATTATTTGTTGTGTTCCCGTGGACGTGTAGAATATTTTTACAGAATTCTGCATGTAGGGTCTCAATTGGATGTTTTTCCCATTTGGTGAAATCTTGATTGGGATTTGTCAGTGGACCCCACACCTCACTGCCATAGAGGGCAATGGGCTCAATTACTGATTCTAATATTTTCAGCCAAATTCTAATAGGGATCTCTATAGGACATTGCCGTTTGATGGCCCTGCGTGCTTTATCTCTCAGTTCATTCACAGCATGATTAAAGTTTCCCGTGGATGTGATTTTCAAACCCAGGTAGTTATAATGTGATGTGTGTGTTATCTGCTTTGTGCCTAATGTAAATGTGTGTGGTGTTCCCTGGCATCTGTATCTTTTCTGAAAGATCATAATTCTGATTTTCTTCAGGTTGACTGTCAGAGCCCATGTCTGGCAGTATTGCTGTAGCAGGTCCAGGTTCTGCTGTAAAGCGTGTTGAGTGGGAGACAGCAGAAGCAGATCGTCTGCATACAGCAGGCATCTGATCTGTGAGTTGTGTAGGGTGAGGCCAGGGGCTGCAGATCGCTCCAGACTGCTCGCCAGTTCATTGATGTAAATGTTAAATAACACTGGGCTTAAGCAGCAGCCCTGTCTCACTCCACGCTCCTGGGAAAGATTTTTTGTTTTTAACCTCGTACGTTTGGTGCTGATTTTTACGCTACATTTACTTTCAGTGTACATTGATTTGATAAGTTCATAGGTTTTACCTCCTATGCCACTTTCAATAAGTTTTTAAAATAGTAATTGGTGCCAAATTGAGTCAAAAGCTTTATTAAAGTCAATAAAGCATGCATATATCATGCATATATTTTACCTTTATCTTGGTTAACATGTTTTTCTATTAGAGTATGTAATGTATAGATGTGATCAGATGTACGGTAATTTGGTAAAAATCCGATTTGGCTTCTGCTCAGTACATTGTGTGTGGTGATGAAGTCTAATAGTCGAGCGTTTATTATGCTACAGAATAACTTTCCCAGGTTGCTGCTCACACAGATGCCTCTGTAGTTGTTAGGATCAAATTGATCTCCGTTTTTAAAGATTGGCGTTATCAAGCCTTGATTCCAGATGTCAGGGAAGTAACCTACACTCAGAAGCACATTGAATAGTTTTAGAATGGCCAATTGGAATTTACTGCTTGTGAGTTTTATCATTTCATTTAATATCCCATCAGGTCCAGATGCTTTTTGAGTTGGAGGTTTCTGATTTTTTCTTTAAGTTCTTTATCAGTTATTGGGAAATCTAATGGGTTTTGGTTATCTTTGATGGCTAATTCTAGTTTTTCCAGTTGGTTGATTGTTTGATTTTGCTTACAGTTTGTGTCTGTTTGTACTTTATTAAACAATGTTTGGAAATGACTTTCCCATATTTCTCCATTTTGTATTGCCAATTCTTCATGATCAGTTTTTTTTCAGATTGTTCCAATTTTCCCAAAATTGGTTTGTTCACTGACTTCTCAATTATTGTCAGTTGTTTTTGGGTGTATTGTGCCTTTTTGGTTCTGAGCGTATGTTTGTATTGTTTATTGTACTGTAAAGAAGGCGGAGCTCTGCATTATTAGGATCTTTGTGTTTCTGATTTGACAATGTTCTCAGTTTTTTGCGAATAGTTTGGCAGTCCTGATCAAACCAATTTTTGTCATTTTTGGGTATTTGATTTTTTCCATTTTTTGTTTTCAATTTGGATTGTTTTGCTTATTTTTCAAATATGTAATTGATATCTTTGACCGCAAGATTGACACACTAATTTAAACCTTCTCTCTTTCTCTTTCTCTCTCTCTCTATCTCTCTCTCTCTCTCCTCTCTCTATATCTCTTGTCTCTGTCTCTGTTGTCTGTATGTTGTTGTTCGTTCTATGTTAGATCTATATCTCTGTTGTAAATCCACAGTCCGTTTGTCTGTGTCTGTACATATATTTCCTTTTTATTATATTAAATTTTTTTTTATATTTGCTTTATATATTTATTTTTTATTTAATTTTAACATATTTTTGTTTATTGTATCCAAAAGCATGTTGTGTATATTATCCTATCTATAATGTGTGTGTTTGCCTTGTGGTTCTTACGTGTGTGTGCACCGACTCATCTTTCCTCTTGGATCTGGAGTAGCAGTGGATTGCTGGCTAGCCACAAACACATTGGTTACCCCGATGTGGTTTCCTTCTGCTCCTGCTTAAAGAGACGAGACAGACCATGGCATCTGTGTACAGACATGTTGGCCTGGTCAGAGAGCCACACACAGACCGCTGGAGTCTGAGGACTCTGGTACCGCACTGGAGCTTAGAAACATGTTCATGTCCATGCTGAACACACAGTATCTCTGAAGGATTTGCATTGTTTCATTTCTGAGAAGTACAGATGGACGTGTCGGTTTTCTCTTGGCTAGAGTTTGAAATCTGGGACTTTTATAGTAAATCCTGTAGTAAAGGAAGAAGGTGGAAAGTATTTAAGACGAAAATAAAGAATAAAATAAAATGAGGAATAAGGAAGGGAAGGATGAAGTTTGAAGAATGCTACTGTAGACTAGGCAGGAATGAGGAAAACAAAGGAAAGTGAAAAAGTGGCATTGTTTAAGGAAAGAGAGGTTGAAATAAAGGCAAGAAATGTAGGAAAGATGTTAAGCACATTTTCTATTCATAGTCTGAGGCTGAACTGGACTTGAAGGACTTTAGGGGTTTTGTGTGGGATTTGTTTGTCTTGATAACCTGTTTAGACCCTGTCTGTGCTGCTTCAGCTGGGTTCAGGCTCGTGTAGGACCGGGATTAGGACTGGGGCTGCAGATCAGGAAACAGATGGTGCTGAAAGTCTCGCCTGGAGACCTGCTCACTGCCAACGGCGCCTTTCCACTCTTTCACCCTCCTTCTCTATCCGTCTCTTTTCCCCTGTTCCCCCTCCTAGCTGAATTAGTATTGATTGTAAACACGCTCTCTGAGCAGGGACCGATGTTACTTTATACCATATGTTTAATGTGTCCGTGAGGACATGGCGTGCTTGCTGTTTTTGGACCATAACACTCCCAGCCAGTCCTGGTGTTTCTGGCCTGGATGGACTGTAGTTGTGATGTATTCATTTGTCTGATGCTGGAGTCGGAGCAGCACATACGCAATATCAAACCACCATATGCAGCTTCATGCATTATTCAACATGTGTGAGACGTGTAAGCAGTAAATATGAAGCGGTCTGTGCTGCTACTTAGAAAAAAAAAATTGTTAAACATGGAGAAAGGCAGCTATTTATATGAAATACTAGACATCAGAGCACTAACCACCCTTTTCTCTTAGTATAAGGAGAAAAAAACGGTAGTGAAAACAATGTTTGTTAAATTAACTTTTATACTTTAATTAAAAAAAAACGTTTATATATTTTTAAAAAAAAAAAAACAAAAAAAATATATATAATATATATATTACGTATATATATATTATATATCTATTAGATATAGTATTCCCCTAGATATACGTATATAATATGTATATCTCTATACTATATATATATAGATAATAATATAGATATATATATATGTGTATATATATATATATATAATTATTTTTGTGTAACTACAGAGTTTTTATATATACTGTTTAATAGGATATTAGGGATGGAATCACCAGAGGCCTCACGATACGATATTATCACGATACTTGTGTCACGATACAATATTATTGCGATTTTAAATATATTGTGATATATTGCAATTTATTACCTTTTTCCAACTTTAAATTATGTCCCCAAAGGAAAACTTTAACATCTTTTTTAACTAAAAAGAAACATTTCTCAGTTTGTTTATCTCACTTCAGTTTTATTGTTGCAGTGCAAAATGGGATTGTCAAGCAGACAAACTGACCAACACTTTCATGAAAACCTGTCATAAATGTTGTATGCACCCGCCAAACTCAACTATTTGTATTACAGTCTAATCTAGTCCACCTTAATTAAATGTAAACAGGTATGCACTGCTGTGCTACTACAGGTATTTTGAACAGTGCAACTTGAAATTGTACTAAAAAGTTGTGCAGACCCTTCAGCAATTAGGGCATTTGAAAGTAAATTACAGTTACATTTAAATTAAATTAAATAAAACATGTAGTCTTATATCTAGGGATCCACCGAAATGAAAATTCTGGACCGAAACAGAAACCGAAAATTCTGGATGCACTTGGCCGAAACCGAAACCGAAAATGCTTTGTAATGATTATTTATTATTTTATTAAATAATATAAAGTAATTTTGTAAGACTTTTTAATTTAACTCAATTTTAATGATACTGAATTAAAAAGAAAACACAAGCTAATAAAATAACCACACTTTTACTGAAAGTAACACAATAAAACTGGACAGAATTTATATTAATATTGGTAACACTTTACAATAAGGTTCATTAGTTAACTACTTTAGTTAATGAACTAAGAATGAACAATAGTTATTCAGCATTTACTAATCTTAGTTCATGTTAATTTCAACATTTACTAATGCATTATTAAAATCTACAGTTGTGCTTGTTAACAGTTAATGCGCTGTGAATTAACATGAACTAACAATGAGCGACTGTGTTTTCATTAACTAACATTAAGAAAGATTAATAAATACTGTAATAAATGTATTGTTCATTGTTCGTTCATGATAGTTAATACATTAACTAATGGAACCTTATTGAAAAGTGTTACCTTAGTTTTACATATACATTACATTTAGTCATTTAGCAGACATAGATTGATATTAAATATCAGTATATTATTTTAATTCACTTCTATGTAACAGAATCAGATATAAGTTTTTTTTTTTTGACTAATTATCCAAATAATGTATAGTCCTACAAAGCTATTATTATCAGAGCATATGAGCAGAGCATAGCATAGCGTCACTGAAGGTAGCATTATTTTAGCAGTGTTGCCCAGTACAGCTGAACTAGCCTACACCATGTTACAGCACAGTAGCGCTACTGCAAACCGGAACAAGTAGGCCTATGCTGCATAGAAATTTCCTGTCAGCGTGTTATTTGAGCGGACTTTGCTTTTCCGATGAGCATGAGCGGTACACGAGCGGAACGCACATTCATAGATCGGAATATTGAGCGGAGCGTCAAACCGCGCAGTGGCGAGGAAACATGAAACATGTGCGCTGAACACTACCTGGCAGGGCGCGATGTGGCGCGCCATATATATTATTATTATTATCCGTATCCTCAATTTTTTGACCAAGCGGCAACCTCCCGCTCTCTCTCTTGAAGCCAACATGGAAGTGACTTAAACTGTAATTCATCAACTGGCCGCTAGAGGCTGGCTGCAAAAGGGAGTCAATCCCGTAGACTCCCCATGTTAAAATTCCCAACTTTACAGCAGAGAAAAACATGTTTACAGTAGGGCTGCACGATAAATCGCATGTGATATTTAATGCGCATCTTATCAGTAAAGCCTGTTCTGTAAACAGACGGTTCTAGATCGGGTCGTTTGTCGGTACAAAAATCTCCATCACGTGCGTGCTTTCACATTGAGCACCATTAACTACACAGAGCCGTTATTCACCAACAAGCTGCGCAAAACCACGTGTATCGTCTGGACCAATCAGACACCCATTTTTCATTGATTAACCGTCAATTCTTCATTAGATTAACAAACTTGCACAGCCCCTCACCCAAAACATACTGGGTTCCACGTTTCTGTAAACAAGGCCCAGGACCCCTTTTACCAGACAACCCTGCCACCAGTACATGTCCTACCTAATGGAATGGGAGTAGGAAAATCCCTGCATGTTCCATAGCAAGGGTACAATGCACAGTAGAAATGGACTTTTCTACTAATTAATTCATAGGAAAACCTTTCTTTGAATGAACACACACATATCCTTATGATACCACTCATTCATGTAACCTTACATATACCGTGTTTGGTCTCTATTAATTCGTATTCGGATGATCTAATTGAGAGTGTATATTGTATGTTTATACCTATGCAACATATTAGTGTTCTAAGAATCTTTATTAGTTTGTGCATCCACACACCAAGCGAATTACATTTGCAAATTACCATACCCTCACACAAAGGGTCGTAAAACCCTCCAGCAATTGCAACCTCCCGCTTGGAATTTCTGCCTTTCTCATTGGACAAGCCCATCTTGAGAGGCGGGGATCTTCTCCGACCTTAAAGGCATCACCCCATGCGACCCGCCCAGAGTCGGTGGTTTGTTTAGATTCTAAGATGAAACATGAGCTAGAACGCTTCTGCAACCCGCTAAGTTTGTGCCAGGCTTCGGCCTTGACTTTTCATTCACCAAGATTCTCTGACGCAAACTGGTTCTTTTTCATCAACCAACTTCAGCTAGGATCACTGGGACTTTCAGATTGCATTAAGCCTTTCTTTCAGACAGACGAGACAGTTTGCAAGTATTCAAACTTAGTCTTATTTAATTGATACATTAGGTATCATTTGCACCTTTTTACAAAGGTATGTTTGAACTAAGAATCTGATGTTTCCTTCAGGTGTAAATCTGCTGAATATCAAATGGTACCATAGCTTCATATTTTTATTTCTCTGCTCTTTGCTGCTTAAGCTTTAACCCTTTCCTATACAACTGTATGCGTGTGTGTGTGTGTGAATGTGTATGTTTATGGTTAGCCCTAAGTTTATGTGTTTATGTAGTATGTTAGACTAGTTTGTGTTTATGTAGTTAATAAAGTCTTATATGTATCACACTTGACGTTGTTCATTGTTTGCTCATAACTGGAGTCACTTAATCATGCAGATTTATGCTACAAGCTTTTATAGAATTGTACAGTAAGAAAGTTAACGTTTCTTAGAATTGAAATTAACGTTCTTAGAATTGACAGTTGACCCTGAGAGGTCAGCTACATATCTACAGCGGATCTAAAATATTCAAAATTAATCATAACTAGTTATGGTTAAATATTCATATTTCCCATGAGCTGATTCGCTACAAGGTCATATTCGCACAATTTTTTGCACAGCTCATCAGTGAACAACGGCTCTGTTTAGTTAATGCTGCTCCATGTGAAAGACCGCAGGTGATGGAAATTTACCGCTGATTACAGAACCGGCTGTACTGACAAGATGCGCGTTAAATATCGCATGCGTTTTATCGTGCAGCCCTAGTTTACAGCCTGGTTCAAAAAATGATTTTGGTCTATATAGCTAATTTTGCCCTCCATGACAACTGTGAGGGGGGTGAATTTTTTTATAACTCATCCATTCAAATTATATTAAGCCTTAAAGTTCTGCATAATTAAGGGCCTGGCTACTTGAGTGACAGGTGGATTGCCGCCGCTGTCACCAGTGTTGAGCTATGTGGGCGTGGCTTCAGCAACCAGCTCCTGCATTTTTTGCCCATTTTCGATTATCCGGGAGTGACGCGCGGTGATGCGCTGCCAAGATGGCGACGGCCTGCTCCGCCAACTTTGAGCTTCAAAAACGCTCTTCAGAAAACCACGGGTGACGTCACGGACACTACGTCCATGTTTTTATACAGTCTATGGTGCATCCCTACTTACATCCCCTTCTTGTTTACAAATCCGAAGTAAGTCCATACATCCAATTTAAACGTGGACGGGGCTTTCCTGATAACTTTCCACAATATAACTTTCCTCTTTATTTTACTAACTTACTGCATGCTGAAGGTGACCCAGCTGACCAAAATTAAACACCACCATCTAGTGGATTGTAAAGAAATTAATTTTATTATTCTACCAAATAGTGTAATAAAAGATCGATACTTGGCGTCCGTGTATCGATACAGTATTGCCGCGGAAAATATCGCGATACTATGCGATATTTATATATATATACAGTGGGGCAAAAAAGTATTTAGTCAGCCACCAATTGTGCAAGTTCTCCCACTTAACAAGATGAGAGAGGCCTGTAATTTTCATCATAGGTATACCCAAATATGAGAGACAAAATGAGAAAAAAAAAACCGGAAAATCACATTTTAGGATTTTTAAAGAATTAATTGGTAAAAAAACTCGGTAAAATAAGTATTTGGTCACCTACAAACAAGCAAGATTTCTGGCTCTCACAGACCTGTAACCAGTGGCGGCTGGTGAAAAAAATTTGAGGTGGGGCTGTGGCACATTGGCACATCAAACAATTACAGTAAGCGTTGCAATATGAATTATTGCAATGCAGACATAAGTTTTTTCGTCTTATAGTTATGTGAATAATATCAACATTGAAATATTCTTTTAGGAACAAGTATCAAGACACACCCTTAGAAAATGAGATAGAAGAGTACATTTATAGGAAATTAATTGATGAATTTGTTCTCATTTTAATATGATGTGTTGTCTTATAGTTCTGTGAATAAAACCAACATCCACATGTTTGAAGTTAAGATAGAAGAGCGTATTTACTTTACATTGATTGATGTATTCGTTGACATTTCAATATCACGTGCTGTGTTATAGTTTTGTGAATAAAACCAACATTTAAATGTTCGTCTATGAACCAGTAACAAGACACACCCTTTGAAGTTGAGATGGAATACTGTATGTTTTAAAAATTAATGTGTTAACAGATTCAAATTTAACGTGCATCCTGCGTGCATCCTAATTTACATATGATGGTAAAAGATGGCTGTAAATATTTTTCTTTGAACAAGTAACAAGACACACTCCTTGAAGTTTAGATATCAAACTGTGTGCATTCTAAATTAAGTTATTTAAATTTCTGAATGTCAAACTTGGTCAAAACAAGTGCAACATCTTCCTCTAGGGGGCGGTAAACTGCACAATCTTTGTAATGCCTCGCAAGCTTTTTCTCAATCGTTCCATTTCAATAACTTTTGTTGTGCTATAGTTCTGTGAATAAAACCAACATCTAAATGTTCTTTTATGAACCAGTAATAAGACATAGCTCTTAGATTTGAGATGTATTTTTTATACATTTCACAAGTGAAGCATTTAGATGGAAAGTGCTTTTTGCTCTTCGTTTTGCACTTTGCAGACGGTCCCTATTCTGCACTTTTACATTATACGGTCTATCAGTTACAATACCTTAAAGCAGATTAAAACAAATAAAACACATTGTGTGTTCTCTTCTACATTTGAAAACAATTATAACACGTTATGTTTCTTGTCATTGTGCTGAATCGTTAAAGAACTATTGAAGATTTCCGAGGCTGAATC
Source organism: Sinocyclocheilus anophthalmus (assembly GCA_018155175.1). NCBI lineage: Eukaryota > Metazoa > Chordata > Actinopteri > Cypriniformes > Cyprinidae > Sinocyclocheilus > Sinocyclocheilus anophthalmus. The sequence goes on along the minus strand of JADLZN010001810.1, from coordinate 112,171 downwards.
TCTGACAAATGTCAAACCTCAAACGTCGAACCAACTTTATATCGGTCCTAGTGTTCATGTTTTCTGACTTTCTCGGACAGATGCTTCATATCTCTCACTCTCGTAACTGTCCATGCTGGATCTGCCCCAGTTGCTTTAAACAGCAAGCACGGAAAGCAAAATATGGCATTAGCAGACACACACCCACATAGCTAGGCCTTTTTGGTGTACCAACTGGAAGAGTAGCTTCGTGTGTACTTCTTCCCTTTCTCGCTTGTCTGCTGTCTGATTAAGAGGTCAGGCTGATCTGGACCCAGCTCTTTTATCTTCAGTTTTTCTGCCAAAGTTCTCTTCTCAAACGGACTTTGGAGTAGAGACTTTACAGAGTTAGGTTCGTGTTCGGAATTAATGACACCTGAGCACGCCATTGTCACATAATTGAAAATTGCGTCACTACAGACCAGCCCTGATTTTAGCAGTTTGGGGCGACAGAAAAATCGCCCATTTCAGATAAGATTTGAGGACGCTGATTGGCTAAATTTTATGTCACATCTTGAATATAATTATATCTTGAATCAGCATTTGACTAAATTCTACAAAGACCCGCCTCCTGTGGGCGATTTCTCGATTGCCCCTCAGCTGAAATTGAGACGTGCCGACAGGCAGAGACGTCATATTATGATGGTAAAAACATATTTTTTTTTTTTTACAGATGTTTTTCTAATATATCACATCATACAAATATACATTTAAATAATTTATATAATTATTATTTTGTGTGTGTGGTTCAGGGAGGGCGGCGCCCTCTATTGGCCAGCCGTCACTGCCTGTAACTTCTTCTTTAAGAGGCTCCTCTGTCCTCACTCGTTACCTGTATTAATGGCATCCGTTTTGAACTCGTTATCAGTATAAAAGACACCTGTCCCAACTCAAACAGTCACCCTCCAAACTCCACCATGGCCAAGACCAAATAGCTGTCAAAGGACACCAGAAACAAATTGTAGACCTGCACCAGGCTGGGAATACTGAATCTGCAATAGGTAAGCAGCTTGGTGTGAAGAAATGAACTTTTATTAGAAAATGGAAGACATACAAGACTATTGATAATCTCCCTCGATCTGGGGCTCTACGCAAGATCTCACCCCGTGGGGTCAAAATGATCCCAAGAACTGTGAGCAAAAATCCCAGAACCACACGGGGGGACCTCGTGAATGACCTGCAGAGAGCTGGGACCAAAGTACCAAAGGCTACCATCAGTAACACACTGTGCTGCCAGGGACTCAAATCCTGCAGTTCCAGACGTGTCCCCCTGCTTAAGCCAGTAAATGTCCAGGCCCATCTGAAGTTTGCTAAAGAGCATTTGGATGATCCAGAAGAGGAATGGGAGAATGTCATATGGTCAGATGAAAAAAAAATAGAACTTTTTGGTAAAAACTCAAACTTGTCGTGTTTGGAGGAGAAAGAAAGCTGAGTTGCATCCAAAGAACACCATACCTACTGTGAAGCATGGGGGTGGAAACATCATGCTTGGGGCTGTTTTTCTGCAAAGGGACCATGACGACTGATCCGTGTAAACGAAAGATTGAATGGGGCCATGTATCGTGAGATTTAGATTTTTGATTTTCCATCAGCAAGGGCATTGAAGATGTGGCTGGGTCTTTCAGCATGACAGTGATTCCAAACACACCGCCCGGGCAACGAAGAGTGGCTTCGTAAGAAGCATTTCAAGGTCCTGGAGTGGCCTAGCCAGATGGTCTCCAGATCTCAACCCCATAGAAAATCTTTGGAGGGAGTTGAAAATCCGTGTTGCCCAGCGACAGCCCCAAACCATTACTGCTCTAGAGGAGATCTGCATGGAGGATTGGGCCAAAATACCAGCAACAGTGTGTGAAAACTTGTGAAGACTTACAGAAAACGTTTGACTTCTGTCATTGCCAACAAAGGGTATATCACAAAGTATTGAGATGAATTTTGTATTGACCAAATACTTATTTTCCACCATAATTTGCAAATAAATTCTTTAAAAATCCTACAATGTGATTTTCTGGATTTTTTTTGCTCATTTTGTCTCTCATATTTGAGGTATACCTATGATGAAAATTACAGGCCTCTCTCATCTTTTTAAGTGGGAGAACTTGCACAATTGGTGGCTGACTAAATACTTTTTTCCCCCACTGTATATATTAGTGCTGTCAAACGATTAATCGTGATTAATCGCATCCAAAATAAAAACAATTTGTTTACATAATATATGTGTGTACTGTGTATATTTATTATGTATATGTATATAAATACATACACATGCATATGCATTGCATTGCATTGGAAAACCAATCAGGACTTAAAAAGTTCTCCTTTTGTGTTCCAAAAAACATACAAATTTCTCTTTTTTTTTATGTGTTAGAAACTCATGAGTTTTTAAGAAATGCCAAAATGTTCATATTTGGATGAATCTATCTCTTTAAATTTTCAGAGGGAAGTGCATCAGGAAAATCGCCCTGTTTACATGTCGAATTTCTTAAATGTCTGAGTGTCCTGAGCGCTGATGTCATGTGCTATACTCAGTCTATCTTATGTCTTATTTATGCTGTAGACGGCCTTTGCGCGGCCCTTGTGTGTGAGTTCATTCAAGCATGTTTGTCTGCGTCTGTGTGTCTGCTGAAAGCTTGAGTCATCAGTGTGTTATTCTTGCAGTCTGTTGTGGGTTGATGTGTGTTTGTGTGTGTGTTAAAGCCTCCTAGACAGCACACATGACACACAAACACACATTCTGGTCAAGTAATGCTATGACCTTTTCTTGCATTCGCACATAATTCGCTCGATCGTACACACTCTTCCTCAGAGGAGGGTTGTGAAAGCGCACTGGCTCTCACAAACGTGCCGGGCAGATCTCCTGCTACGAGGGCGGAAAATGAATTGAAAATGAAGATGAGCTGTTGGCGACTTGTTAAACGCCCACACCTCTGAGCTCCAAACTGGCCTTCTCCAAAAAAGCATGCAAATGCATCTGCTCTTTATAGCGATTTTGTTCGATGCATATATGGAGAGTCTTTTTGCAGCTTTATTGCTTAGACCCAGTGGAATGGAGTCAAATGCAAACCTGTGTCTCTCACTTGTGAACGCGGTTTTTAAAAATGTGGGTTATTATACGTTTGTGTTTAGCTACCAATGGAAAAGGTTTAACTCATTGTACCCTGTTCAAATTAGAGATGGTTGGTCCTAAAGAGGATTGATTATCATACAAATATTAATGTTAGTATTTATTAATTTAATTAATATAAATACATGTGTAATGTATATGTAAGAATTACAATTTAATTTAAAATAATATTATAAGGGTTTTTAAGCTACTATTTTGTTTAATGTAAATTTTGTCTCAAGCTACAACATGTTGCTTAACGTTGGCGTCATGGATTTGTCAAGCAGGTTTTTAATAGTTTTATAATATATAAAAACTATTAATAGTTTTATATCTATAATATATAATATACTAATATATAATATTAATAGATAATATATATATCAGAAACCTTTAATAGTTTTTATTAATACGAACTAATACTGGTTGTGGAAGCAGAAACCGCGTTTTGCATATTTTAGCTTCTTTTTATGAGGCTGTTTCTGCTTAGTTTTGTCCCTTGATTTGTCTGATTAGGTGACTCATTTTTCTAGTGATATCCGGCAACATTGAAATGAACTGTGTTAGCAGAACCTTTTTGTTGCATACAGTATAATAATATGTTGTAATGTATACAATTTATTAATATACATTTATTTTTTATTTCTTTTTATTATTGTTCTTATTATACATATAAAAATTTATGGCTTTCAAAATAATGTTATTTGGATCTGATTACTTAATTTATCCCCAGAAATTGCAAAAAATAAAAAAAATTAATCCGTCAATCTGTGCTGCGATCTGTATTGCCTGTGATAGTACTTGGTATAAGAATCAAAAAGAAAATAAGTGGTATTTTCCATCCCTATTTTTCAATCTATTCTGCAGGTACTCTTAATCATTCTGAAAATAATATTTATAAAAAAAAATATATAAATCCATAAATAAATAAATGATTAGTCTGCAGCTTCCGTCTGTGCCTAAGATGTTGTTTTTGTGTGATTGCTGGTCATCTGAGGAGGAGGAGGCTTTGAGAGTGTGATTCACACAGGGGCTGATGAAGTTTATGAAGACAGATTTGTTTGCATATTAAGTAGCCTGACTGAGCGTGTGTCTCATTCAGAGGAAGCGATAAGAAGCGTGTGTGTGTGTGTGTGTGTAATGTAGTAGATAAGTCTGAAGCTCTCCCACACCACAACTGTCTGCTAAAGATGGTCGTGTAACTGCTGCCTACTTATGCTGAGCGATATCTTAAATATTCATCATAACTTTGATTTGAACATTTGTGATGATTTAATACACGTTTATTGGGTTAAGTTTCCTAAAGGCAGCATCTTTCACTAGTTGTGTGATTCCTCCCTGTCTTTTCATTAGCATTTCTGATTTAAACTTCAGTAGCTATAACATATTTCCATGAGTCATTTCATAAAGTTTTAATGAATTGACTCAAAACTCTTATTCGGTTGCATCATCAATTAAAAAATGTTTACTGAAAACGTGTCTTGATTATTTTTAGATGCATTTTTACTGTATTTTACTTGTTGCTTTAGACTTTATTCAAATTTATTTGGTTTTATAGTAGTTGTTTGATCCTCTAATTTCCCCTTTTAGAGCATATACATAAAGTACCTATCAAGAAAAGGCTTTACTATCGTCAGAAAGATGTGAAGTATGGGAATATTGCATCCTCACACACTTCCCCTTCAGAGGTGTGTGTTGTGTGTGTTTTGGGTTCTGGCCCTAGGGTTATGGGTTTGGAGAGTCCGCCGGTGCTCCCAGACTCGTGTGTTATCACAGCGCTGTCTCTTTATTTAGAGCACTGAATTATAGATGAGCTCTTAAGAGTCAGAGAGACACAAACAGCACTACAGATAAGAACACATCAGGACAGAGCTAGGCTCATGAATGGGTGTGACCCGTATGCTAATCAACCCAACACTGCCATTCACTGCTTCTGTTGGATTTTTCCCTCTTTTCATCTTGCATGACATACAGTATAACTTCTGGTTTGTAATTAAAGAATATCCATCCATCCATCTACCATCTATCTATCTGTCAAAAAAAATCCATCACCCACCCAACACCACCAATTCACCACCAACCACCATTGTAGTTCCGTTCCGTTCTTTATCCATCACCACCCACCCATCAGCCTCCAATATAGTTACCATATATCCACACCACCCACCAATGAAGCCATCCATCTATAGTTAATCTATCCAAAACCCACCCAACATCACTCATCCAACTACTATGTCCAGCATCCATTCATCCCATCCTCTATAGTAATCTATCCACCCACCCACACCCAATCCAGCCATCCATCCTATAGTTAATCTAGCCACCACCCACCCATACATCCATCCATCATCTAGCTTTATCCATCCATCCATTCATCCATCCATCTATAGTTAATCTATCCACCCACCCACCCATACATCCATCCATCCATCCATCTATCATCTATCCACACAACCACCCATAAATCCATCCTCCATCCATATCTATCCATCCATCCACCCATCCATTCATCCATCTATAGTTAATCTATCCACCCACCCACCCATCCATTCATCCATCTATAGTTAATCTATCCACCCACCCACCCATACATCCATCCATCCATCCATCTATCTATCTATCTATCTATATATATATCTATATATCTATAGTCATCGTCCATCCATCCTCTTAGTCCCTCCATCCATCCAACATCTATAGTCCATCGTCTGTCTTTAGTCCATCAACCCCAACCAAAAATCCATCCATCCATATATAGTTCATCTATCCAAACCCAAACCATACAGCAATCAATCCATCTTGATATAGTCCATCCAAAATTCCATCAATCAATCCATCTATAGTCCATCCGTCTGTCTATAGTCCATACATCCATCCATTCATCCATCCATCCATCTATAGTCCATCCGTCTGTCTGTCTGACTGTCTATCTATCTATCTATCTATCTATCTATATTAATCTATTCATCACCAGATGTCCATCCTCGGTCTATCATCTATCTATCCATCCATCTGTTTATCCATCCATCCATCCGTCCGTCCGTCTGTCTATTGAAATATTGAGCAGCAACTCGGCATACTAGAATGAAGGATCGTGTGACAAAGTTTGGAGTAATAATGCTGAAAATTCACACAGGAATAAAATGCATTTTAAATTATTTTGAATAGAAAGTGTTATATTAAACTGTAGTAATATTTCATAATATTACAAATTGTATTTTTAATTAAATAAGTACAGCTTTAGTGAGTCTAAAAGACTTTATTAAAAACCTTAATATCTAGTGTTGATCACTTAATATCTAGTGTTGTGCATGTGCTATGACTATAGCACATGCACAAACTGCTATATCAGGACTTTAAGCTATGCAGAGTTTTAAGGGATGAAGATTAAACTTGTGGCACATTGCAGCACTAATGTCATGTGCATAATGAAGATGTTTTTGAGAGTTATGGAGCAATCATGGTCACCTTGTCTCCTCTATAGGGACAGTTTCTTTGTGTGGCTGAAAGATTAGTTTGGCTTACGGTGCATTTCTCTTTCACTTTCTCTCCCTATCCTTCCCTGTCCGCTTCTCCCTGAAGAACAGGGTCATTGCGCTGCTCCACCTCTCTCTCTCTCCCTCTCTCCTTTTTCTCTCCTCAGAACTGGCTGAGCTCCAGAGCAGCTGGAGTATGGCCAGGTCAGTCCAGCACTGCTAAAGCCAAGAGGGCGGGACGGGCAGAGGCCGAGGGCAGAGCCTAACTGTTTCCCCGACAGATCTGCGCAATCCTACGACAATTCAGCACTAGTTTTAGTACTTACTATGAAACCTATATTGCATAGCGATTTCTCACTCTCTGCTGATTCAACACCAAAAAATGCATTTGTCAAAGACTTTTTTGCTGACACAAGTTTAGACTATTTATTATCGGAAGAGAGATCAATTGACTCATGAATTAGAGGTGGATTGTATGATCAAAATCTTGTTAGCTCCAAAATCATGGAGACCCTGTGGTTAGTAAGATTTTTTTCCATTTAAGATAATTGAATTAAGATTTAATTTAATTTAAGTCTTTTATGCTCTCCAGTGCTGCATTTATTAAAAAAATACAGTCAAACAGTAAGTTTGTGAAATATTTTTACACTTTGAAATACCTTTATATTACCTTATACCTTAATATTCCTCTGATGCAAAGCTGAATTTTCAGCATCATTACTCCAGTCTTCAGTGTGATCCTTCAGACATCATTACATTTTTCTGATTTGCTGCTTGAGAAACATTATTAGTATATATTGTTATTATTATTATTTAATACAGTTTGTGGTGCATAATATTTTTGTTATACTTTTATTTTGAAGATTTTTTGCTGAATAAAAAATTCAAAAGAATATATTTAAAAAAGAAATTTCTTTTAAAATTGTGGGATGAATGTTACTTTTGATAAATTTTATACATGTATATATACACACAATAATAAAATTAACTACTTAATCACACATTTTTTTCTGAAATTAATCCTGATTAATTCCACCTAACATGTAAAGTTTTCCTAAATTAGAGTTTATGTGCAATAGTTTCACATTCAATCTTTAAATTAATGTAAAAACAACATAGACATTAAAAAATAAAATATTTGTAATATTTGTTTAAAGGCATCTTTTTTTATGACTGAAGGCAAGTATACCAAACACTTAAACACTAAATTCTAAAATAAATATAGATGAATCCTTAAAGCTACCAAAATGATTGATTTCCTATTTTTTCTTTTGTTCTTTGATTAACAGACATCACAGCAGCAGGGTTATTAGGTTATTTGGCTGCTATTACTTTAAGAGCTGCCGCTGCTTGCTGTACACGTGACGTGATTTTTCTTACAAAACTAATTGATAAGATGAGTGAGATTTAAAGCCATTTTCAGGTCCCTATAGCAGCTAATGAACCAGAAGTCTCGCACATTCACAGAAAACAGCTAGCTTCCCGTGTTGAAAAATAAGGGGGATAGCGCCTTATACAATATAGATTTTGTCAAAGCATCTTCACACAGATAACAGGAAAATACCAAAAACAATTAATATAATTTAAAAACATAACTATGGAGACTATTCAGATTCTGCTGTAAAGCAGCTCAAAAAGACAATAGTGTCATTATTTACATCAAACCAGTTCAGTGAAAAATCCAGTCCTAAATGGAAGTCACTGTGAGCAGTCTTTTCAGCAGAATGCTCTGTAGGCTGTGAGAGGTAGATGGCAGAGGTTTAGGAGGAAGTCACCCATGTACAGTACATGGGTTTTTGGAGGGAGAATGCTGGCTGGTCCAGGTGCCAGCCCTCACAGATGGTCATTATGCCTCCTGCCTGGCCCTCTGAATGTGGCACCACGTCCACCCGTCTTGGCACCCGTGTCCAGGTCAGAGCTGCCAAGCAAAGCGGGCGGCAGGCAGTAGACGGCTATTCTGTCCGGACTTTGGTGCGCTGACTAGCATTCTTGATAGATCTCATTCGTAGACTTTGCACACGCTCATCTACATGTGGTGTTGGTTGTAGAACTATCATCAATGGTTTGTCTCAAAGTATTAGCAACGTCTGTGGTGTAAAAGCAAGATTGTGCTTCAACGCCCCAGTCTTTCCCATCTGATGCAGGTGAATCTCGCTAAAATGTTGAGGTTACATCATAATAGGCTTTTGACTTTGATCTATTTTTTTTTCTACTGATATTTTATGTTCAATAAAATATTAAGAGTTAACAGTGAATGGCAGCATTTGATGGGTTAACTAAGGAATATAATTGAAAAAAATGCTATTAACAGATAAATTAAATTTAAATGAAATGTAATAATACTAATATTATAAATTTAATAATAATTATTATTATGAGGCGCATTAAATACTGGGTTACGGCCACCCAAGCTGATCGCGGCCACTCAGTCAATGACTAGGTGTTTAATACCAGATGTTAATACATCGCCTCACGTCCCGGTTGAGACATAGAACTCATTATAATCAGTGATGTTGTCTATACTAGATGCAGTAAACTGATGCCTCGTTCTAATTATGACGTACTGACACAAAGTACAAATGATTTGCAACGGTCTGGATCGCTTTGTCGCATTGTGTTGCGGCGCAGACACTGTGTCAGCATAGTTTGTCAGTACAGTCAGTAACGTAGCAGATTGAAAAGTTAGTATCTTTCTGTAGTCCAATAGACGGTGGTGGCTCGTGTCTGTTCAATGGTGATTTAACGCTACGTTGTCACCAAGTTGGAGAGACTCAATGCTAAGTAAATAAACAAAAATGTCCTCATCTTTTACTTTCACAATGAGCTTATCATATTCGTTTGCTACATTAGTAGGACCCTATGATTTCCGCGATGCAGAAAACACGGACGGAATCGCGGAATCCAGTCATAAAAACAGAATCTTACTGATATAATGAGCAAATTTAATGGAAATGTGAGTCTTATTTTTGATTGAATAATAATAAACAGCATGCTGTGCCCACACACACACACACACACACACACACATCAACACACCAACACATTATATAGAATATATAGATGCGGTACTATGTGAATATTAAACTGCAAAAAGACGATTTAAATACAAATGTTCTGCATGTTCATTTGATTACCAGAAAATGCAGAACACAGAGTTTGTGAAGAAAAAATATTAAGTATTATTATTTATTCATTTTAGATGTTTAAATTTGGAAAAGCTGTGCTTCCTGCATAAACTTGCCCCTGTATGTTTGGCAGTAGCTTGCTTGAACTTCACTATACAGTTACCTAGGTTTATTTATTAATTCATAACCCCCCTCCCCCCCCCCCCCCACTAGGTATTATATATATTGTTCTATTATTTGTGCTTAACGTTATTTATATACTTTTATTGTGGCCAGCCTAAGGCACTTCTGTGCAATAATCATGCTGTCTAATCGGCATCTTGATATGCCACACGTGTGAGGTGGATGGATTATCTCTGCAAAAGAGAAGCACTCACTAACACAGATTTAGACAGATATTGGGACCAATATTTCAGGAGAATAGGCCTTTTGTGTACATAAGAAAAGTCTTGGCGGGCGCAAAAACAAGTGAGCTGCCCGATTTATAATTTAGCATTCCGCAGCTGCTAATATAGTGAAGTGAATTTAGGTTAAGGCCAGACTCATTTTGAATAATAAGTTTATTGTTAAATTGTTAAAGAACCCTGCCTCCTACTACCTAGGCCTATGTTTGATCACATCTATTATAAGTGTTCGTGATCACACAATTTGAGTTATCATTGCAAAAAGAAAAATTGTATTATATATATACATATATATTATGTTTATGTAGATATATAATGCCTATTCTATATACATACAGTCAAAAGTTTGAGACACAGCGAATGGGAAGTGTTGTCCAACCTTTTGACTATACCTATGATAAATTATAATATAGCCTACATCTAGATATATATTTTTACTCCCTAATATCGGTATCGGCATTGGCCCCCAAAAAAACCATATCGGTCGGGCTCTAATATCTATAATTTTCCCGCTACTGTACCTTCGATATCGATACCGATACTGGTTCCTGAACGATACTTTTTTCGATTACCAGTTTTATGAAATCAATTTTAACAAGATTACTTTATCTAAAAAAAAACCTTAATTTTTATTTACTTATATTTTTCAGTTGCTGAGGTTTTATACAGGACTCAAATATAATATCTAGTGAGCCACTGCACAAAGGAACAAAATGTAACCAACACAATAAATCAGTGTAAAATAGTTTTAATAAAGCTCAAATATTCTTCAGTTTACACATCTGTTAGGCTTCATTTACACTAGTTAGTGTTCGTTTTTAAAACGCATAGCTCAGACAGAATCGTAATTTCTATTCATTTTCCACTGATTTACTGATGAACATTAGCAGCTTCCAGCACTGTCTGCCTGTGCTCTCTCTCTTCCCATGCATCGAGCCTCTGACAGCAGGAGAAATAACATATTTATTTCAGCAAACATTACACTAGCGACCAAAACACAAATTAGACGGAAGTTATTACAAAAACTCGACGGTGGTTTAAAGTGAGTTTTGAGTAAAAATCGGAATATAAATCGTATTTATTGTCTTATGTAGCATGAATGATACAGTGTGTATGAATGCGTAGGTCTAAACACGCATTTCGATTGTGCGTCGAACTGTAGCTATGAAACGGACATACCTGCCATACTGTTATGATAGGAACTCCACGCGCTCCCCATGCTACTCCCAATTGAGAATGAATGACAACGGAGCATCGTGGAAGCTGGCTTGAAATGCGTGAGGTCGGAAAGCCAGTATGACGAGGATCATTTCATTAAAACAGAACACACACAAGGGTAAATGTAGTCTCACTACATCTAAGGGGGCTGGGACGCTTTACACTACAGCCTAAAGTGCTGCCAGCCACATCTCTGAGTGTAACCGAGTGAAGTTGTTAACGACATGACTGTGCCCAGAGACCGATTGGTGTATTACAGTACCATGAGAGCTATAGATAGCAGACGCTCTCACGGATGTCAAACACTGATCAATCTGCACAGCGCCGCTTCAAGCTGAACACACCTAGGGCTCGCTGAGTTTATTGCCGCTACTGACGTTGATGCAGATGAAAACCTGATGAGTATCGCATTTGGAGGACTACTACCCCCAAACGACAAGAAGTTTTTCGATACTCGATGGTATCGAGGCAATTCTGTCGGTGCCTAAAAAGTTTCGAACTCGATACCCAGCCCTAATTATTAAACACATTTTCTCCATAGTCTCTGCACTGTTATGTGTGTACCGGACATTTTGTTGTTTGTTTGTATTTGTCTGTTTGTTTAGTTTATTCTTATTTATAATTTTCACCATTATTGTAGTGTTCTTGTTACTCTCATTATGATGTTGGGCTAAATGTACACTATATAATTAATGAAAATCAAATATCTTAAATCTATAAGTCACCAGCAGTTATCCTCTTAGTATTAATATTAATCTTTTATTATTAATAATTGATTTAGTCAGTAATTATTTTGATTTTACTTAATGTAATAAAGAAAAGTAATGATCTAGGGGGGGTGTTGTAGAAATGCGTATTGTCAAAAATAGATATAAGAATATGATTAGTAGTAATAATAATAATAATAAACATTTTAATATACATTATTTTAATTAAGCAGAATATATATTGGTTTTGGAATAAAATAAACCAGGCTTTGTGATATTCATCCAAGCTGTCAATTAAACAGTTTCTTCTGTCAGTCAGTCTTTTTATGAGCTCTCTCTCTTTCTCCCTTTTGTGTGAGCAGTTGGTTCCTCATGATCAGAACGTAGCTGTCCAGATGTGTGTTGTGACTACGATGGTGTCCGTTCTACATAAATGCATCTATCAATCTCTGTGTATTCTGCTGCCGCTGATTGATTGGCAGCTTGAGTGTTTTGATTGATTGACGGATGTTTCATTCTTCAGCAGTCTAAGTCTGTGAGTCCAGCTGTCAGTCAAACTGGCCATAATGGCTTGTTAGAGGAGCATTGCGTAATGCTCTAAATGTTGCCAGGACCAGAGCAGATCAATACAAGCCTCCATCCACCACACCACACCACAAGCTTTTCTACGACCTGCCGGAGAACAGTTGCCGCCTGTGAATTTCTGTCAATTCAAATTGCAATTCCTTCCCAAATCAAAGGTGAAATGTGTTTTTTCTGCATTTCTAGGGTCACCAACTGGAATTGCAAACTAGGGCTGTCAAAAATGCAAAAACTTTGCATTCGAATTTTAGGTGTGCGTCAGGCAGTATTAACAGTGGCGCACAAAATGTGACGACGATGTAAGTGTCATTGCATTTTAATACTTTTGTTAGCCTCTCCAGTTGAAGCCACTAGATGCGGCGCTGCTGCGTTGTTCGTTCAAAATATTGCAGAAAAAGAGAACAATCAATGCGGGGGAAGATGTTGTTTACGTCAAAACCGAAACCAAGCCGTTCACACAGAATGCATATTTATCGCATTTTCTAGAGGGACATCTATCACCGCTGCACTCGCGTCTTGCACAGGAGAGCTACATGTTTAGAAAGCTATGTAAAATTTATGTAAGTTCAACTTTTAAAAAAATATGTCTCAAGACTTTATGGCAGTTCTCCCTATCCCACTGCATCTCAAGTTTTTAAACGAAGAAAGTACTATTTGTGATTGGTTTTCGGTATTTTGTATTAAACTATAATACATGCATGTGCTCTTTGATTTCTAATTGTTTAAGCAACAAAACCTTTTTATTATATCTAAGGTTGTATAACAATTATTTCTAAAATTATGCACTTTTTCAACCAAAAACGTGTGTTATCACCTACTCTACTGCTTTGAAGAACACGTGAATAATATTTCTGCTCGAGGTGCCCTCGTGTGCTCGGAGCACGAAGCTGATAGTATTTCAGGGGGAAGGAAATACTAAAACCTACATCTTACTTATATTGTCTGCTATTTATAGTCCCACAAAACACTGCACAAATCTGAAACCCATTCCATCTGCACACACTTTCGATAGGTAAGCAGGAGATTTAAAGAGAAAAAAAAAATATTCCAGAGTGCCAGCACATTAGTTTTAAAGTTTTGAAAGAAAGAAAGCGAGCTAAGGTGGAATACCCAAAAACTTTAATATTTGGCAAACGTTTTATATAAAAATGTTAAACAACTGACCACGCGCAATATACAGTGACGGGAACAAATAAGTTTTTCTCCATTTTGTAAATTTTATACAAATTATAAAATGTTTAAATATTACTGCTGTGATTCAAAATAACTCTACCAAACTAGGGAATTAGACCTAGAATTTCATTCTGAATTTCCCTATTTTTGTTTTACGTTATAAAAAAATATTCAAGACATGACTATAGCATGAAAAAACTATTGTATGTTTCTCATATATTGATATAGATTAAAAAAAAACACTGCATTAATATATAAAACTACACTAAATTTTGTATCATTAATAAAAATAAATGAAAGGTGTATTATAGAAATATTTTAAAAACCAAACATTAAACTACAGTAGTCCATGTGAACTGAAAATTGAAATTATAACACAAAAAATAAATAATAAAAAAAAAAAAACCTGAAAACTTAAATAATACTAAAATACTGTGTTATATATAAACAGTGCAAGATGTGTGTGGTGGTGTGGTATGAATATACAGGTGCGTCTCAATAAATTAGAATGTCGTGGGAAGAGTTCATTTATTTCAGTAATTCAACTAAAATCGTGAAACTCGTGTATTAAATAAATTACATGCACACAGACTGAAGTAGTTTAAGTCTGGCTCTTTTAATTGTGATGATTTTGACTCACACTTAACAAAAACCCACCAATTCACTATCTAAAAAAATTAGAATATGGTTGACAGGCTAAATTCAACTCAAAACACCTGCAAAGGTTTCCTGAGTTTAAAATGGTCTCTCAGTTTGGTTCACTTAGGCTACACAATCATGGGAAGACTGCTGATCTGACAGTTGTCCTGAATACAATCATTGACACTTCACAAGGAGGGTAAGCCACAAACATTCATTGCCACAGAAGCTGGCTGTTTCACAGTGTTGTATCCAAGCATGTTAACAGAAAGTTGAGTGGAAGGAAAAAGTGTGGAAGAACAACCAAACGAGAGAACCGCAGCCTTATGAGGATTGTCAAGCAAAATCGATTCAAGAATTTTAGTGAACTTCACAAGGAACGGACTGAAGCTGGGGTCAAGGCATCAAGAAGCCACCACACACAGACATGTCAAGAAATTTGGCTAGTTGTCTTATTCCTCTTGTTAAGCCACTACTGAACCACAGACAACATCAGAGGCAACTTACCTGGGCAAAGGAGAAGAAGAACTGCACTGTTGCCCAGCGGTCCAAAGTCCTATTTTCAGATGAGAGCAAGTTTCGTATTTAATTTGGAAACCAAGGTCCTAAAGTCTGGAGGAAGGGTGGAGAAGCTCATAGCCCAAGTTGCTTGAAGTCCAGTGTTAAGTTTCCACAGTCTGTGATGATTTGGGGTGCAATGTCATCTGCTGGTGTTGGTCCATTGTGTTTTTGAAAACCAACGTCACTGCACCCTTTACCAAGCAATTTTGGAGCACTTCATGCTTCTCAAAGTCTTGAGTACATGTACAGTAAATTAACAAACTTTCCAGAAGGCCAAAAATTCACAAAAAAAAATGTTTTTATTGGTCTTATGAAATATTCTAATTAGTTGAGATAGTGAATAGGTGGGTTTTTGTTAAATGTGAGCCAAAATCATCAATTAAAAGAACAAAGACTTAAACTACTTCAGTCTTTGTGCATTGAATTTATTTAATACACACGTTTCACAATTTGAGTTGAATTACTGAAATAAATGAACTATTCCACAACATTCTAATTTATTGAGAATGCACCTGTGTGGTGTGGTAATATAATAGCCTATTTGGCCTCTTTCTTTTGTTGAACATAAAAGAAGATATTTTAAAGAATGTTCAAAAGACGGTAGCTAATGAAGTATGAAGAAAAGTCTTTGGCTACCGTTAACTGTTTGGTTACCAACAATATCTTTGTGTTCAGAGCCAACCACATAGAAACTCAGATTTGGGAACAAGTGGAGGATAAGTAACTTAAATATTTTTTGGAGTGAACATCCCTTTAATTTTACCCCGCGAAACTGACCCCCTTTACTTTTAAACTGTCAAGCTGCTGGAAATGGAATGGTTGCTCTGGTCGGGCTCCTGTCGTGTGATCCTCCACGCATTACATGGACCTGTAATGGAGAGGAGCGAGGGATATTAGATAAGCAGAGGACGAGGTCTTTTACGGGCAAGCAGCGTGGCCGTTATTGCATAGACTGAGTGAGAGAAAACAATCATTACCCGCAGATACGCAGACCATGTGCTTCCCCACAAGCATGTTTTCAAACCGCCGTTATTTCCTGATGGCGCTGAGGGACCAGACTGATTTGAATTCCAGCTGAGGTGGACGACTATTTTAACCCAATTAATTTGCCTCTAGTCTGTTCTGAAGAGCAATAGTACCGCCCTGTAAATGGAAGGCGATGCCGTTTTATGGATAGTGAGTTTGGTATGGTTTTGGGTTGGGGGGGGGGGTCTAGACTGTATGCCATTTGAGCAGGTTGGCTTTGCTCTTATTTTCCACTTTCTGAGAAAGAGGGCATTTGTCTATTGAAGCAAATGAGCCTGTAATACCTCTGCGTGATTGCAGTTCAGGATGCAGGTCTTTGAAGGATGAGCCCTGTCCGTGAAGATTTAAAAGATAAGCCTAATTGTGAAAAGCTTTCTAGGGGGGAAAAAATAAATATTGTATTGTTCAATATATATAGTATTTAATATATATAGACAAGAAAGGAAATAAGTAAGTGCCCTCTATTTGGGTCTAAATTAACAAGATAATAATTCCACACTTATTTCTATCAAATAAATAATTATTAACGCTCTTAGGAATTGGATGCCGAAAAAAACACAAACCAGCTATCTATATGTATATTAGGCTATTTCCTTATACTACTAAAGAGTATATTTATAATTTCGGAGATGTCTTATGGTTTGTATTTCAGTATATTATTGTTGATGAATTTACTAATAGATTCCAGAAAAATATGATTTATCAAATCTGAACTGTTATATCACTAATATAAAAATGAATAATGAGATATTTAATATATAATAAAAAATGTTATACAATACCTAAAGAGTATATAACCAAAGTCTGTATTTACATGCAATTGTGGATATATATAGATATATATATATAGACTATCACAACACCACAACACACACAACAACACACACAGACAGAACTTGCTTATATAGTTTTTTTATATAAGCAAGTGTTATATATAAATATTATCAATTATTCATTATTTGATTCACATTTGTATTCATTTCTGTGTTTTTTTGATAAATAGAAATAATACAATTTATTAGAATAATTATAATTTTATATATAGTGATATAAGTCATGATTTTGATAAAACAAGACAGAAAAATACAAAGTGCCTCCGTTTGTTTGTAAGCTTTAGCGATTCTGTTTGGTGCCATTAAGATCTTGAAAAATCGGCAGAGCAAAGCTGTTCTCAGATATGGTTCTTATCTCACAAATTAATCTGCATATTTCCGCACAAGACTTCTGACAGCTTCCATACTGCAAACGAATGGACATTTGGACGAACTCCAATAGAAGTGCCATCCATTCATTTTGCTCTTATTCAAGAATCCAGAGCTAAATGAGCTTTTTTCCCCACACATTTCTGAAGAGGCTTGCAAAGTCACTGCCCCTTGCATGTTTGTTTATTCAATATTTTGCCTAATTTGATTATGCTCCCAGGCAGCACAGATCCCTTTAACACACTGTATACTTATCCACAGCGTAGGGTTAGTAAAAGGCCATCCCACCATCCTGAGCACTTTACCAACCTCACAACACAGAGCAAAAGACCTCACTACATCTCTGCGCTTTTCATGGCACCAGGACCATCATTATTTTTCTGCTTTTAAAAGCCTCCATGCATCTGTGTACTTACGGTCTGTATTATTCATGCTCATACATCGCTCTACCTCACCCGCATCATTTCTGACAGCCGAGAGCGAGAGAGAGAGAGGGGATCTGAGCATCTCTGAAGCCTCTGGTTAAAGCCAGTGAGGTTACGCAGCCCGGCCAGGCCAGGGTCTGCAGGGGCCTGGAGCTCTTGAGTGGAGACACCAGTGGGCTAATGGAGCAGCACACCCACTCCCTCAGCTGCGAGAGTGAGTCTGAGGGACTGAGTAAATATGAATGAGGTCTTTCCTCCCACGTGCTCCTCGCAGCAGAAGCCATTGATGTTGTTTTGACATCTGAGTGTGAGAGAACAAAAGCGGCAGAGCCTGAGCAGACTGAAGAGGGCTGGGCTCTTCCAACGCACCGCACCATGAGTTTGACCAACACGCGTCTTAACCAGCCGTGATATGATAAAGCAGAACTTGACAGTGATTATGGGACAGAAATGAATGGGGGTGAAAATGAGTGATATTTGTTTTTTTTTTCATTATCGGCATTGGCCACGTTTTTTTATTTGGCCGATGTGTTGGAATCAGGACTTTTATTTTGACAGCATATATAGCAGTTCTGTTTGGTGCAATGTGATAAAGCAAGAACTTTAAGTTGCGAACAGAATGAATGGGGGCCTACAAACTTTGCTAATTTTTCGCGCCCCCCCCCCCCCCTGTGTGTTGTCTTTCCGTTTGGCTGATGTGTTGGAAAAAAGAGTATTATTGAATTTGCTTATTTGTTATTATAAATAGAATGTCATATGCTATAATATTTTTCCATCTACTGTCAGCATTCAGCAGATATGCATTTTGTTATTGAGGTTTTTGAATATCTAATAAAAATTCAATTTTCTTTTCCTTTATATTGTTAAGGACTTTGTGAAAAATACTATGATAGGTTACACAATCAAGAAGTTGCCATCAAAATGAATCTGTTTTTACAGATTTATTTATTATCTAGTTCAAATATTTTTTTCATATTTATACATTTTCAAATTATTTATTTCAAAATTCAGAAAATATTGTATATAATAAATATAATTTTAATTTCCGCAATCGCTATGTATGCTTTTACTGTTTCTAAATTATCTCTAATGTGATATGCATATTGTGCTTTATATCAGCCAAAGGCCACCGTGCTCTCGTCCGTTAAAAATAAATAAACATTTCGATTGCTAGTAAAGATGCTATTAAAATTCAAAATAAGAAAGCTAGCATTCTAACGTATTTACTCAAATTCTATTTACCCACTGTTCATTAGACTGGCCTTATCATATTTGCTACATGAAATCCAATACTTGTTTCTCAGTAATTTTGGGGTGCTGATTCCAAAAGTAGTGGCCGTTTCTCACAAAATATGCATTTTGTAGCATCTGTGCTTTTGATGACCATTTGTAAAATGCAAAAATCTTGTATTATGCCTTAATCTCCAGAACAACTGCCAAAAGGCATGATTCCTTTCTTCCTCTGAAAGTCGTCTAGCCAATTTTTAACATTAGGCTTTTTTTTCTTTTTTGCAAATCAGCGTATTTTAATTTTTTCAAACTTATTAAAATAGAGGATATATTTTAATAAATTGATTAAATTGAAATATTTTACCTTAAAGAGTGACAACCTGTATGTTTTTGTATGGTTAAAATAACATACAATTACATAAAAGTCAAAAATATGTCTAAAAACAGCTCCAGGAAAACTTAGGTGCACTTAGGTTCGTTACTGACGCTCCTCAGGGCCAGTGTGAAAAATGAGTCGATTGGTAAAACACTTGTCCAGTCAGGCCAGTTTGCATGTAATGCTGCTGTTGATGAACAGAGGAGCAAAAGAGTGAAGGGACGTAGTTAGAAAAACAGGTACACAAACAGAATGTCATATGCATATTGTGTTAGAAATCATTTTAATTTATAGCAAAATACATAAATTGTAAACCCAAAAGCTTATTTAGATAATAAAGTTATTTGTAGTAAATTCATCCTGTGAAGAAGTCTTAATTTTTTATGATTACTAGAAAAATCAAAACACAATTTTAGAAATTTTGTGCAACATAAATATCTTTACTGCCGCTTCTGTTTGATGTAATGCATTCTTTCTGAATAAAAGTATTGCTTTCTTTAATCTCAACCGCCTCACAAACTTTAGGATGGGTAGCTGCAAATATGAAATGTATGACTGTGATTTTGTCCCTTCAGACGGTTTTTCATTTTCATGTGGACAAAAAATTACTCGACACTGAAAACTTGTTAAAAAATAAATAAATAAATATATATGTTGCATACAGCATTCATGGATCATTCACAATTTAGGACCTACTGGGACAAACAGATTTTTTCCCAGGATTCTTAATCCAGTGGACAATCCAATCATTCCTGATAGATAAATTAATCCTGATGGGCTTTTTCTCCCTCAATATCCTGTTTTATTAAAAAAATTATGTGACCCTGGACCACAAAAGCAGTCTTAGTCGCTGGGGTATATTTGTAGCAACAGCCAAAAAAAACATTGTATGGGTCAAAACTATCGATTTTTCTTTTATGCCAAAAATCTTTAGGATATTAAGTAAAGATCAGGTTCCATGGGGTGGGGGGGGGGGAAAGATAGTGTAAATGTCGTACCGTAAATATATCAAAACTTAATTTTTGATTAGTAATATGCATTGCTAAGAACTTCATTTGGACAACTTTAAAGGCGATTTTCTCAATATTTAGATTGTTTTTGCCCCCTCAGATTCCAAATTTTCAAAGAGTTGTATCTCGGCCAAACAAACCATACACCAATGGAAAGCTTATTCATTCAGCTTTCAGATGATGTATACATCTCAATTTTGAAAAATTGACCTTTATGACTTGTTTTGTGGTCCAGGGTCACAAATGTCAGTTTACAGAAGTAAAATGTCTTGAGTTTCAGTTGATTCTGATTTACGCAAGTATTAAAATTAGGGATATGCCGGTATCAAATTCTCATGTTGCGATTAATTGCTAATGCTTTTATCACGGTATACGGTATTATCACGATATTGCAATTTAGTTTTAAAAAATTAAACCTGTTATACTAATACAGTATAACAGGTTTAATAACTTTTTTCTTATAACAAAAATAACTGAACATTTAAATGCAATAAAGCAATACAGAAATATTTATAAAGTTAAAAGTTTTACACAGATTAAAGTGCAAAAGAACTATAAAGACCAATAGGTGTCACTTTACAATAAGAGCTCATTAGTTAAACTTAGTTAATGCACTAACATTAACAATAAGCAATAGCTACATTTGCTAAAGAAGTTACTAATCTTTGTTTAAAAAAATACAACTCTTAGTTCATGTTAACTCTTTAAATAACACAGTTGCAACTTTCGATTTCAACAACCTGTTATTAAATATTGGAATACCTAATATTAATGAATGTTCAGAAGAATTTTTCATTGGCAGTTTATGTTAACTAATGAATTAACTAATGAAGCCCTAATGTAAAGTGTGACCGAACAATAAAGAATCAAAACACTTTCAAACAATAACTAGGGCATGTTGTAGTCCAAATTAAAAATGTAAAAAAAGTTTGAAAATAAAAAACCTATTAAGTCTAAATATTTAAGTATTTGGCTCTGTGATGAACATCATTAACGTCTCTAAAATAAATAATTTGAAATAAATTCTAAATAATTTGTAATATATAATTAGTCACGGTATTTAGAAGTGCCCACGATAACAATATCATGCATATTCATTACAGTGATATATCGCATTACCGAATACCGGCACAAGTCTAATTAAGATCTTGAAAAGATTAAAGACTTGGATGTTCTAGCAGCATTTTATCCTGCAAGTTACCATAACAGGTCTGTTGGGAACTACCTTTTCCCCTCTAAGAAAATTCCCATTGGGATGACTCGAATAGAATTGGACTAGGTTGAGCAGTGCTTGCACACTTATAATTTTTTTGTAAATCTGCTTTCGTTTTAGCACCAGTGTGAATCATGTGAAGCTGTTTGGGTTTAGTGTTTAGTGTTGGACCTGTTGGGAGTATGTAGTTTGTGGGACGTTTCTTCAGTCCATGCTGTTGATAAGCGCTCAATCTGCACTCTGGGCATGCTCATTTGTAGACCCTGTCTCTCTGTTTGTGTGTTTTAACACACTACCTAACAAAAAACTTGGATGTATATATCCACAGTATATATCATATGATCATAAGGGTGTTATTTCTGCTCATCTCCAAACAGAATTGCAACAGTAGTTGCTGTTTTCTAAGCATTTCTGCAATTTCCATTGGTTGACAGAATCATGGACAGAAGGATGCTGACTTACATTATGCTGATATATAGTTTATATATTTTGATCTGTTTTCTCCTGCATAGGTTTTTTTTTTCTTTTCATAATTTTAATGTCTTTGCATTGTCCTACAGTGTGGAAAATTAGGGATGCATTATTTAGAGAAAAATCTAATTGTGATTTTTCTGACAACATGGGCAATTGCAACAATTTTGTCAATCAATCAATAACTATATATAATATAATAATCATTATTATTATAATAAAATATAAAAAATACTAAATCGCTCTTGTGATATTTCACTATAAAACTAAA
Organism: Sinocyclocheilus anophthalmus; assembly: GCA_018155175.1. Lineage (NCBI taxonomy): Eukaryota > Metazoa > Chordata > Actinopteri > Cypriniformes > Cyprinidae > Sinocyclocheilus > Sinocyclocheilus anophthalmus. Next base: position 89,944 of record JADLZN010001810.1, on the reverse strand, counting down.
AACTATAGTATAAGGAATATTACGCTATTTTATTTTATTTACATATATTTATAGTACATTTATAATAAATCACATTAAGCCATATTTTGCGTTTTTGGTTTTATTTTGATGCAAATAAATATTTTGCAGCCCTATGGTAAATAATGCTAATCAAAAAGTGTGTGTGTCCAGATTTTAGTCTGGTTATGCACATGGAGAAATGGCCTTTTTCTTAGACTTGTGATTTGTCAGATGAGGTTCGCTGACTTTGCTCATATTTTATTCTGTGCTATCAGCCGTGTGCATCATCAGCTCTGAATGGGCTTAAGTAAATGTCTCAGGCATTACACATGACCATCGTTACACCGATAATACTTTTCAGGTTTGAAGGGAGCACTATTAACGCTGGCGTATGAATCAGATGGAGACTGTGGCCTCACGTGTTTGATTGTAATGAAACGCTGTTATATCTGTCTCTTTCTGCTCTGTGAGTTTGCAGCTGAACAGTTTCACACACACCAAGGCAGGATTATAAATAGCGTAAATCAATAATAAATGACACCGTATTTCACATATTTGGAGTTGGGCTTCAGTGCCCTAAGGGGAATGAATGAAAATATCATTCTTGCAGTCTTTCTCGCTCTCTCTCTCTCTCCCTCTGTATTTCAGGTCTGTCGTTTCCCCCTGAGTTCAGCGAGGCTTCTTGTTTATACTGTAGCATCCATCTTTTATTTATTTCCCTCATCTGTTTGGCTGGCTGCAGATTTCTCCATTCAGAGCTGATCATTAGAGGAACTGCATTATTTACCATTCTGGCACCGCATCGCTGAAAGGAGGAGAGAAATGGGGAGAGAGAGGGTGTCCTATATCCATAAGCCCATTTTAGCACATTAAAGTGGTACAGAGGAATAAGTGACAGTGTCTCCAGCAGAGATCGACAGATATTATTTTTTTTATGACCGATAATGATTGTTTTAATGTTTGAGTGCTCAATAAACCAAATGCAATACACTGATTTTATTTATTTTGCTTTTTGACACATGATCACTAAGCAACCATCGGGACTATAAGCGTATAGACATTAAAATAGTAAGAATAATAAGATGATGATAATTTATTATCATTTACATATTTATTAATGTATTTCTTTTCCAAAAATATTGTATAAATTTTATATTGATTTTTGTTTTTGGTCTGGCTTTATAGGAAATAATTTAAATAGTTGTTTGTTTTGCTTTTGACACATTGATCACTAACAATCATGCCACTATAGCAAAGAAAAAAAATATGTCTAGTATACTATAATATTGTTTTGTTCTGTAAGTTAATTTAATAATAAAGCAAAAAAAAAACATAAAATTTTTTATTATATTATTGTACTGGCATTTGTATTTTCCACATGTGGAGGTCAAAAAAGCAAAGTAATGATCATATTTTGTTTGTAAATTAACCTAGATTATATTTATAACTATTATATTAATTATATTAATTATATTATTAATCATTCTGTCATTTTGTCCTAAATTTGGTAAATAGGGCTGTACGATTTGGAAAGAAAAATTTTTTACTTTTGTGATTTTTCTAAATAAAATTTGCCCAATTTGAAAAATGTGCCAGTATGAGCAATTTATCAACCAGCAATAATAATATAATAATAATAATAATAAAGGAAAAAAGCACCAGGACCAGAATGTGTTACACCAGCCTGTCTGAAATCCTGTGATGACCAGCTGGCCCCCATCTTCACACTGATATTCAACAGATCACTGGAGCTGTGCGAAGTCCCTGACTGCTTCAAACGCTCCACCATCATCCACGTCCCAAAGAAACCCAAAATTACTGGACTTAATGACTACAGACCTGTGGCTCTAATGTCTGTGGTCATGAAGTCTTTTGGAAAAACTGGTGCTGGCCCACCTGAAGGACATCACTGGACCCTTCCTGGATCCTCTTCAGTTTGCCTACAGAGCAAACAGGTCTGTGGACGATGCAGTAAACATGGGAATGCATTATGTTCTGCAACATCTAGACAAACCAGGCACTTATGTGAGGATCCTGTTCGTGGACTTCAGCTCGGCCTTTAACACCATCATCCCAAACCTCCTCCTGCCCAAACTAACTCAGCTCTCCGTGCCCACCTCCGTCTGTCAGTGGATCAACAGCTTCCTGACAGACAGACAGCAGCTAGTGAGGCTGGGAAAATACACATCCAGCACCCGTACGATCAGCACTGTAGCTCCTCAGGGTTGTGTTCTCTCTCCACTGCTCTTCTCCCTGTACACCAACGACTGCACCTCTAAAGACCCCTCTGTCAAACTCCTGAAGTTTGCAGACGACACCACACTCAACGGCCTCATTCAGGACGGTGACGAGTATGCTTACAGACATGAGGTTAAAGAGCTGGCTGCCTGGTGCAGTCTCAACAACCTGGAGCTCAACACGCTCAAAACTGTGGAGATGACCGTGGACTTCAGGAGAAACCCCTCTGCACTCCCCCCACTCACCATCATGGACAGCACTGTGACTGCAGTGGAGTCATTCAGGTTCCTGGGCACCACAATCTCTCAGGACCTGAAGTGGGACACTCACATAGACTTCAATGTTAAAAAGGCCCTGCAGAGGTTGTACTTCCTTCGCCAGCGGAGGAAGTTCAACCTGCCTCAAGAGCAGCAGAAACAGTTCTACTCCGCCATCATTGAATATGTCCTCTGCACTTCTATAACTGTCTGGTTCTGCTCAGCTACCAAATCTGACCTCAGAAGACTACAGAGGGTAGTCCGGACTGCTGAGCGAATCATTGGTACAATCCTCCCTTCTCTCCAAGAACTGTACTTATCCAGAGTGAGCAAAAGGGCTGGCAGAATCACTCTGGACCCCTCACATCCAGCACACTCCCTCTTTGAACTGTTGCCATCTGGTCGACGCTACAGAGCTCTGAGCACCAGAACGACCAGACACAGGAACAGTTTCTTCCCTCAGGCCATCCATCTCATGAACACTTGACAATAACCGTGGAACACCACTATTTATTCACTCATACACTTATATATCTAACACACACACTCAGTCTACACCTCAAATTTGCACATAAAATACAGTACCTGTACATAAAAAAAAAAAACAACAACAACTGTCTATTGTCATATACCTGCACACACAATTGTCAATTTATATATTTTTATTCCTTATTACTTGTTCTATTTTTCTATTTTTCATTATCTGTGTTTTTGTTCTGTCACTGTCATTCTGTTACACTGTGGAAGCTTCTGTCACGAAAACAAATTCCTCGTATGTGTAAACATACCTGGCAATAAAGCTCATTCTGATTCTGATTCTGATTCTGAAACCAATAATGAGGAAATGATCAGAATCGAATCAGAATTTGCTTATCGCCAGGTGTGCACGACACACAAGGATTGTTGTGTTTTGAAGGTGCTCCTGGGAACATTACATAATGCATACATACATACACATATGACTGAGAAGAGAAAAAAACAACAAAAAAAACATTTAAAAGTAAAATTAACAATAAATAATGTGTATGAAATCGTACAGTAGATTTCGTCCAGATTGAGCGTCATTTATCTATATAGAACTGTATAAATAAAGAGATATGCATATGTATGTACATAATACTTGAGAAAGAAGCATTAATTAATGATGTAGAATGAATTGCGGAAATTAATTACGGAACACAGGTAATGATTCATGTGTTAGCTTTTTAAGCTGGAGATGGCATGGGGGAAAAACCTGTTTTTATGCCTAGATGTTCTAGTGCACAGAGATCTGTAGCGTCTGCCTGAGGGGAGAAGTGCAAACAGGTTGTGAGGGGTCTTTGACGATGTTTCCTGCCCGTTTCTTCTCTCTGGAGTTGTACAAGTCCTGAAGACTGGGCAGGTGCACACAAATGAACCTTCCTGCTGTCCTAACAGTCCGTTGCAGTCTTCTTAAATCTGATTTGCTGGCTGACCCAAACCAGACAGTTATAGAAGAGCGCAGAACCGACTCAATAACAGCTGAGTAAAACTGTGTCATCTGTGCCTGTAGCACAGTAGTACACGATAACAATATTATTATTATTTATTTATTTTTAATTATGTTAATGCTATTTATTAGACTGTTTATTTAGTCTCTAAAGACTGGCAAGCGTTTTTTCAGGAACACCATTATAAGGTTTTGAAAGTGTTTTTTTTATATAATACAGAATAGGCTATTTCAGGCATTTTCAAAATGCTGTGGCCCTCCGGGATTCTCCAGTCATCTCCAGTTTAAAGTGTCTTTTAATTCTTATGGTGTAGTGGAAATCCAGCAAAATTTCCGCCCACCTCCACACATCCTGGTAAATGTTCCCCGTCTTCCACTGACTTTTAAATGATTTCTATTTCTGCCCTGTTTATCAGATCAGATCTGTTGTTCAAACTAAAATAGTGAAGACAGGATGAAGTAGTTAGTATCCGGGAGCTTTCCGAGCCATCATGGGCTGTAAAGCTGTCATGGAAAAGGCCTTTCCACTCACGACTTCATGATTCGGGGAATGGGAGCTGCTTTGCATGAGCTCTGCCTCACTTTTTGGCCGAGGTCCATGTGTATGAAGCCCAGGTGTTTTTTCAATGGCCACTTTTGTTGTTGATCAAAGTAGCTCGCTGACATCACAGCTAGAACTCTTGACTCTCACTCGTTCCCACCTGAGCTTTACACACAGGCTATTTTCTCTCGTGCCTGTTATCTCTCTAATCAGTTTGTAGCAGAGATGTGTTTGCGTCATGGCCTCTCATGTTCTAAACATTCAGGTCCAACTAGATTTTGACATTTCCTGAAGAAAATTTGAGTTCTGCTTAACTCACCAGTTTTGTTACCAGGTAGTTGCTTTGCTGTTACTGAGTTGTTTATTAGCATGTTGCCATGCAGTTGCTTTTAGCCCTTTTCCTAATTTTACTATAGAGGTTGCATTAGGGCTGGACGATATGGCTAAAGTTATATCACGATTATTTTATTAATTTCGGTCGAACATAAATTCCGATATCGATTATGAACATTATTTAAAAAAAGCCTAGTAAAACTGCCAAGAACGCCACAACAAATGGTATGTGCATACAAACTTAGGATAAAATGAATTTTGACAAGTCTTGAAACCTCATATAAAACAGATAATATTTAGGGAGAAAAAAAAAACACACAAATAAATGAATGTTCACCTTTTATTTGTATTTAGGTTTCATACAAACAAGAAATGTGAAATCACTGTCAAATAATCATCTCAGACTCACCTAATTAATATTAATATCTTTAACTTCAAACTATAAGCTAACATACACTACCAGTCAAAAGTTTTTGAACAGTAAGATTTTTAATGTGTTTAAAGAAGTCTCTTCTGCTTCACCAAGCCTGCATTTATTTGATCAAAGTACAGCAAAAAACAGTAACATTTTGAAACATTTTTACTATTTAAAATAACTGTTTCATTTTAAAATGCAATTCATTCCTGTGATTTTCAAGAAGAGCTTTAGGATCAGTGTCTTCAGTGTCACATGATCTTTCAGAAATCATTCTAATATTCTGATTTGCTGCTCAAAAAACATTTATTATTTTTATTATGTTGAAAACAGCTGAGTAGAATTTTTTCAGGTTTCTTTGATGAATAGAAAGTTCAGAAGAACAGCATTTATTTGAAATAGAAATCTTTTGTAACATTATAAATGTCTTTATCATCACTTTTAGCATCCTTGCTAAATAAACATATTAATTTATATAATTTCTTTCACAAAAAAAAAAAAATCATACTGACTCCAAACTTTTTAACAGTAGTGTATATTGTTACAAAGCTTTCTATTTCTAATAAATGCTGTTCTTTTGATTTTTTTTATTTATCAAAGAATCCTGAAATAAAAAAATGCTTAAACTGTTTTAAATATTCATAATTAGCAAATGGCATATTACAATGTTTTCTGGATCGTGTGACACTGAAGACTGGAGTAATGATGCTGAAAATTCAGCTTTGATCACAGGAATAAATTACATTTTAAAATATATTCAAATAGAAAGCAGTTATTTTAAATAGTAAAAATATTTCAAAATGTTACTGCTTTTGGTGCATTTTGGATCAAATAAACCCAGGCTTGCGCAGAAGAGACTTCTTTAAAACACATAAAAAATCTTACTGATCCCAAAACTTTGCTGGTAGTTGGAGGATGATTATCTTATAGAGAAAAAAATGGGCGTTAGCCCGTCTAAGGGTATGAAAGGGCTCTGAGTTTCTGCAGCAAAAAAAATAAAGAGTACAAACAAAAAACAGTTGCTGGAGAAGGGCGGACTGGAAAATTTGAAGAAAAACTGATTGTCTGCCAGCAGGAGGCGCATTGAGAGCGGTAGAACTTGCGGTTTCTCCAGTAATGGCTGTAATCAAAGCAGCTCTGCTCATGAACGCTACTTTATCAGATCAAATGAAAATGCCATCGAAACTTTTCTGAAGACAGTCGGTTCCCTTCAGAGATATTCATATAAAACACCCGCGCCGTGTGTTATGATTTTGAAACGTGCAGTGCTCATGTTTATTCAACGAAGTCAAACGCCACAAATAAATCAATGTATGGGAAACACTGGTAATGTATATCGAAATATCGGAAATGTGTTTAAAAATCATATCACCGTTATTGAAAAAAATTATATCGCGATACATATTGATATTGAATTATTGTCCAGCCCTAGGTTGCATAAATGTAATTCAGTATTTGGTCCAAAATGTGTTCATGCTTAACGAGCAAAAAATAACTTGCGGTTCTGTAAGCGAGTCTGATTCATAATTTCTTTAGTTCATTTAAAATACCCAGTTCATACATTCATTCAGTGATTGGACTACACTGGTCATGCTGTATATTTTGATTCACTGAAAAGAATCGGTTCTTAAGAATCATTGTCTCTGGAATCAAACACTGGTTAAACTGTTTTTTTGTTTTGTTTTGTTTTTAAATAAAAATCAGTTTTAAGAATCGTATTTCTGGATAGGTTCGTACATTTTATTGTATTTACTTTGGTTTTTATATTATTTATTTTCTCCCTTGCATTGGTGGATACATGTGTTTGGGATTCTCAAAAAGTATTAGTATTTTTTATGCTTAAACTGCACTGGTTGGGCTGTATGTTTTTTTTGATTCACTAAAATAAAAAGTTTAAAGGGGTTTTTTTTTTTTTTTTTTTTTTTTTCACAATTAAGGATGCCCATTTTCCACAAGTTGATATGATTCTTTAGGGTCTTAATGAAAAGTCTGTAACATAGTTTGGTTAAAATTTCTCAATGGTAGTGTAAAAAACAAATTTTTTTACTCTGTCAAAAACAGCTCTTTCAGATCAAGCCGTTTTTGTAGCAATTTCCTTTAAATGTTAATGAGCTCTGACCCCGCCCCTCTCTTCCAAGCTGCTCTAAGAGAGACGGTTTACTTTAGCGCATTCATCTTGAAACTTGCTAATTAGCACATTATTAGGAAAGGCGATTTGCAAAGATTCATTACAAAACATTATACTCACTTCTGTAGATGAGGCTGGATCATGAATGATTCACGCGAACATAGACGCATTTAGGTAGATCGGGGGAGCATTCCCTTCAGAAACAAATGTAATCCACTGCGTCTTCAGCGGCTCAGATGTCGGGAGTAAATGACGACTGCTATGTTTAATATTACATCCAACAACAAAACACCCCAATCACTCGGAGGCATCTTGTCTACATCTGCTCCGGCGGTGAAACAATGGCGAACTGATGACAGCTCACTCAGGGCGGGTCTAAGGTAAGACGACGCCAGTCCAGTCTGTGCTGAAACGCTACTCTCAATCAAACTATTGTGGGAGGTACCTGTTTTTGTGATGTCACACAGACAGGCATCTGAGATCGGCTCGATTTGAGAAAGGGGTTTGGATTTATGGAGATTTTAAACAAAAGTTCTGGGTGGATTTTTATCATTATAGGGTGGTTGTGTACACACTGCCAACACACATTTCAGTTCAAACAACTTGTAAAAGTGCGTGTAGCATCCTATGACCCATTTAAGAATATTTCTGGAATCAAATTGCACTGGTTAGTCTGTTTTTTTTTCTTCCTTAAAGAATCTTAAGAATTATTATTTCTGGAAACAAACAGTACTGGTTGGGCTCTATGTCCATATGTCCATCTTTTTGTTTTTTTTAATCAAATTGCACTGACTGGATTGTATGTTTTTGATTCACTAAAAATAATCAGTTCTTAAGAATCATTCGTTCTCAATTCAAACTAGACTGTTTGGACTGTATGTTTTTGTTACCTAAAAAGAATCAGTTCATACGAATCAGTTTTTTGATCAAACTGCACTGGTTAGGCTGAATGTTTTTGTTCCACTAAAAATAATCTGTTTTTAAGAATCATTCTCACTAGAATCAAATTCAATTCAAGTTTATTTGTATTACGCTTTTCACGATACAAATAGCTGCAAAGCAATTTTACAGCAAATTAAGTTTCTACAATTTTTAGTGGTAGCTTATCAGTGGTGACTTTGTCAGTTAATGTACATATGGCAGATATGTATGGAAAAATCAATTAAAGACAATCAAATAGACGATGAAACACTATTAACAGCAATTATTATATTATCAATGCAAAACTTATAGCAAAATGTGGTAGTTCTGTATGTTGTTTCAGGGTTGGCATCATCTGAGGTCTTCTGAGGGGTTGGCATCATCTCTTCTCAGGTGTTCTGGATCCAGACTGAAGCTTGTGTAAATCCTAGTTACCCCGTGGCAAAAACAGAGAAACAAATAGAGACATAATTAGCGTAGCTGCTGTTCCAACCAAGCAAAATTTATTTGTTTAACCCAAACTAAAGAATAATAATGTGCGTTTGATCAGATATAACTGCAGCACAAGATTATGAGATGCATTATTTGAAAGCTTGGCCAAAGAGATGTGTCTTTAAAACAGAGAGTGTGTCTGAACCCCGAACGTTATCAGGAAGGCTATTCCAGAGTTTGGGAGCCAAATGCGAAAAAGCTCTACCTCCTTTAGTGAACTTTGCTATCCTAGGTACTACCAAAAGTCCAGAGTTTTGTGACCTTAGGGAGCATGATGGATTGTAGCGTGGTAGAAGACTAGTTAGGTACGCAGGAGCTAACCCATTAAGGGCCTTATAGGCAAGTAATAATATTTTGTAACTGATACGGAACTTAATAGGTAGCCAGTGTAGATACTGTAAAATTGGGGTAATATGATCTTATTTTCTTGACCTGGTAAGGACTCTAGCTGCTGCATTTTGGACTACCTGTAGCTAGTTTATTGAAGATGCAGGACAACCACATAGAAGTGCATTACAATAGTCCAGTCTAGAGGTCATGAATGCATGAACTAGCTTTTACTGCATCAGAAACAGGTATCATGTTTCAGTACTTGGCAATGTTTCTAAGATGGAAGAATGACGTTTTTGTAACATGGGAAATATGATTATCAGAAGACAAGTTGCTATTTAATATAACACCCAGATTTTTGACTGTAGAAATAGTAACAGTACATCTGTCTAGTTGCAAATTGTAATCCAAGCGATTCTGTGTACTGTTAGTCCAATAAGTAATATCTCTGTCTTATCCGAATTTAATAGGAGAAAGTGATTGGTGATCCAATCTTTCACATTTTTAACACACTCTGTTAGCTTAGATAATTTAGAAGTTTCATCTGATCTTGTTGAGATATATAGTTGAGTATAATCAGCATAACAATGGAAACTAATCCCATATTTTCTAATAATATTACCAAGGGGCAAACATGTATATCGAAAATAGCAGAGGATCTAGGACATATCCTTGTGGCACTCCATACTTTACTAAATTTAATTGAGATGATTCCCCATTTAAACAGACAAAGTGATAGCGATCAGACAGGTAGGATCTAAACCATCTTAAAGCCTGCCCTTGAATACCTGTATAGTTTTGTAATCAATCTATGAGTATGTCATGATCTATAGTGTTGAACGCAGCACTAAGATCAAGTAAAACTAGCAATGAGATGCAGCCTTGGTCTGACGCAAGAAGCAAGTCATTTGTAATTTAACAAGTGCAGTTTCTGTGCTATGGTGGGGCATGAAACCTGACTGAAATTCTTCATAGAAATAATTTTTTTTGCAGGAAGGAGCACAACTGAGCAGATACAACTTTTTCTAAAATTTAGACATAAAAGGAAGATTTGAGATGGGTCTGTAATTTGCCAGTTCACTAGGATCTAGTTGTGGTTTCTTAATAAGAGGCTTAATAACCGCCAGCTTGAATGGTTTTGGGACGTGACCTAAAGACAACGACGAGTTAATAATATTGAGAAGCGTTTCTTCTGCTACAGGTAACAACTCTTCAGTAATTTAGTGGGTACAGGATCTAAAAGGCATGTTGTTGGTTTAGATGCAGTAAAATGTTTATTTAGCTCTTCCTGTCCTATAACTGTAAAGCACTGCAGTTTATCTTTTGGAACGATGAATGAAGCTGAAGTATTATATGCTGTAGAATATACATTTGTTATTGTATTTCTAATGTTATCTATTTTATCAGTGAAGAAATTCATAAAGTCATTATTAAACTGTGAGGAAATATTTAGATCGAGTGGCGTCTGGTTATTTGTTAATCTAGCCACTGTGCTAAATAAAAACCTTGGATTGTTTTGGTTATTTTCTATGAGTTTGTGGATATGCTCGGCCCTGGCAGCTTGTAGAGCCTGTCTATAGCTGGACATACGGTTTTTCCACATAATTCTAAAAACTTCCAAATTAGTTTCTCCATTTGCGCTCAAGACTACGAATTTCTTTCTTGAGAGAATGGGTATTACTTTTGTACCATGGCGCAGTACGTTTTTCTCTAACCTTTTTCAATTTGATGGGGGCAACAGCTTTTAATGTATTAGAGAAGATAGTGCCCATGTTGCTAGTCATTTCGTCTAGTTCATGTGTATTTATGGGTACACAGAGCAGTTGAGATAAATCAGGCAGGTTATTTGTGAATCTATCTATAGTGGTTGGAACAATAGTTCTTCCTAGGCGACAACGCGGAGCCATATAGTTAATATCAATAATACGCAGCATGCACGATACAAGGAAATGGTCAGTAACATCATCACTTTGAGGTACGATATCTATATCAGTAAGATCAATTCCATGCGATATAATAAAATCTAGCTTATGATTAAAACGATGAGTGGGCCCGGTGACGTTTTGCTTGACTCCAAAAGAGTTTATTAGGTCAGTAAAATGCATCATTTGTATTATCAACGTGAATGTTAAAATCTCCGACAATTAGCGCTTTATCAGCAGTAACCAATAGGTCTGAGAGGAAATCTGCAAATTCTTTTAGGAAATCTGTATACGGCCCTGGTGGTCTATACACAGTAGCCAGAGCAAGAGATACGATAGATTTCTTTTGCATATCTGACAGTGTAACATTAAGCATTAGTATTTCGAATGAGTTAAACCTGTATCCTGTCTTCTGAGTAACATTGAGAATATCACTATATATTGTTGCAACACCGCCGCCACGACCAGTCTGACGGGGCTCATGCTTATAACAGTAGCTTGGTGGAGTAGACTCATTTAGACCAATATAATCATTTGGTTTTAGCCAGGTTTCAGTCAAGCAGAGTACATCAAAACTATTATCTGTGATCATTTCATTTACAATAACTGATACTGAACAAATGATACTGTTCGCCTATATGTTTTGTTTAACAAAAACAAATCGGTTCTTAAAAATCATTCTTTCTCGAATCAAACTAGACTGATTGGGCTGTACGTTTTTTTTAACTGAAAAGAATTGGTTTATACAAATGTTTTTTTTTATTCAAACTGCACTGGTTAGGTTTGTTTTTGTTCCACTAAAAAGAATCAGTTCTTAACAGTCATTCTTTCTGGAATCAATCTAGACTGGCTGGGCTAAATGTCTTAAAGTGCCCCTATTATGCCATTTTTACGGTTCCTAATATTGTTTTGGGAGTCTCCTACAATAGGATTACATGCATGCAAGGTCAAAAAACGCTTTCGTTTTCTCAAAATATGCATTTAATATCACCTCATTTCCAACAATTAATTTGAAGCAGTTCTAAGATTCAGTCTCTCTAAACCCCTCCTTTCCGTGAGCCTTCTCTGCTCTGATTGGTCTGATGGCCTAGTCTGTTGTGATTGGTCTACGGCGCACAGCGCGTGTCGGAAACGATACGCCTATTTCAATAGTTCTGTATTTTGAGCGCTCTATAGAAAATATAAACATCTATTATTTATCATACTTACAGGTTGTGATTCAGTGAATCAGCTAGTCCAAATAATCAGGATACTGATCCATTTTTCAGCAAGCGTTTTGTGAATCCCGCGTTGAACTCCCCGAGATTAGAGAAGCAGGCGTGTTTGTGGGCGGGGTCAAGTTGTTTGCGGCCGGCCAACGTAGAACAAAGGCACGCTTTATGCAATTGTGTTTCCCCGTGACGTGTAGCCGTACTAACGACTCGTTTCAGCTGTACAGAGTCGATTCTTTCTTTTGGGAGACAATAACTTTATTTATCGTACACTTTCAGCTTTACAACTTTGCCGATCGTTTACATTCACATACAGCTACATTACACACTGCATGAAAGGCAACAATGGAAATGGCATGATAGGGGCACTTTAATTTCCCTAAAAAGAATCGGCTCATATTTCCTGCATATGAGCAGAAGTAAAATAAATAAACCAACAAAAATAACTATTTTGTGATATGTACCGTTACTGTGCCATAAGCTATACTGGCAATCCCTAATTTTGTTCTACACTGTCCCTTGCACTAAAGTGCTCTGACTAATCAGAAGATTACATTACATGTTTTGTGATGTGGAAAAGATTTATCTTAGTGCGTGTTGGTTTATGTGAGTTGGGATTGTGTTCTCTCCCTATTTTGGGCTGAGCTGAGTTTTAATGCTCCAGGCTCTTTGTAAAGGATCCAGCAGCACTTCGTTTGGGTGTTGGCCGTGTGGTATTGTTTGCTTGGCGTCGCTGTATGAAAGGGATCTGTAGGATAAATATTTCAGGACTCTCTTTCTCTCCCTGTCTCTTGGTCTTTCTGTGCCCGTATCTGTACACACTGCGTATTGATTAACATTGAGCCCAAGTAAATGTGCCATTGATTTTCTGCTTTGTTAAGCGCCAGGCTTTACCAACGTGACCTGTCAGGCAGGCTATCCTGTGAAGATGGACCTCCTCTTCACTTCGTTCGAACCTTTTGTAAACACACAGTCTTCCAAACAAAATAGCGTGTTCATGGATGGGGCGTGTGTGGTGTCACATGATGGAGTCTGCCAAAATCAAAATCGCAACGACGCTCCATCTATCACGCCGCTAATGTTCTCATTTATGATTTTTCAGAAGCACCTCGCTCTCCAGCTTTCTTATTACCTTCAATTATTCAAAGACGAAAGAGCTAATCAATCGTGGTGTTTTTTCTTCCCAAAAATGGCAACCTAAGTCCTTCCAGATTAATTAGGTGACAAACCAACTAGGATACTCATGCCAAATATGTCATTACGTTATTATATTAGCTCTCTACTTGTGTTTGTTTTTCGATTGTGAAATAAATAGCTTAAGGTTTGAAGTGTTATGGGATTTCCCTGAACAATGTGCTGGAGAAGATCGATGGCTATGCAGCGTTTGAGCTCATGATCATCAAGATATTCCTGTCCGATGAGTCAATCGATCAATAAAATGAAAGACTCAAGAGGAACTGCAAATGAGCTCTAGATAAAGTCTGCTGGGAATGGGAATGTTAAATGAGTAGTGAGATGAGATGTGTGTTCACACTGCTTTTTCACATTCCTAGTCTCATAAAAAGTTTTTTAAAGGGATAGTTCACTCAACAATGAAACTTGTCATTTCAGACCACCATGACTTACGTTCAGATGTTATATAGAGCACAACAGTAGAATTTAGAAAGTAAAAATCACACTCATTAAACATTAGGTGTGGGGGGAAAAATCGATACAACATAGTATCGCGATATTTTCCGCAAAAATACTGTATCGATACACGGACGCCAAGTATCGATCTTTTATGATACTATTTGGTAGAGTAATAAAATCAATTTCTTTACAGTCCACTAGATGGTGGTGTTGAGTTTTTTTTCTAAAATCCTTTTAATGCACGGCAAGTCATTGATTATCCCGCACAGCGAACGTAGTTCCAGGCATCTCTGGACCGCATTACATGTCCATATCACTTCGCCAAATGATTTCTGTTATTTCAAAGGTCTTTCGACAGCACAATAACCAAAACCCACAACAACACTGGCCAGACAAATAAATATAGTAAGCAATATGATAAAAACAACAATTTCCATGTTTTGCCACATAATTACATTTTATTATGCAGGTAAAGCACATACTCTATCTCTCCCTCAGACGCACATACATATCTTACAGTGCAGAAACATACACGCTAATGTTGTTATCGCTACTCTAGCGATTTTATTTTAAAAGCTACATGATATTTCTCACAAGCGAGGTAACAACGGTGCTGTTCATGAAGAAAATTAACTTAAAGTTTCACTGTTAGTAGAGACTCTGCTGCCGAACAATTTTGAGAGACACACAGACTCAGAGAGGTAATAAACACGCTCTCTCTCTCTCTCTCTCTGTCTAATAACTTCATTAATATCTGCATTAGTCTGCTATCAACGGCTCAAGCCTCCGTTACTAGGTTTAAAATTACGTTTTGGAATTAGCACGGAGGCGTTGGATGAGATGCGGAAGAAATAAACTCCGCTTCGCGTCGTGGCCGCATCACCAACTCGGGTGTGCATTATTTTTCTAATAATTTAACGGCCCGTCGTCAATTATTCCTTACGTAAAATACTCTTAGAGCAAGCAGGGAATAGTTACCTGTTTGTAGCATGCATTGTTTTACTTTAGGACATGTTATTTTAATTAATGTAAAATTTGTTATTTTAATATAAGACACAGAATCCAGTAATTACTTTCAAATGCATAAGGCTAGATGAGTGAAAATGACATCCAATTTTCTAAAGACAGTCAGTTTCCTTCAGAAATACAGTGATATAAAAACACCCGCACCGGGTTTCGACTTTGACACATGCAGTGCTCATGTTTATCCAACAAAGTCAAAGCCTTTTGGAAAATCTATTTGTGGCGGTCAGTTTTGATATTGTGGCGGGCGCCACAAACAAATTAATGTATGGGAAACACTGGTAAAAAGATCTAATATTAAAATTATTAAAATGAAACTTACCGGGCTGTATTTAAAGTGTTTTGTTAGTTTGATGTGTTTCCTCATTTTGATGTCGCCACGTCTCAGTGCTTTTGTGAAGAGAGCGCATCTGTGCACCTTTCAGATAGCGCATCAAGAACCGGGGTGACGGATACTCTGGTTACCACCGTACTTAAAAAACCTGGTACCGTAACGTTTTCATTTTTTTAGTACCGACTTGGTACCGAAATACCGGGTCTTTTGACAACAATATAAACAACATTTATCTTCAATATACATGCATGTGTTTGTATTTATATATACATAATAAATATACACAGTACACACATATATTATGTAAACAAAACCTTTTATTTTGGATGCGATTAATCACGATTAATCGTTTGACAGCACTAGAATTTCTACACATTCTATGTACATATTTTAAATAAAAAAAATCGACTTCAAATGTTCTACTTTTTTAATGAATCAGGTAGTTCACCTAAAAAGGAAAAATTGTTAACACCTCTGGTCATCCCTAAGACTTTCTTTCAGATGTTTTGAGATTTTCAGCAGTAAGATCCTATAGAGCGCAGTGATAGAATCTGTAAAGTAAAAATCTTTACAGATCTTTACATCTGTAAAGTAAAAATGTATTAGCGAAAGAGAAATCAGAGAAATTAACAAAGTATAAACTGCTCACGACAGACCTACCATGAGCTCAGTTTGTTAGTTTTTTTAATACACACGCACGCACACACACACACTTATTGCTATTCCTAGTGCAAAATTAGTTTTCTTTCTGTTCAAACTGGTGAAAAATTACTGCCAAAAACCATTTTCAATGTGAACTCTACAATATGTTTTTGAAAGTTTGGCTCTAAACCTAAATTTTATCTTCATTTTAATTCCTAAACTATATTTTAAATCTTTAAGGTTTTAATAATTAATAACTAATTTTATTTTACTTTTTGACTTCTATTCTAAAAACTTACACTTGTCAATATTTTTTTAATTTATAGCATTATTTCTGATTCCCTCATGTTTTCCACAATGCTTTATGTGTTGAGTAGTTAATTTACTCAATGAATTAAGATTAGTGGATATTTGACATTTTTCAAATATCGGCATCGGCCGATAAGTTTTCCTGTTTGGCCGATGCGTTCGAGGTGGGACTTTTATTTTGACTGCGCTGAGAGCGGCAGCGCCTGAGCACACAGTGCTCACATTCTCCCTCTTGTTTGCCGTCATCGTTAACAGTTCTGTCTAATACGAATAGAAGTCTGTCTAATAATTTGATAGAACTGTTAAACAAAGGAATTAAAATGTATACAAAAAGTATTATAAGTCCATGCAAATTGAATGCTTCAAACATTAAATTCGTGATTTCAAATTATGCTGTGCTTTATGCATTTGCCCACCGTCATATTCATGTCATTTTCACTGCGTGCTGTATGTAAAATGAGTGTGTTACCTTGGCTTTATTTGAAAAAAAATATGATTCCCAATGCACACAAACTTCCCAGAATACTGAGTGCTCTGTTGGTTACAGTTTACTTCCTTTTTAATGATATTTTTATGAAATATTAATTTATTTGTGGAAAATAATTTGTCATCTAAAGTATTTGTATGTTTATTTGACAAATACATTTTTTTATCCATTTTCAAATGATTTCAAACTTCTTAAATATTAATTAAAATAAATAAAAGTATATCGGCTTTATATCGGCCACCCTGCTTTCCAAGATATCGGCATCGGCTGTCAAAAAACCAATATCGGTCGACACTAATTAAGATATCAAACACTTTTTTTTTTTAACCCCAAACACTTTTTCCTTTTAACCACATGTAATGTTTGATTCACCTTTTTGTTTTAGAGCTCTTTATTTCAGATTTTCTTTAGAGAAAATGAATGGGAAAAATACTTCCTGAACTAAAGCCGCTAAAAAAGTGGGTGGTCACCGTTCCGCTCTATGTAAACAGCAGAGTAGTGTGCTAATAAGAGAGAGGGAGAGGGAGTCTTGGAGCTTCTGTGAATCTGCCCCGTGTTCCAGGAAACTACAGCAGTGCACATAAACACTCAGCATGCCTGCAACGGCTCTGTGATGTCACCAGCTGAGGGGAAGTAGCGGGAGAGAGAGAGAGAGAGAGAGAGAGAGAGAGAGGAGGGGCAAAGGGTGACGGAGTGAGATACTGACACAGCCGGAGGGAAGAGAGTCAGTGAGAGCGAGACGGGGAATGTGAAAGACCGAGAGAGCCACACTCAGCGCTGTTAGAGGCATCGTGTTTCCCGAGAGTCGTAACCCCTCCAGCTCGCTGTCTGCCGTCTCCCTGCTCTGGACTTGAGGGGCTGATGGGTAAGCGTTGTTTCTGTACGGGCTGTTCTGAGTGAGGGAGGTTGAGTGGGCGGACGGACGGACGGACGGGTGTATAAAGACTATGCCTTTATTGCATGGTGCTGAGATACGCTAACACTGGCGTGGGTGTGTGTGTACACACACGCTGCATCCTTGAACGCTCTCTAGTGAGTGATGAGATCTTTTCGATGCACTTTATTTTCAGTCCTTCACTGTATTGTATGTGTGTGTGTGAGGTGTTCCACTTGGCTGTGTGTGTGGCGCAGGGTCTCTGTCCTGGACAATCTGTCTGGTGAGGATGGAAAGTAGGGCTGGGCGGTGTGACGATGGACGTGTCGGCCGGTAGAGATCCTGCTGTACCGTTTATACCGCGGTAGATGTGTCCAGGACTGCGTTACATTCTTTATGTGTGAGAGCGGTAAAGAAACATGGATTAATGCTAAATGCAGAGCGGGACGTGTCCCGAACAAGTCAAGACGAGGAACTTGTTATTAAAAGGTGTTTGGCATCACAAAGCGCAGATTAGTTGTTTACGGTTGCCGAGGAACATCGTAACTTGCCGCATTAATATGGAATTGATCTGACGAGGTCACATGTGAACGTTTATTGGCGGTTTTACAACGACTCCGAACGTGGCTCATCCAATCAGAGCTAAGAGCCAAAACTAACTGTTTTTTTATTATTATTTAAATGTATTTTTTTATCATGAATAATCTAAACTTCTTAGATTAATACAAAACAGAAATATTTACTTTTTAATTTGTAAGTAAGGCCTATTTATGTCACTGGGTTATCCCATTGTCCAATAGGCATAACACATGCTTTTTTTTTGAAGAATGTACAGTAACCAGTGTTGGTATACTTCTCTTATACTAAAACTATTTTTGGTTTTTGAAAAATAAATGTTAGATGAAAAACTTAAACTTATTTAGCTCAGTAACTTACCGAAGAAAACATTTCTAATTTTAAGTTGAAGTTGAAGTACTAAAATGGCTACAACTAAAATAAAAATGAGTTAAAACTGAATAGAAATACTATGAATACAAATCTAATATAAAAATGACAAAAGAAAAAAACAAACTGAAAAAAAAAAAAACCCACTGAAAAAATAAAAGCTATTCAAGACATTAATAAATACTTCATATTATGATAAATAAATACATATTTAAAAAAGCTAATAAAATAAGTGCACAAAAAATGCCAAAAATTAAAAATAAAATGAAAACTGAAAATATTTTTTTTATTTTACTTTTCTAGTATATAAATAATACTAAAATAACACTTATTGTGTAACATTTTATATACAATTTCTAAATTTAAAACATATCATGCTATATGGTCATATCGTATTTTGTGAAGAAAGAGAGATTTGCAAGATTGTTTTGTTATTTTAGTGTCTCACTATCCTTATTGTGTCATTGTATAAAAGTTGTCATGAATGTGCTGGCCAGTGTGTGCACAGCCCCTCACACACACACACACACTCACTCTCAGTCATCCAGGAGCCCGCAGTGTCCTACCTCAGTGCCATTCACATTTGAATGGGCATTGCTCACCCCTGCTCTCTCTCCTCTACCTATTAAAAGCACATGTGACCATCGGCCACATCGGCTTCACAGAGCAGCCCAGCATGCAGCACTGTTTTCATTCACGTCCAGTATGTCCGTCTAATTTTTCTTTCCACTTTTCTGAAGTTTTAATGAGGAAAAGCTTTCATTCGAACCATCTGCTGAGAGGTCTACCCTTCCATTAGTCTCATGTAGACAGATTTCTGATTACAGACATCAAGATTAGACTATCTAATTGACATGACAATTGACCAATGACAGTTTGTTTTGTTTTACGTGTCATTTAGAGGCAGGTTTATTTGTATTCGTTGATCTGATATCGCTGTTTTTTTTTTTTTACAATTTATTGTTATATTGGTTCAGATTTTTACTGTTTAGTCCTTTTTTTTTATTCCATTTCAGATTGAATACAGACATATTGAGATAATGAATATCAACAAAGTGATGAAAGATGTTAAGATATGTACTGTTTTGCTATTTCCACCTGCTCTAAGCAGGACATTCATATTATCAATGTCATGGACTGGAAGAACAAGTTAATCCTAATCCAGCCGTGCCGAGTCAAGCCGCTGCTCTGCTAGGGGACCTGAGGATATAAATAGCTCCAGCTGCTGGTCGCTCCCGCTATTGGAGGGAAATGCCTGGAGCGTCTTGTTAGAGGTGGAGTCTAGATGAGGGCAAGAGACCTTGACTCGCAGTGAGTGAGAGAGAGAAAGATCTGATAAAAGCTCTTGCCTGTATTTCTTATGAAGGGCTTGTTGCTTCCTGATATACCTAATCAGTTGTGCTATCTGCCAACAACTTAATCAGAACTTCAGTTTTTAGAAGTTTCATAATGAATTATATATATAAACAATTTTTTATGGTATTTGGTATGTAATTGCTCTACAGTGAAGGGTGTGTGTGTGTGTTTTTTAACCTGTTTTAACAAATAGCCAAATGCAAAAGATTTAATGCAAAAACGAAATTATTTTTATTTACAGATTATAGTTATACTGTACACAAATAATAGTATTTAGTTTAATTATAAACTGGAATATTTATTAATATATTTAATTAATAATGAACATAGCAGTCGTCATTTACTCCCGACATCTGAGCCGCTGAAGACGCAGTGGATTACATTTGTTTCTGAAGGGAATGCTCCCCCGATCTACATAAATGCGTCTATGTTCGCACAAATCATTCGTGATCCAGCTTCACCTACAGAAGAAGTGAGTATACGTTTTTTTATGAATCTTTGCAAATCGCCTTTCCTAATAACGTGCTAGTTAGCAAGTTTAACGATGAATGCGGATAAAGTTTACCGGCTCGGAAGAGAGGGGCAGGGTGAGCAGAGTTCATTTGCATTTAAAGCGGCATGCAAGAAAACAGCTTTTTTTGAAAAGAGCTGTTTTTGGCAAGGTAAAAAAGGTGTTTTACACTACCATTGAGACATTTTAACCAAAGTATGTTATAGACTTTTCATTAAGACCCTAAAGAATCATATCAACTTGTTGAAAATGGGCATCCGATGACCCCTTTAATTGCAGGGACTCCATTAAAGATTTTTGTATAATGTGAATGTAACTGTTCAAATTCAAATCAAATTTGATTCAATTATTTGTAAACAAAAATATAAGGGATTTATGAATATTAATGTGCAAACTTTTTGATGCTATTCCCATCAGAGATGCTATTAAAATATCTGCTGCACTAAATGAAAGAATTGTCACAAGAAAATTTAGATATTTTGTGTGTTTACATATATATATATATATTGTATAATATATTGTGATGTCACTAAGCTCTAGAATTAATTCAGTACTTAATTTAATTATATGCAAATCACAAGTTTTATCTCAAGTTTTTTATGATCAAAATGAACTTTTCAGTGCATCATTAAAAATCCCACTCTTTTTACATCAAGCGTTCCAGGAACTGCCGTTGACCCTTTGACCTCACCATAATGAGGGTGAATGTTTGGTTAGGACTCATTGTAAAATGGCACATTAGCATGTTTGGGTTGAGCTTATGGATACGGTGGTCCGTTGAGTGGAGTAATTGGCGATGGCAGCTATACATTATCCTCTGTTTACTGTAAACATGTCATTTCTGATCAGCGTTAGGGTTTTTGAGCAGCCACTCTCAGAAATAGGACCGCTCTGAAAGATTGCGTGTCTATACGTACAGCTCGCTCTCTGTTTGCTTTGTCTCACTAATGGCTGGATCGGCGATGCCATCATTGGCGTGAGATTCGCCGGATACGCCTCAGTGACAGCGGCTGACACGCATCTCTTTAAGCTGTGATTACAGCGCACTCCTGGTGTGAGAGGCTGTAATTGCGCATTCATCGCAAGCCTCCAAGTAAAGCATGGCTGCCGGTGACCAGTGATTTTCACTGCACTTGAATTAATGGAATAAATTTCAAGGCTTGCGGTGAAGCGTAGTTTTACTGCCCCTTCCATCCAGGTGTACAAGTTAGCCAGGCTTTTTAGATAGCACTCAGGGCTCGAGTTTAGGAACATTGATGGTTTATTTTTTTGGCATCGTCTTCCAGTATTTGACTGGATAAAAAGATAATTGTCCTATAGATGATAGCATGAGCTGGGGAAGATAAGAGCATCAGTTGATTTCGCTAGCGCTCTAGTCTTATGAAGACTAAACATGTTGCAGTGAAGCTTAATGGGAGCTGCATCCTGTTGGATTAATTTTGATTTTCTACAAGCACACGCACACACACTCGCAATTCACTTTCTCTTTGCCTTTCAAGGCCAGATGCGTGGTTGGTGCCAAGTGCGGACGGCTGTATGGAAGAGCTGAGTGTGTAGGCCTTTTACTTAAGCGGCTGTTTAGACTAAAAGAGACTTTTTTAAGAACGCTCCTTTTGGCTTTTAGCCTGCGCAACCGAGCTGACGTTCAGGGGTCGTTAAAGCCACCCGGCTGGTAAACACACACGCCGATGCCACGGCAACCCCGCTGATGTCATAATGACCTCATAAACGACTTTGTGTCTCACTTATTTTAAAGGCTGAAGGGTGAAGGAGTGGATGGAAAACTGAATGGGCCTGAAAGACCCCATCACTCTCTCATGTTTTAAACCAGAGATCAAAGAAAATAAAATCATTGTATTTTATATAAAGATAATCTGACTTTTTGGACCATAGAAGTTTTTGATTTTTGCATTATTTGCATGAGCAAATTATATATAGATATATATATATAACGTGTTCTTTTTTTTCTTTTCTGATAGGAAAGACTAGGGCTGGGCGTAATGACCTAAATCAAAACCTCGATTAATGACCATTTCTTTTTCTCGCACCCTTTATTTTTTTCCCCGATTATGATTATTGAATGATTATTATGTTGTATTTTTTTTACCCTCATAGTGCATAAAAGGTTTGTACTGAAAATATACTCAAATACTAAAGGTGGGATATTTACTCTAGGACCTAGAGTCTAGGTTCTTACTGGCCGTACACACAGAACATGTCTTTGTGTCTAAAACGGAGCGAGACAGCGCTCAGGAAGGTTTTTTTTTTTTAAAGCACAGTGCAGAATGGCTCCTCTGCCATGTTGCTGTCAAATAAAACAGTTGTCATGCCAACTTGCTACTGTAAACAAATCTTGCAACATTTGCCCCACCTCGGGGGTCTTCTTATTGGTCCACTGTTTTGGAACTGACATTGGTGAGCAGCACTGCGTGTAAAAGATTAAATTATTTTAGCCACTCACATGCAAGATGCTGCAAAAGCCGCGAGCGCAACAGTCACGTCCACATTGCGCCGACTACTCACGCACTAGTATGTTTTAAGGGGAAAGTACTTAATAGGGTTAAAAAAAAACGAAATAACCGATATGGGAAAATTACGCCGGTTAGGGTTCGATTTCTTTTATTAGAAAGATTTCTGTTTTGATAAATGCTGTTCTTTTTATTTTTATTCATCAAAGAATGAAAGTATTTCACATTCCAAAAAAAAATACATTAAGCAGCACAAAAGTTTCAGCACATGATTAATAAAGGAGATATTAGTAATGATTCTGAAAGGGTCATGTGCCACTGAAGAGGGAGTTAAATGGAGGTTTGAAAAATTCGCATTCATCACAGAAATCAATTATACTTTAAAGTAAAACATAAAACCATGATTTTAAATTGTAATAATATTTCACAATATTATTGTTTTTTTTCTGTAATTTTGATCAAATGAATGCAGCCTTTATAAGAATAAGTTAAAATGTAAAATTCAGAAGTTTTAAAGGCTGTTGTGTGTGTATGTGTATATCTAATGATCTATATAGATTAGTATATATATTATATGTATATATAAACAATTATATATTATTATAACAATTAGAGTTCATTAAGTTAACTGTTAACTGTTTGAGTTTATTAAGTAATTTCATTTTTTAGCTTTAACGAAGCTTTAACATTTTAGTGGTAGTGGTGCTTTAAAGGAGAATTTCGAGACAAGGCATTCTAACAGTATCCTGTTGGACTGCAAATATGCTGAAAATTATCAAAGACATATTGTTTCTTTGAGGTAGTTCAAGTTAAACTGTGGTCTTTGTGCATTTCTAGAATCCTGTCAACACTGATGCGCTGGAGTCTCTCAGCTTAACAGCTCAAAGCATGAAACAGTGGCACTACATGTTGTCATGCACTGAATGGACAGCCAATCACATGATTTCATTGATCAGCTATTGCACGACAGTAACCTACCAACACACGGGCATATTGTCGAGCGCTCCTGTCTAATTCCTGCGAAGCCCCAGGGGAAACTGAAAAACAAGTGACTCATGCCATTTGTAGTCAATGTTTATGGGCAAGATGGCTTACCCTGGGCTATTTATAGCGGCTTCTGTTTAGAATGAGTAAATTCTCCTTCATAATTCTCCCTTTCATTCTCTCTTTCTCCTTTTTCCATCAATGACTGTTTACATGCATATGGAAATGTATGTGTCATATCAAGATGCTAACCAGCTTGCTATAATGCAATTAAGGCAATATTCCGGTTTCTAGAATTGATAATTTGGAATTGGATGCATCTTGTGTGGCATGTTTGTTCATTTTATCTGTGCATGTCCTGTTGTGTGATGGCCACCTCTTTTTCTCTCCTCATTCTTAAGTTAATCCACATTTTACAGTGTGTTCTGGACACTGGTCTGTGATCGTCAGTGTGGCTTGTCTCTCCATGGGACAGAACAAATGCTCCTCTTTTCATCTGAGCGTGGCCTGCGGAAAACCGGGGCTCCTCTGACGTTATCAGCACGCAGCTCTGATGCTTCCCCAACACTTCATTATGCTCCACATCCAAGCAGAGGGTCAGAGGGTCAGTCAGGGACAGTGATCTGCAGAGGGAGGCGATGGGCCATGGGCCTGAAACCGCACTGTGCTTCTCAGGAAAGGCCGCTGTTTGAGGGAAAAGCATTTAAAACTTTGACATTTTTAGCTGTTGGTATTAAAAAGTTGTGGTTGAGCGTTAGGATGATCTCACAGTATCTGTCTTTTGTCCCAAATCAAAACATCAAAAATCTTCCTTTTTAAGTGACTTTTTTTTTTTTTTTATTAGTCGGTTATTCTAATGCACGTAAACATACAGATACAGTCTCAGCTATGCAATGGAAAACAATAAGAAGCATATAATCAGGTAGAACAGTTAATACAGTCAGGCTAGAGGCTAAATATGCACCATAGAATAGAAGATCAAGGGAGGTTGTTAATGTAGCACCAGAAAGGTGTCCATATCTGCCAAAAATCATTAGACTTTTGATGTATATCAAAGGTGAGTTTCTCAAATGGAAGTAATGTAGATATTAGAGACAACCACATTTTAAAAGAGGGTACCCAAGAAGATGACCACAGTAACAATATACATTTCTTTGCCAGATAAACCAAAATTAGAAACAGATGTTTGGTGTGGAAGTCAAACACAGTCTCCACTCCACTGTATAACAAATACAATTCCAGAGAAAAACTAAATTTCAACTTAAAAAGACTTTGTAAAAAATGATGTACTTTAGTCACAATACCAGAAGCAGTGAAGGAATGTTCCTTTGCATTTTTTGCAATTAAAATAAAGATCAGAGGAGTTTCTGTAAATCTTTTTTTAAACGTAAAGGTGTAAGGTAAACTCTGTTAATTAATTTATAGTTGAGTTCGTGAATCCCCAATGAAGTACATTTAGAAAACAAATGGTTACATATGACGGACCAATCCGTATTATCAGTTCCGTGACCTAAATCTTTTTCCCACACGCTCTTCAAACTTTCTGAAGAGCATTATATATTTGAGATATCAACCCCATTAGAAAAACAATTTGTTCTATGGCAGTAAGTTCAAATCTCAATTTATCATTATCAGACAAAGGTTTAATGAAATGATGCAGTTGAAGGTATTTAAAACAATTGGACTGTGGGCTTCTAATTGCGAATAGAGATTCTGGACAGATTTTAATGAATTGGAAAAGAGGCAAGATACCTAAGGAATCTCTCTTTAGACCAAATGGAAGGGCAATATTTGCGAGGAGACAGGGAAATCAGGATTAAAAGCAATAGGTGAAAACAGTGTGAAATAAGATGGAATTTTAAGATATATTTTAATGTCTCTCCATGTCAAAAGAGTGTTTGAAATAATTAAGTTTGTTGAAACACATTCGAGCTTTTTAATATTTGTAATAAAAGGCAGAAATTTTATTGGGAGCGGAGCGCAAGCCATTGCTTCCATGTTGAACCACCTAGATTCAGTCCTTTCATTGTACCAACTGACCATATGCTTCACCTGTGCTGACCAATAGTAAAGACGGAAATTTGGTAAAGCGACTCCTCCCTTGTCTTTTGGTTTCATTAATTTGTTCAAATTAATTCGGGGCATTTTATGGTTCCAAATGAATTTAGAAAAGTGCTTATTGATGTCTTTAAAGAAAGTATTGGGTAAATAACAAGGTAGGGATTGAAATAAATATAAAAATGTAGGTAGAATATTCATTCTAATCACATTAATCCTACCCAAAAAAGAAATAGGGAGTGTCCGCCAAGTGTTAAGGTCTTTTTTAATGGCATCAAGAAGAGGGGCATGATTTTTTAAAAATAAATCATTAAATATTGGTGTGATGAATATGCCGAGATATTTAAAACCAACAGTAGTTATTTTGAAGGCTGAAAGAGATGAAAGATCGATTAAATTAGAGATTTTGAAAGAGAGCGCCATAGATTTCGACAAGTTAAGTTTATATCCAGATAAACTACTATAATCTGAAATACATTTTAGTATCGCTGGAATTTACTTGTCTGGTTCAGAAATATACAGCAGCACGTCATCTGTGTATAAAGAAATTTGGTGTTCCTCGTCTCCTACCGTTATTCCAAAAAAGTGTTGACATTGCCTTATGGATTCAGCCAGTGGTTCAGTTACGAGGGCGAAGAGCAGGGGTGAAAGAGGGCACCCCTGTCTCGTACCTCTTTCTATGCCAAAGGATTTTGAGATCAAACCATTCGTAGTCACTGTAGCTCGAGGACTAGCATTAAGCAATTTTATCAGTTCAATGAATTTGGGACCTAGATTACATTTCTTGAGGGTGGCAAAAAGAAATTCCCATTCGACTCTGTCGAAGGCTTTTTCTGCATCAAGGGAAATAATAAGGGCTGGGAGTTTACGTGCTTGTATTGAATTTATAACATTTAAAAGTCAACGAATGTTGTCTGTGCCAAAGCATGATTTTATGAATCCTGTCTGGTCAGGCTTAATGAATGAATGAATGAATGATGCATTTATATAGCGCTTTATTGTGTATGGTATACACCCAAAGCGCTTTACAATCATATGGGGCGGTGTCTCCTCAACCACCACCAGTGTGCAGCATCCACTTGGATGATGCGACGGCAGCCACAGGACAACAGCGCCAGTGCGCTCACCACACACCAGCTACAGGTGGAGAGGAGGGAGAGTCATAGAGCCAATCAAGTGGTTGGGGATTATTAGGAGGCCATGATTGACAAAGGCCAGGGGGGCAATTTGGTCAGGACACCGGGGTTACACCCCTACTCTTTACGAGAAGTGCCATGGGATTTTTAATGACCACTGAGAGTCAGGACCTTGGTTTAACGTCTCATCCGAAGGACGGTGCTTTTTGACAGTATAGTGTCCCCATCACTACACTGGGGCGTTAGGACCCACACAGACCACAAGGTGAGCACCCCCTGCTGGCCTCACTAACACCTCTTCCAACAGCAACATAGTTTTCCCAGGAGGTGTCCCATCCAGGTACTGACCAGGCTCAACCCTGCTTAGCTTCAGTGGGCAACCAGTCTTGGGCTGCAGGGTGATATGGCTGTGGCCATAATCTCCAGGGTGACGAGTGGCAATACAGTTTCGAGCCTGCGAGCAAGTATCTTGGCAAGTATTTTATAATCGGTATTCAGGAGACTTATTGGCCTATAAGAGGCACATTCTTGAAGGTCTTTGTCTTTTTTAGGAGTTAAACAAATTGATGCTGTTTTCCGTCACTCGGGGGCCACTCCATGGTCTAGTAAATTTTGGAGAGCGGGCATTAAAATAGGAGAAAGTTCTGGCCAAAACTTTTTATAAAACTCACAGGGGAACCCGTCAGGGCCTGGAGATTTATTGGAGGGCATAGATTGGATTCCACTAAAAACTTCTTCCGGTGACAAGGACGAATCTAAAAATATCCTGTCTTCTTCAGAGATAGTCGTAAGGGGAATTATATCTAAGAACTCGGCCGTGACTTGTGATTTATATAATATTTTGTAAAACTTTCTAAATAGTTTATTAATCAAAGCAGCATCGTATGTTTGAGCCGTCTGGAGTCTTCATTGACTTAATTGTTCTCTCATTTTGTATTTTTTTAATTTGGTGGGCCAGTATTCTGTTAGGTTTATTTGCATATTCATAGTACTTTTGTTTAGAAAGAAAATACGTTTTTTAATGTGGTTTGTGTGATCCAAATTAAGTTCAGCTCTGACTCGACATAGTTGGGCCCAGTTTGTTTGAGTAGGGACTGTACTATGTAGACACTCCAGTCTTTTTATTTCTTTTTCTAACTCCTGTCTTTTTTTTTGACAGAGCCTGTATGCGTGCCGAATTATAAGATATAATATGCCCTTTAATTGTAGCTTTAGCAGCATCCCAAATAGTTGCAGATGATACAGCCGAATTTTCATTATCTGTCCAATAATTGTTTAATCCTTCCCGAACTGATTCACAAAATGTTGAATCATTCAACATGGAAGAATTGAATCTCCAGACCCTTGCAGTCCTGTGTTCACTTAGCATCATATCTATGTGGACTGGAGCATGGTCGGACAAAACGATTGAACCAATTTGGCTGGCAGATACTGCGTGAAGATATTGGGTGTGGATCAGAATGTAATCTAATCTAGAATAAGAGCCGTGGGGGGGTTAGAATAGAAAGTATATTCTTTACTTCCCCTGTTAAATTCTCTCCAGACATCAATGATGCCAGACTCGTTGCAAAGGTCTTTAAGGACCAGGGATGATCTAGGATTAGTGGATGATTCTGAAGTAGATTTATCCATTTTTTGATCCATGACACAATTAAAACCCCCAAGCCCTTAAAGTATTGATTAAACAAAAGTATGATTGTAGATATGAATTCAGGGGAATCCTCATTTGGAGCGTAAATATTAAGTATAACAATAGATTGCCCATATACTGTGCCTGTAATTAAAACATATCTTCCATCCGGGTCATTAATCTGATGTTCTAAAATAAAGGGGAAGTGTTTACTAATTAAAATGATTGTGCCTCTCTTCCTGGTATTTGCTTTACAGGATGAAAAAAATATCGGTCCTACCCAATCACACTTTAGTTTTAAATGTTCTGAATTGGATAAATGTGTCTCTTGAAGCATAGCAATAGTAGTTCTCTGCTTTTTTTAAAAGTACTTTTAACTTGGCAAAGCCTCTTAGAAATGTGCAACTGTTTGCAAAATGTAAATTCAAAATTATATTATAATAATATATCATGATATATAAATGATTTATTGGTAATTTGTATTTAATATAAAAGTAAAAATTTTAAAAATATATTAAAAATATTAAAAAGACATAAAAAAATATATTTAAAAAATTAGTATATTATAGAGGCTAAAAATAGGAATAGATGTGAATATCTGAACACAAATATTCGGTTGTATTTTAATAAAAAAGTATAGAAGAAATCTATTTCATCAATATAAATTTTAGATAAATTAGTGATTTTAATTTAGGTTGATATATATACAATAAAAAGAAACAATCCTACCAAAATAATTATTTGATTTTCATATTATCTGTATACAAACGGTAGATAGACGAAATGAGTTTTTAATAACAACCTGTCAATCTATAAAAACATATCAGACCCTAATTCTGCTGTTCTGCTGTAAAAATCTGGCTGTTTTTGAACCTTAATTTCTGCTGCATTCTACCTGTGTGTGTGTGTGTGTGTGAGCGAGCCTTTCCATAAGTATTGTCTTGTTTAAGTGAGCATTTTAAAACTGGACGCTATTGTTTTAGGCAGGATGGTTGGTGCAGTAGAGTTGCCTGGACTTGCTCTCAGTAGAGTTGCACCTGCACCCATTTCCTGACTTAAATGTGATGCATTGCTGATGGATAACAGTGCAGAGTGCTCCCTGTCCCAGGATGTATCACTCCTCACAAGGTACATAGTGTAATGGTTGGCCGCCGCATTCATGGCCTTGGCGAATCAATCTCCATCATTTCATGCTGTAAAGCATGTGGGTGTGTATTCTTGTGTGTGTCCGGCCAGCGCTGTGCGTGTCAGCAAATCCCCTTTTGCAGAAGTAGTGCTGCAGGGGAGATTATTTCTCTTTTCGCTTATATTGCATCATTCTAATTGGGTAGAAATGCATATCCCCTCCATCCCCAGTGTGTCTCCTAACTGTAACATGTAGTGCCCTGGCTGTTATTAATGTCTTAACAGACTCCCTAAGTGTGTGCCAAGCGTCTTATCCTCCGAGAGCACAGCAAAGACCGGGATTACCTTCGGCCCGTCGGCAAACTCCTAACGCAAATGTTACCTAATCCTCCCTGTAAGAAATAATTAGACTAGTAAACAAACTGTTGCGCTGTATCTGGGCTTTACTCACTGGGAAGACTCATCCTGCCTCTGCACACTCTCTGCTGAGATTGAGGTGCTGACGGAGTGGATTTTACAGTTCTCAGTTCAGTTGTGCTCCAATGAGAATTTAATTAAGTGAATTTGAATGTAAGGAAGTAGAATTCAAATGAACTGATATTCAGAGATATTCAAATATGTAACTACTGTAACTAAAAAGCAAAGTTTATGGAGACAAACTTTGAATGTTTGCTTGAGAAAGTTTCAAAGTTTATAGGCCGGATGGATGGATGGAAAGACTAATTAATAGACAGATGGAAGGTTATATACTGTAGGTGGATGGACGGATAGATGTATGGACAGATGTATGGATAAACTGATGGATAGATACTGTAGGTGGATGGAAAGACAGAATAGACAAATGGATGGGTATATGCTTTGGATGGATGGAAAGACAAATGGTTTAGACTGATGGATATATACTGTGGGTGGATGGATGGATGGATGGGGATGAAAGAGGGATTAAAGACTTGACACACAAAATTGATATATGCTGTAGATGAATGGATGGATGGAAAGACAAATGGATAGACACTGACGGATATATTCTGTGGATGGATGCATGGAAAGACAAATGGATAGACATGGATACATACTGTAGGTAAATTGATGGTTGGATGGATGGACAGATTGGTGGATGGATATAAAGACAAACAGACAGACTGATGGAGAGACAATTTGATTGACAAATGAATGGATATATACTGTAGATGGATGGATGGATGGAAAGACAAATGGATAGACACTAATGGATAGATACTGTGGATGGATGCATGGAAAGACAAATGGATGGATGGATACATACTGTGGGTAAATGGATGGTTGGATGGTTGGACAGATTGGTGGATAGATGGAAAGACAAACAGATAGACAGACTGATGGATAGATACTGTAGATAGGTAGATGAATGGAAGGATGGATGGATGGAAAGAAAGGCAAATGGGTAGATATGATGGATGGAGGGACAGACAAATGTATAAGCAGACAGATAGATTTCCCAAAATGTGTCCAAACATAAAAACCTGTTGAATTTCTTTGAATTACAATTCAGTAAATTCCTCTTCCTGTCATTCCAGTTCAACTTCCTGTGGCAAATGCAGTTCAAATTCACACTCATAAATTGAAAGGGAGCCACATGTGCACCATTGGGGTTTGGGCCAGTGTTTGTTCCCTTCTGAACTCACATCTAAACTATTACATTTTCAGCAAACCAAGATTAGCCATTGTGAATGAAAGACATTAAAGCAGTATTTATTAATTAAATTAGAGTTTTCTGTTTGCTTGTGCGCTGTGGTTTTCTTTGGCATTTTAATTACTGCTAATAGTTTTTTTTGTATTTTTTTGCCACTGGGCTTTGTTTGGACTGGGCGGTAAATTTCAAATATGTTTTGCCTCTCTTGAACGCTCTTATCACCGCTTATTGATGCCAAGTAAAAGTGGAGGAAGTAGTTCACTAGCTGACTGCTTCCTGTCCAGTTGAGCGTGGACTGCAAAAGAGCGTAGTGGTCAGTTTCAGTGGGCCGGGCATCAACGGCCCCTTTGTGACCAAGGATTTGCGTCATAAATATGATTTTATGACATGATTGGGTCAGGATTAAAGGGCGATTTTTATTCCATTATGTCAAATAGCCTTTGACGCTGGCCTTTGTGTGGCCTCGGGGCTTCCGCTGAGGGCTTTTGTTTCTTCTGTTGTGGGGTCAGAGGAGCATCCTTGAACTTGTGGCATTCGGGGCATCATGACGTCCCATGAGTGGAGCTGACACTTGAAGCATGAATGTGTTCAGTGTTCCCCCTAAAACCTCTCCCATTCACTAATGCACAAATGAAGAGGTCCCACGGCAGCGGGCTGGATGTAATATGGTGTCAAGAGGCCATTTATTGCAGACCACATGTCTGCTTTGTTCACCTTGGCCTAGTTTTAGCCTGAAAAAAAGAGCTAGTGTGCTACATAAATTATATAAATAATGTAAAGCAATCCTAATAATAGTAAAAATCCTAGTTTGAGTGTTGATGATATTCAAAGATTCTTGGGCTAAGCTTGAATAAGCAAAATTGTTTCTAAAAAGAAAGCGCAAAATAAAATGCTATTTAATGACATCCTACTTATTCTTGTGTTGAATTTCTTTGCTCATTTTACCTACAAAACCTAGCTTTAAGGTTGTAAAGCCACTTATCAACACAAGCATCCTCGCTGTGGAATGTAATTGCTCAGTTCCTTGGTTTTCTTCAGATTTATCTGTTATGAGAGAGAGATGATTGAAGAAGATGCCGCATGCCAGGCTGCTTCCTGATTCCAGTGACGCTGTTCGCTAGCAGGGAATCTAACCAAGATCTGTGGCAGGAACATGAGGTTTCTTTCCTCTGTTTAATTTGATGGCCGCTGTGATGCTGACGCAGTACCGTACTCTGTGTGCATGTTTTGAGGAATGTTCAAGATGGTTTTGATAGGATAGTTGCTTTAAATCATTGTTTTTTGGAACAGGCATCATGTGAACTTGCTCTAGCACATTCTCACCTTCTAACAAGTGCAACACTGTATTGTAAAATCCTTGATTCTTGTTATCTTTAAATATTTGAATTATTTGCATTTATTGTTCATATGTAGTCAAAACTAAACATTAAACTCAAGGAAATAGAAGATTAATTACCATGCACTTTTATCCAAAATTACTTGAAAATAAACAATTCATAGTTTCATGACATTTAAATGAACATTTATTGAATTAATAAAAAAAAACTAAAAAACGGTTACCTTGAAAGTGATCTTTATAATTAATGGAATGTTGATTTTGACATTTAATAAAAGAAGTATTTTATAATTATAATGATATTTGTTATTTATACTTGGTAGTTATTAATGATAAGTGTGACATATATTTTAGCAATTATTTTATAATGTTATTTTTAGTTTTTACATTTGCATGGTTATGAAAAAAAAACAACACTAGTGTGTGTGTGTGGTGTGTGTGTGTGCATTTGAATAAGATAATGGATAGTATTGTAATATTTTTAATCGAAAGGTTATTTGTTTGGGAATGGAACTGTGGTGGTAAATGGGAAATGTAAATAATGCTAAATGCATATTCTTCGTACACATCCAGGAATTTTCTTGCATAAATGACTTTAACTCTGCGAACACTCGTGGTTTGCAGCATAAACAGTTTATTTGTGTATGACATTTGAATGTGACTGAGAAAAAGCTTTTCCTAAAAGTTTAAAAACAGCTGTAAAAGCTTTAAGTGATGAGTAACTGTTCAGTTTTGAGTCTCTTTCTCTCTTTCCGCAGTTGAGGTGGAGTTGCGGGCTGCCACGTGCAAAGTTGCCGCCTTCGGCCAGTTTCACCATGGACCTGCGTGGGATTCACCAGTTCGCCCTGGCGGCCGACGGGACCGGCCACGCGAGCAGCAGCGCAGCAGGAGCTTTGGCCTCAAGCAGAAACAGGCAGATACAGAGGCAAGATCCTGACGCCTGGAGTTGTAGCGGAGCACGAGCCGCTCTCAGCAGCATGAAGCGCAGCTGCAGGAAGAGTCAAGGTGAGGAGCCGCTGACTCGGTCCAAGTAGCGCGGCGGGGAGGAGGTTGGTGTAGGCTATACCTGGAAGTTGCACACCTGATAGATGCCTCCACAACAAACAAAACAAATAGATTTTTCCTTTGGCTTACAAACGGTTTATGATTCTACATGAATTTTGTCAATCAGTGATAAACTTCACAAATAAAAAAGACCAAGGTGTATGAATTTGAAGCCTTAAATAACAATCGCAAAGAAAATGCTAGAAACTACACCATGGTCGGCACGACTAAACGTCACCACCATTAAGGGTTAGTTCACCACAAAAAATGAAAATTCTGTCATCATCTACTCACCCTCAAGTTGTTCCAAACCCGTGGTAGTTACCTTGCTGTCTATGGGAGGGTTAGAGAGCCCTCATATTTCATCAAAAAATATCTTAAATTATGTTCCGAAGACAAACAAAGCTTTTACAGGTTTGGAACGACATGAGGGTTAGTAAATATTGACCAGGACTTTGTGACATTTTGGGTGAACTAACCCTTAAGCTTCTGACAACTCGGTCAGACTAAATGGGTGCAGGTAAAAAAAAAAAAAGATGAGTAAAAACACTGTGGCCACCAAACAATCCTTGTAGTCCATTTATCAGGGGACAGTTAAAGATAAAAAAATAAAAAACAATTTAACGATATGACACATTTAACGGTAAACCTCTACGCTTGTCTGACTATAAAAAAAAATGAAAGCAATGTTACATCTAGGGATGCACCGTAATGAAAATTCTTGGCTGAAGCTGAACAAAATGAAATACTGGGCCGAAGGCCGAATACCGAACAAGGTTTTTCGAGTTTTTGTTCCCCATGTATTTTGCCAATTTTTTTCACCGTTGCACAGATTAAATAGCCAAAATGTGCTTTTTACTGTTTTGTCTTGCTTTACAAAGAAAAAAAATAAACAGACAAAAAACAACAATTTTAAAAGTTTTAGCATGAACAGTTTTAAATTCTAGCAAAACGGTTATACCCAAACAGCACAATTTAACTTAAAAATGAATTAAATTTTTTGGCCATCAGAGGACACCTTCGGAATCAGGCATGTATTGTTTCTTAGCACATAAAAAGCTCCTTGCGAGGCAGAAGAGCGTCTTTAAAACATAGAAAACATCACAGATCCAATTTGAACCACGATGTGTGAAAGGTATAATAAAATGTAGTACAAGAGCGGTGAAATTATGATCATATATGGTCTTACTTTTATTCATTTTACAAGACAAACAATAGTAAATTTACAATACTAAATTTAGATTGTTATGGGAGTTACGGTTTTATCAAAACTTTTAATTTGTTGGCGGAAACCGCGCAGGAAGGCCTCAAGCTGCTTTTGGTCCATCAAAAGCAATTTACTAATGAGTTCATTACGAATCCGTGGCAAGTATCGCTTTTTCACGGGCCTTGTAAAAACCAAAAATCACGTACCACAGCACTGTAATCCTATTACAGCGCAGTTCCCTCACGGTTTGGACTTTGAAGGCCTGGCTCTACGCTGGTTGGCTATTGAGCGCGCACGTCATTGTTCGGTACAGTTTATTTGGTCTTGTTCGCTTAATTTCGGTTACCGAAACATTGGAGGCATCCCGAACATTTGCTACATCTGGAAAAATGGCATTGAAAATGTTTTAATTTATAAATAAATTAAATTACGTCAATTTTAATAATCAATAAATATGTATTTAAATATAAATCCAGAAACAAATTCAAGGCAGAATTTCGGAACAGTTCTGAAAAAATATAAACCGTAGAGTCGGGCCCGAAGTATTTGAAAAATCAAGTTATTAGGACATGATTGGATTTTTGAATTTAATTTAACCTTTAAAATGGAATCCAGAAAAATGTAAACAGTAAACATGGAATTTGTTGAAAAATAAAAACTTTTGTTAAATTAAATATTTAAAAAAAAAGTTTTTATCAATTTCATGATTGCAGTTTAGACATGCTTTTTATTTCTACTTTATTTCTATTTATTTAGAATTAAAAAAAAATAATTTGTTTTTTTTTTATTCAATTTTCAGATTCAGTGTGACCTTTGCTGTTTATTTTCTAATTCTTTCTACTTTATTTCTTATTTATTACCATAAAAAAAATATTTTTTTTAAGAATTAACATGGAATAAATAAATAAATAAATAAAGTAAATTAAGAAGGGGACCTAGGTCGTCCGATTATTTTAGTCATAGATATTAAAGGTAAAAAAAACATCTTGAGCCTGTGTTAACCACAAACCTTATTTCAAGCATTTAACCAAAAAGCCTTTTAAGAAAGCTTTGGCGTGATGGAACTGGAAGTGCAAAATGTTCAGGTTTTAGGATTCCTGCAGCATTCCTGCAGCACTCTATACAGGTTTAAATAAAAAACCAGTACAAAATATTGAACAGTTGTTGTTTTTTTAAATACCATCCATTGATGGCAAGCCTGGTACAGTGTGGCTAGATTTAAACACACACATAAATTGAAAGCTGTGGCTTTGTTGGTTTCCTGAGATTTCGGTGTGTTACTCACAAAGCATTACTATATAGATAGAGAAGACATAAATAAAGCTCACAAGCCATATTGATTACTGTTTATGATGTTGAGCCTGACAGTCGTAGTCACTGAACTGTAGTTGAATGGACGAGTGCTGCTTAAATTTTTGTGTTCCATGGATACAGTAACAGCGCATAGGTTTGGGAGAGTAAATAATGACAGAATTTGGATTCTGTTCCTGTAAAGAGCTACGATGCAGCGGTTCTCGTCTCCGCTCCTCCCTTCCTACAAGGCTCCCACGCTTCTGTCTTCGATTTTTCCATTTCTTTGTGCGGATTGTGAGGAATGGAGTTTGTTTGGATATTGAACGTTTGTTGACGAGTGCGATCTGTCGTGTCTGTGGTTTCTTGAGGCAGCGCTGCTGTCATTGGCCTCCAGACTGAGCTCTCATTGTGAGGCCGGACGGGAGACGGGTGACGGGTGACTGTAGTCGCTGTGGGAACTCTGTCCTTGGGAAACACCGGGAGCCTGTGTGAGCTCAGCAGACCGCCGGCTTTGCTGTGTTGCTACAGTGAGCTTTCTGGCCAGTGGGAGCGAGGCAGGCCTGAGCGAGCTATAAATAGCCTCACGGGCTGCGGGCAGTGTCAGAGCTGATCTCACTGCTAAATGGACAAAGTGTAACGCTTTTGCCGTGACAGCTTGCTGATGATAAAAAAAAGCGATTGGGTTTTTCTGCAGTTTCTCACTAGCTGCAAACTGCAGAGGTGGTGGAAGAGGTGTTTCCTGTGCAGTCAAAGATTCATTTGTCAAACACATTTTCATGATTTTGTCATTGTTGTTGGATGTTCTAGTCATGCAGGAGACTTCATCTATTATTATACTTTTTTTTCTTGATTATCAAGATATCTGGCTTCTTTGAATTAATCAAAAGGGAAGATTGCTCTAGATGCCTATGTAAGATCTAGATCTCTAATATAAAAGTTGATGTATTTATTTCCTTATATCTTTGTATTATATTTATTTGTAATATGTGTTAAATAGTTCTTTGAATGAAACTAAGATTAGAAAAATATATATTCATATTATACATTCTGTTCTATATGTAAATCAAAGCTATTCAATGGAGTTTGCATTGTTCTGATAATCTCTCAAATGGAATGATTACTTTTTTATTCATTTCTTTGCTGATTAGTTCTTTGAATAACTTTTTATAAAAAAAGTAATATGCCTTAAATATTGTATATATACATTTAAACACATGATTGTTTCTTTGAGTAACTTGGATTCAACGAAGTACTATATTAATTATGTTAATGTATTGTATATAAATATATATATTTATATATATATAGATATATATATAGATATATACTTCTAATAAAGTAATAATGTTTTACTTTTTTTTTTTTAAATAAGGAAAGTAATAAAAACAAATCCTTATTATATTATAATCAGATTGTTTTATATATTTTATGTATTCTAAACATTTTAATTAAACTTTTAATGCATTTAAATGGTCATTATTATAATGAATATTAATACCAGAATTTTTTTTATAAATAGTTATTTTATATATGAATAAATCTATTTAAATAAACATTTCATTAATGATTTTAATATATAATCTAAAACCCTGCACTTTTCAGTTTATGTATTAGCAATACATCACATAAAAAGTAGTTTACACTATTGTCGCAATGCATTGACCAAACACCACTTTTCCATTAATATTAAATTTTTTATTTTATTTTATTTTTACCAATCAAAATTTTTGTCAACATCAACAAAAGGGCATCTTAATGCAAAAGTGAAAAAAAAGCGAATCTAACATGGCTTGTATGTTTTTGTAAGCTGTTTAATGCTGCTCCGCGTGCATAATAGCCGATAAATACAAAAAAAAAAAAACAAAAGTATACTGTAATAGTGTATTAATGTTGATTTAATAGATTTTTTTTTTTGGGGGGGGGGGGGCAGTCATCCTTGAGATTGGTTCGTGTCATCGCTTATTTCTGTTCTTAGACAGCCCAGATGTGATGTGAAATGGTGGTTAGACCCATGCATATTGATGAGGTGAGGTAGATGGCATGGTTTGAAAAGCTCCAGTTAGAAATGTCAGAGCTTTGTCTGATGAGGAAGAGTCTTTGCGGTTCGATAGACGTGCTCTCCACTCCAGCGTCATCACAGCCTCCAGCCCCGCTCTGCCAAGTGACAGACGCCCATGACTCATCGCCGGTGATCTCCCAGGATCTGCAGAAAGTGAGAGGAAAGACTTATATAACCAAAAAGAGGAGTATCGAGGCTGGATAAAAGCATCTTCTCAAGTAACTGCTTGCTTACAGACTAGCCATGAGCTTTATTAGACCCTGTGCCAGTGTTAATGTGATTTAACTGACCAGAATCACCGATATCCACTCAGCATCCAAGCATCAGCTGTATGCGGCTCTGATATTACCCATCATCACAAGCCAGTAATGGATGTGACTGCTGCTGAGCTGAATAACTGCAGAAGTGGAAATGCAGTTAAAGGGAAATGTTAGACGCAATGGCTGCATTTACAGAGCACAGTGTGAGAGAGATTACCAGCGTCTTTAAACGCTCATTTTAGTCAGGGAGCTGTTGAGGTAATTGCTTAGTTTCATTTGGAAAAAAAGTGGAATTTTGCTTTTATGCTACACAACAAGACATCGATAAACACATTCAGGAACTGCTTTCTTGTATGACATCGGTATTTCCGACAATTGCATCTAGTTATTGGTGGTACGACTTAGGTGTAGTCGTGTCAATGTAGAGTCAATGTGAAATGCTGTTTTCATCTTTTTATTACCGTAATCTGATTGGAAAAAATGTAAAAAATAATAATTACAATAATTAATAATAAATTCAATAATAAGTAATATAAATGTAAAAAAAAAAGAAGTCTCTTATGCTCATCAAGGTTGCATTTTTTTGATAAAAATACAGTAAAAACAGTACTGTTGTGAAATGTTAATACAATTAAAAATGGCTGCTTTTTATTGTAATACATTTGAAAATGTAATTTATGCCTGTGATGCAAAGCTGAATTTTCAGCATCATTATTCCAGTCTTCAGTGCCACATGATCCTTCAGAAATCATTCTAATATGCTGATTTACTGCTCAAGAAACATTTAGCCTATTATTATTATAATTGTTGAGAACAGTTGTGTTTTAGTTGTGTCTAATATTTTTGTAGAGACAGTTTTTTTTTCCAGAATTTTTTGATGATATAAACAAAGCACAAAAAATACTTTTGTAAGTTGGTGATTGCAAAATTTAATGGCCTTGTGAAAAGAAGTTCGTTGCTTTTCAATTATAAATTTACTGACCCTAAACTTTTGAACAATAGTGTTTTTTTTAATTTTTTAATATTTTATTTAATGTTTATTTTTCATTTGCTTCATGCTTTTTATTTAAGTTTTATGTATATATTTGATATAACATGCACAAAAGAATCTTGCACAGTAAAAAAAGAATAATGTGGTTTAAAAAAAAAAAAAAAAGAGTAAATAAAATACTAATTTTGATGAATTTATGAGGACTTTAAGACAGTTGAGCATCAAGGTCCCACTGTATTGACTTGAATAATGTTTATGTGTGTGTTCTTTTTCCTCCCCTTCAGCATCAGCAGGACCTCCTGGCCCTGAAACATCAGCAGGAGCTCCTGGAACACCAGCGGAAGTTGGAGCGCCATCGTCAGGAACAGGAGCTGGAGAAACAGCAGCGGGAACAGAAGCTCCAGTTACTCAAAAACAAAGAACGCGGCCAAGAGAGTGAGTGAAAATCTAATTGCCTGACTGCAACACATAAAGGTCTTTGATTTATTAGGCTAATCAGCACTGTGGCATGGATGTGTGCCTCAGCATTATAATTGCTTTTCATAACCAAAATTAAAAACTTGCCTGAAGTAGTCAGTTTTCAGTCAGTAGTCAGCAGTCACATCATGTTAGACCACGTATCACACCACTCATGTAGATGATATAAGTTTGAGTCTGACCTGCATCACTTCTTTCTAACCACCTGTTTTCCTTCTAAAATAATTTTCAATAAAAAAAACTACATTTTAAGGGTGTTTGCTCATGCAAAACTCATTATTAGAGTAACTATGTGGTTTCTGTTTCTTCACTATGACTACATATACATTGCATGTAAATTTGGTTGTCAGTTCGCCTTTTAGTGTTCAATCCTGTTCTGTACACGCGCAGTTCAGTAATTTACAGGAGTGACAACCGCATTCTACAACCGTATTGACTCCTGATAAATTCAGCAAAAACCAACAACAAAGAACAAGCCCATAATAAACTTAAATCTAAATGCATTATATTGAAAATAAGCTAGTGCTTTAATTTATTAACTCCAGAAACTGGATTGCTTTATGATCTAAGCTCAAACAAGAAGCAAAATGATGCTTAATTTGCGTTGCTTATAATAAGTGGACATGGCAACCCTCTCAAGAACGTGTTCTGCAAAGTAGCCTTCCAAACATAAACAAACAAACAAACAAATTAAGGGCATTCATTCCCATATTTATATGCAGTATTCACTCCTGAAACAGTAGCCATGTTTTCAGCCGAAGTTGGGAATTTAACTTGTGTACAAAATTGCAATATCGCATAAATCTTTTTTGCCAAAAAAGCACCAAAAACGTTTCCATCCAGCAAGACGAAGAGAACAAAATCATAACTTTCTGATAAACTGCCATCAAATATCACTACGAAAAAGGTAATTTGCTGCAGTATGAGAAGTCACTGTGGGTCTTTTTCATATACAGTATAATAAATTAGTTGTGCGTCAGAGTGCACACACGAAATGCAGTAAATGCGGTCATATTATCTTGCTGTGCAACGTTAGTCCGGTTATGCCATCCTATCGCGCAAAGTCACATTACTTTTTTGATGCACATCAAAGAATTTATTTGGTAAATGCATTTCCATTCTAGTTTATGCACGTTTTCCTGTTGGATAAAAAAGTTAACCGAGTTTTTTTTCATGCACATGTAAAGTATTTATTTGCATCTTGGTGTTTACTAGGGCTGAGTAAAAAATATCGATATCTCGATATTAATCGATTCTCATTTTTACGGAACGATATCGATTCTTAAATCCCAAGAATCGATTAGTCTAGCCTGTTTTCAGTTAACGGACGGAACGTTGAAAGGGCACTTCCCATCCAATATATCGCAATAAGCATTGTGCTTTGGTACTTTTAATATCAAACAAAGTCTCAGATTTAAAATGATGTCATGCATTGCAGTATTTAAACAATAAATGCCGTTTTGGCGCGGTTTAATGTGGAGTGACAGATCGCTGAAGCGCCTCAGTACAACAGTGCAAGGCGAATGTGAACTGATCATCTCCTCCACATCAATACCAGTCTCGGCACAAAATAAACATGACTAAACATCCGAAGGTAAGTTAAAAGAAAGAGTACAACTTTACAATCCGTATCCTGTCTCATGTAATCGCTCAATCAGTGTTTCCTTCGCGCAAAGAAGTCAACATAACGTCTTGTAAACAATGTCACGTAACGTCACATTTACCTCAGAAAAACATATTTGGTGACCATAAACTCATTAGTGAGATAGAAAAATAAACTGTAGGGAGGGGCATGTTGCTAAATATATGCGCCATATAACATTCATTATAAATTTGAGTGTTGTCTCAAGTTTATGTAATGAGGTTCATTTATGTTTGAGTAAATCCATCAAGTTTTTATTACAGCCACCATTATGTTTATATTTTTTTTTTAAACGAATTGAAGTAGAAATATTATGAAATTGTAACTTTATTATTTTAAAAACTACATTAAGTGTCATTTTAACAAATCAGTCAACTTTAACCTTCAGTATTATGGTAATGTAGTACCAACTGACTCTCATGTATATTTTACAGCATTAGTTGAGAGACTTTTTTTTCCTTGAGAAAATTTGGCATGTACTGTACCTGATATACATCCAAAATAATCTATATTGAATTGAATCGGTAATCGGTAATCGAATCGCAAGCTTGTAAATGAGAATCAAATCGAATCGTGAAATTTGTGTCAAAACCCAGCCCTAGTGTTTACGTGCATTGTTTTTTTTAATGCGATATCTCAAAATGTGCATAAAAATAGGAGAATGGGAAACATGGCTAGTGTGTGCGTGGCCTGTGAAGTCTATGGTAGTTTTTGGCAAAACCAATGGTCTGATATCTTATAAGATTATCAGTACAGTACAGCCGGTCTATTTTTATCTGTCACTGTTGTCGTTGACACGGCGGTCACCTGTTGTCTGCGAGGAGTGCGTGTTGTCTGGCGGCGCAGATGTGTGCGTACACCAGCGACGGCCTCTGGGGACATGTTTACAGACGATGGGAAAGGTGGTAATTGAAGGAAAAGCTATGAGAATTCATCCATCTGATGTGTTTCTTTGAGAGAGGGAACAATAGTGAGAAAAAAGACGTCTTTGTTTAACCGTGGCGGTCTCAAGGGAATTGGAATAGAGAGTTTGCACTCTATTTAAGACCGGATAAAGGGGTCGTTCCTCTCAGATGTGAAGAGATATCTGAACCGAGTCTGGCTGCAGTGGAAGAGCGGTTTATCGACACCAGAAAACAAGTGTCAGCCTTTGTGGTCGTGATCAATTGGACACTGTTCGATCTTCTCAGTCTAAGACTATTAAGAGTTTTTTTAAGAGCATTTAGAAGACGAAATTACAGCACTGCAAATTACAGGGTTTAGAAATGGCGAAGAAATTGACAGTCACAAATGCATAAAACCCCTTCCCGAGGCTTTTAGAGAGATCTAGCGTTATAGCGCGGCTAGAGGCTGAGAAAATGCCATTAATGTCCCGCTGCTTGGCTGTTTGTGATCTTCCTGAACTGTGGGCTGTGATCGACAGGCGCTGTGGCGAGCACTGAGGTGAAGATGAGGTTGCAGGAGTTCGTCCTCAACAAGAAGAAAGCGCTGGCCCAGAGGAGCCTCAACCACTGCCTGCCCAACGACCCGCGCTACTGGTACGGGTGAGTATCGCAACCTGATCGGTGCTGATGATATATATGATATATGATGATATATATGATATTATTTCTGTGGTGTGCTGTTATATGTGTGTGGGTATATAGATTAATATATATGCACGCACCCCTATAAATATATATATAATATATATATAATATACACAGGATAATATAAAAAAACACTAAACAATTTGCTGTGTCTTTTTTTGTGTTGTTTTGTTTGTTTTAGTTTTTGTGCAATTTTTGACAAAAGTGCGGGGTCAGCTGTACTATTACAACAAAAAATCAGTTTTTTTTTTTTTCCCCTGTAGAGAGATAATTTGCGTGTCTTTGTTTTGATTTTATTTTCCCTGTAAGAAAGAGATTAATTTGCTGTTTCTTTGTTTGATTTGTTTTTGCATATTTGTCAGCTGCACTTATCACAAAAATTCTAACGATTTATTTATTTATTTATTTGGGTGGGCTTTATTTGTCTTAATGTATATATTTTTTTTTCCAAAATGATGAGCACAGGATGATTGGCAAGTGAGTAGTTGTTCACTGCTATCTGAGATGCATCAGGACAGATTAACATTTACACTATGAATATGGGGATGGGGATGTATCTCAGTGGTAGAGAGCATGCGTGGTATGATGAGGCCCTGGGTCCCATCCCCCAGCAATTCTCCATAAACTTGAGGGAAGTCGTGGCCTAATGGTTAGAGAGCCAGACTCGTAAACCCAAAGGTTGCGGGTTCGAGTCTCGTACCGGCAGGGATTGTAGGTGGGGGGGAGTGCTGTACAGCGCTCTCTCCCACCTTCAATACCACGACTGAGGTGCCCTTGAGCAAGGCACCGAACCCCCAACTGCTCCGTTAATTGCCTGCCCACTGTTCCAGGTGTGTGTTCACTGCTGTGTGTGTGCACTTTGGATGGGATAAATGCAGAGCACTAATTCCGAGTATGGGTCACCATACTTGGCCACATGTCATGTCATATATATTGTCATCACAAGTGTTTTAACTAGCTCTGAATGTGGTTTGAGTGATCGAATACTGAAGTGGTTCGGACCTGTTTACACCTGTATTTAGCGCTGTGATCAGATTACCTAAGACAGATCTTAAAAGCAGATCAAAACGAAGCTAAAGATCCACATGCTACACAAAGCTGATGCCAAACTTCAGAGTGTAGTGTAGTTGTTTGCTTGCAGCTGTAAGCCAAAGTAAAACCATGTTATGTAAGTTTCGACTTTGATTGATTGACAGCTTTGTTTCTCCCTTCACCACACAAAAGATGTAGCTGTCACCTCTGGGTTCTTGAAATATTTGAGCAAGTTTTGATTGGGGAGCTTGTCATGTGTGAAAGATAGCGGTGAAGAGGAGGCGTGTGTCAGTGTGTGAGGGTGTGGATGTGAATAGGAGTGTGTTTGTGTGAAAAACTCACACTCCATCAAGCCCACCTTTCACACTCCTCATCTGTGAGGCTCGGAAAATGGAAAGAGA
Organism: Sinocyclocheilus anophthalmus; assembly: GCA_018155175.1. Lineage (NCBI taxonomy): Eukaryota > Metazoa > Chordata > Actinopteri > Cypriniformes > Cyprinidae > Sinocyclocheilus > Sinocyclocheilus anophthalmus. The sequence continues at coordinate 45,171 of JADLZN010001810.1, read as the reverse complement.
GCATTCCTTTTGAAAGAAATGTTCCAGGCTTTTGCATTTACGTACTTATGAACATAAACTTCTATTCAACAGTTTAGGGCCAATAAGATTTTTTAAGATTGAAGATTTTTTTATTATTATTTAATACTCAACAAGGCTGCATTTATTTGATCTAAAATACAATAAAATCATTAGTAGCAGTAGTAGTATCTCTGATTTATATTTGAATGCAAAAAATTAAATGTATTCCTGTGATGATATAAAGCTGAATTTATTGAATTCATAAATATTTTTGTTTATTAAATAATGTATGTTATTTAATGTATTTTTTTTGTTTGTTTACTTAATTTACTTGTTTACTTAATAGTATAGTTATTTGTAAAAGGTATTTGTTTAATAGTTCTTTAAATTGAATCTAATTATAAGATATATTCACATTCTTGTTACGTATGTAAATTTAATGGCTTTATCTAGCCTCAGCGGCTGCAACATACCAACATTTCTGGCTATCGAGTATGTCTTAAAAAATATTTTTATTTAAATTATTTTGCTGCTAATAGTGATATACTGTATCTCACTTTATTATTATCTTTCTTTGAATTAGCTTTTGCATTTTATATTTCTTGAGTTTTTTTTATCTTTAATTAATTTCAATTTAATTAAAAAAAATACACTTTTGTTTTGTAACAATGTAAAAACTTGACTTGTCACTCTTGTTAACTTTAATGCCAGTCCGTGGCATGTACATAAATATTAAGTTCTTTAATAAAACAAAAAAAGACTGGGCATCCTCAAATCCTTTGAATAGCCAAGTGTATGTTTCATCCAATTGCTTCCTTATTTCCGACATACTGATTACAGCATTTGCACTAGAGTTGACTGAGAGTGAGTCATTTCTGTAGCTTGCATGTGCTATTAAAACAGATCTGGAGCTCCTGGCCTGTGTGAGATGGGCGGACGGTGAGCCAGATTAAATTCTTGGGTCTGTGGGGAAGCCAGCTGACCTCAGATGCCCCGCTGCAGTTGTCTTTCCTGTTTAGAAGGAGCAAATCCCTTTATTTTTGCAGAGCTTTGATGGGCTAGAGCTGATATTTTTGAGTCTGAAAGTGTGTCATACTCAAGCATGTTTATTTGTAAACAGAATAAACATGCTTGACTGCACTGAGGCATTATGGGTGATCTGAGTTTGCATTCCCATTAGTTGGCAGAAAGCGTCCCGCTGCTGGGAATGGTGAGCAGCTGTGTGGAAATGTCTAGAAATGCACATATTTGAGTACCTATGTGTGTGTTTGTGATTTGTTCCACAGGAAAACCCAGCACAGCTCCCTGGACCAGAGCTCACCGCCTCAGACAGGGATTTCCACTTACAACCACCCGGTGCTGGGAATGTACGACCCCAAAGATGACTTCCCGCTCCGCAAGACGGGTAAAACTAAGCCCCTTCCTCTCAATGCGTCCCTCCCTGTCTTTTCACTTTCACTAGGGTTGCTTACACCCGTTCAGGTTTACTTACTCAGAACTGGTTCCAAAAAACATGGAATAAACTCTGTGACCTTTGATTCCATTGACGTTCGTGGAAACCTTTTTTTCCTTCTGTAGATGCAGAAGCCGTTTTCTCACACTCACACACAACTGTAAAAGATTGTGACGTTCAATGGCTACAAAATGTGGAGCAGTGTTTCACATCGGCGGCATATTTGCGGCATATTCGCCGATACCGATATATCTGCGACAGGCTCATATCGGCCGATAAAATCGGAAGAATTGTACTTAGAATTGTACATACTTTATTAATTTACTTAAAACTTTTACAAATTCATTATATAATTGCATTATTTACTTTTTTTTTCATGTTCCATTAAAATTCAGAAGGGAAATATACTGAATTGTTATGGAAAGAAATTAATAAATAGTGCTGTTTGTTTTGTTTTGTTTTGTTTTGTTTTGTTTTGTTTTGTTTTGTTTTGTTTTGTTTTGTGAAACATGACCAGAACAAGTTGACAATTTTTTTTTAGATGCACCTAAGGTCCAGGTAACATTGCTTAGATTTACTTGATGGCATTAGAGAGTCCTATTGGTCTCTCTCTCTCTCTCTCCTCTCTCTCTCTCTCTCTCTCTCTCTATCTCTCTCCTCTCTCTCTCTCTCTCTCTCTCTCTCTTGAAACATCGGAAATTTTCTGATTTTGAGGAAAATACGGTACCATGAGGAGTTTTTAGGAGGTTTAGGTAAAGACATTCTCTCTGACATCTGCTGTGTGTTAAGAAGAGCTCCAGTGTCTGTGGGCTGGCATGGGTCGTGCCCCCTGCTTCAGCATCAATGTCGGTCATTATCGGGCGCCAGGCAGAGGTGTGAAAGAAGTGCCCCCCCCCCGCCGCTGCAGGAGAGCACTCAAGGGCAATTCCTATGCAGACTCACTTTGGGCTGGTTTAGGTAGCGTAAGGCCTCTGTGCTCATTAATCACCCTGGAAATGGGCCTGTCAGGGACCCGCAGTACGACCTGCCCAGGGCCTGTAGCACAACAAACAGAACCCGGTGAGACCTGGCGTAATTACAGTGCAGGCCAGGGAGACGGGAGGGGGAGGTGTTGCGGAGTGCACTACATTCGTAACTGCGGACAGAAGGTGAATGCAGCTCCTGCTACCTAAATCAAAGGGTCTTACTGTACAGCAACCTTTATGACCTCTAGGTCTGCTTGAGGATGATTGCACATTCATTGCACTCAGAGTCCAACATGAACGTTTTGCTGCACCTGCCAAATTGCAGCTAATCTGAGCAAAAACTGACAGGCTAAATACCATAGTCAGTTATATTTTATATATTTATTTATTTTAATACAAAGAAAGTGTAGTTTGGCTTTTTATTTTATTATTTATATATGATTATCTTATTTTATTATTGTAATATAATTTGATATTTTATCCCTAAGGAAGAAAACGGTTGTTTAGCTGTTATTCATTATTTTTCCTGCAAGAAAGTAGACTGTTTAGTTGTTTTATTTATTTAATTAATTAATTTATTTCATAGCTTTTTTTTTTTTGCATATTTGTGACAAACGGCATGAGTCATGCTAATCAACTGCACCTGTCAAAGAAACAAATTATTTTGTTCCACATTTTTTATTTCATCTTAATGCAATAAATATTCCACCATATGTGTTGCCACATGGGGTTCAGTAAAAAAATGACTTAATACAACCTAGAGAAATTTTTCCACAAGGAATAGTTTTTCATTTTTCTTTAATAGACTGTTTTTGTGTTTGATTTTAATTGATTTTAATTTACTTTATTCCATCAGCAGAATTTTTTGCACATCATTTGCATATAATCTGAGATAATCTTACCTTTAATTTAGCTGTTGACAAGTTACCAGTCGTCATCTACTCACATTTGGCGCTTGGCGGGTGTTAATATTGGACCCTGATTGCGCTGTTGCAACCCACAGTTTGGTTGGATGTGATCTGTGTTCCCACAGTTCATTGTTTTCATTATCCAATTAGAAGGCCGGCCAAACTCTCTATTGCACGGCCCTTCCCTGGTATATATGTTTTCCCATGCGAGACTTATTCAAAGACGGGAACCACCCGCAGTGAGCCAGGGGTCATCAATGGCGCGAAGGCTAGAATTGGACCTCTGGGTGACAAACAATCCTACGAAGGATCGTATGGTCTGAACTTTCAAGCATATATCGCGATTGGCTGTCGGTTCTTTTGTGAAATGTTCTTGGTTTCTAGATTCTTGATGATTGAGTGCTGTCGGGTCCTAAGGTCCGTTGGCGAGCATAAAACATCAGTGTGAATCTGGCTGGAAGGCAACACAGAGCGCATTCCTGCAGCGGGGTTATGGAGAAGGAGGGTGGCCCAGGCCTTAACCAGAACTGTTTGACGCTCACTTTCCCTCTCAGGACAGGCCCGAGTCTGTTTTCACACGTCTCACCTAACCGTCGGACATCTGGAACCTTGGCTGTTGGCAGCTGCAGGAAGTGTTATGTTGTTTTAGGACAGTGAAGTCTGCTAGATGTCCAGTGCCATGAATGCTGCACAGACGGTTGCTCTTCTGGATTTATGTCATGGTTTTCTGATAGTGGTGAGCAGTGTTTTGGGCTATTATATGTTACAAGTTGCATTATCGAATTGCTGTTCTCAACGAGTAAAGTGAGAACAGCAGTGAGAGTGAGAGTTACTGTATGTTATGTATATGTTGTGTATATGTATATTGTTATGTTATGTAATAAGTAATGCAGTATTTTAGCATGCTACTTTTACAAGTTACATCCTCCAGCAGTGGTGTTGACGCTTTCCTTTCTACGCTAAGTGTGAATGTATGGTGTAAGTATGTGGCTCAGCGAGAGCTCTTTTGTTTCTTTCATGCGTTTCTCCTGCAGTGCTGCGAGGCTGTGCTCTTCTGACCGTGTTCGAGCAGGCGGGAAGGTCACAGAGCTGACATTTTGCGCAGAGCGGGCTTGCAGCAATCGTGACTGTTTTTCGGTGACTCATCCTTTCACATGTCATGCAGAAAGTGTTTTTTCTTAGAAAATCTGGCTCAAAATTCATCGCAAACAATTACTTGCTGTTGACAGCCTTGGGGCAGTGAGTAAATGACTGTCTGTTATGCCTCACTTGAAACACAAGTTGCTCTCATTTGATCAGAAATAGGACACTTACAGAAAATGAGTTTGAGACGTCGCACAAAGCATTGCCGTTGCTCTTCTCATTTGTACACCATATGATTCGCCTCCAGGTTACATCGAAGTGCTCTTCACATTCATGTTGACACGTCAATTTTCGCTGGGGAGATTACAGGATTAGAAAGCAGAGGATAGAAAAATCTGGAAGGAATTGAGCTTGAGCTTTAAACACAATTACACTAATCAGCCTGGAGGTTGCAATTTGTGACCTAATACCTGCTAATAAGAGCTGGGATGCAGGCTGTAAAGGACAGAAGAGTGCACAGGACTGTGCTTTGTTTCTTGGGTAATGTTTAGTGATCAGGTCTGGTAACCAAAAGCTGACAAATGCGTATGCAAATCCAAACGGTTGTCTATTTGTTTACAGTATGTATATTTTTAGGGCTTTTGAAAAAAGTTAGGCTGATGATACACAGGACAACTGTTTGAGCAATTTTGCCAAGCAACTTTTTAAAGAAATGTTGCTTAGGCACTTTCCCACTGAGAATGGAAAACAAATTTCTATCTGGATACTTTAATATATTTTATCGAAACTTTATGCTATCTTTTCTGTTTTTCACATATAGTTTAAATGGACCTGTATGCATGAACATCTATTACTTCCTTTTATATTTTAGGAAGGGAATCGTCATGTTTAGGGGTAATGTTTAGGGTTAATGAGGAGCCGTGCCGCTCCCTGAACATGCTGTCCACTCAACACAACTTCTGTTTGCCTCCTAAAAGCTAATTTCCCTTATCTGGAACTAAGTGCTTTTTTATTATCTGTAGGGTAATGACTTCTGCTTGCAGGGCTCCAGACTGCGACTAAAATGTTCGCATTTGTGACCAAAAATATAAATTTTGTGAGTTAAGTTTTTGCTGAGGTCGCCACTGGTGACTAGGGCTTCTGATTTTTTGAAGTCGACTTTTATGTGATGAAAGTCGAGTCGAAGTCGGCTAGTCTCTGATGACGTCATTAATGAACAAATAAGTCTGGAGCGGTGATAAACCGCTTATGCACAGCAATGGCATATGACAGAGCGATGCCCACATGGCTGTTGCTCCTATAACAGCTTTTTTTTATCAGTTCTTTTGTCTTTAAGTCGTTATATTACTCACAGATTTCTGCCCGTTCTAAATCAAATACAGATAAAGTAGCACAGTAAAGATTACATTAATATGAATGCATTAATGAGAGAGCGATTGCGTGTGTGAATTAGTTCTACCTGGCAGCGTCTCTCTACTAGTAGTGAAGCTGTGGAATTTACTAGTTATTAAGAAATAAATGCTGGAACTTTTCAGTTTCTAAGCTATTTTAAATCTCAGAACAGTGTTGACAATACATTTCCGCGCTGAATGACTCCCCATGGCTCCTTATTCTATTATTTTTTTTGTCTGGAGCCCTGGCTTGTCATTTCCCGTCAGCTCTGTTGACAACTTGTCCTCACTTTATCAGCCTGGTAACTCCTCCAGATCTTCTCCTCAGCAATCATCATCATGAAAATATATCTTCTCTCGTATTTCATATTCTGAGAATTAATTCATCAGCTTGTGGTGTGAGGTTCTTCTCGGCTGATATGTCAGAGATGCTGTGCAAGAGGGAGCTGGTACTTTTTAGGAATGCACAAAATACCTGTATTGTATCGATTATCAACCAATTGTATTTAATGTAATCAGTTGATACTGGGTGTTTATCAGCCAATATTGTTTATTTAATTGTGCAAGGTAATTTTCCCTATTTTTCCATTTACTGTGGGTTACATTTATTGCCATCTAACACTCATTTAAAGTATTAAACAAGTTTTTTGTATTTCTTAATAATTAATAATTCAACTAATAATGTAATTACACTGTTAAATGTAATCTTTAGAAAATATCAAAGTCAAAATCCATTTTTCATATTGCATATTACAATTTTCTGATGCCTAAATTCACTGCTAGCCTTTGAAATAATTTATTATAGGTTCTTTATTTTCAATTAATTGTAGACTTTTATATCGGCCATTTATCCGTTATCAGCCCTAAAACAAAAAAGAAATATCGGTTTCAAATATCTGCATTTGTAACTATTGTTTTAGGCTTTAATTTTTAAATTAATCGGACAACATATTAGAGAATTTTAATATCAGCCATTTATCGGTTATTGGCCATGAAAAAATTAAAAGAAATATTGGCTTATCGATTTTAATATCTGTATCCATAGTGCTTTTCTGAACTAAACTGAAACTACACTTAAGGTGCGTTCACACTTGTCATGTTTGGTTCGATTAAAACGAACCCTGGTGCGATTGCTCTCTTAGTGCAATTTGTTTGAGTAAGTGTGAGCTATCTGAACCCTGGTGTGCACCAAACAAGTGGACCGAGACCACTGAAAAGATGAGTCTCGGTCCACTTTCAAACAAACTCTGGTGCGGTTCGAATGATATATGAACGCAACACGGACCAAATACTTCTAAACGAACCAAAAACAGGAAGTAATGACAAAATGCGACGCTATGCAACATGATTTGGCGACGCGGTGTAACCAAAACAAAATGAGCAGAGGGCAAATGTGGAGCAACGATGAGGTAAAGTGCCTTTTATGAGCTCCTTGTGAGTTTACAGGTGGTGAAAATAAAATTATATGTACGCGCAATAATGAGCGCGCTTAGTCCAGCAGACAGCGTTAGGTGTATTCGACTTAAAGCGGCGCTGAGCAGACCGATCGGTTAATGTGTGCTTTGATATCATACACCCGCAGCACCGCTTTAAGTCTAACGCACCTTTTGTTTGAGGTGTTCGGTAAGTTCCGTCACAATATATACATCATTCAAGCCGACCAATCAGGTTGTGAACGTATCACTATGCCTTTAGGTTCAGTGTCTTCAGGTTCGCTGTCAAAAATGCCAATGTGAATGCTAAGTGGACCAGGACCAAATGTGTCATTTTCCTTTTTTGTCCTGACCAAATGAACCAAACGAACCGAACTACAAATGTGAACACACCCTTAAGCTTACTTAAGTTGAATAATGACACTATTATATACTATTATTATTTTCTTGTTTATTACGGTGAAGCTGCTTTGAGACTACTTGTATGAAGAGCTATATAAATAAATATGACTTCATTTATCTACATTGTGGACTTTCACTTGGTGAAAATAGTTTTTACCCTGTCCTGCCTTGTCAGACTGCCCAGTAGGGTCACCGTCACCCTTCAGGAGTTGAGTTTGGAGCAGAGGTGTGTGAGTGTGTAACATCAGCAAATATCATGGGCCACTGCAGCGGACGTGTCAGAGAGTTCTGGAACAGTGCTGGCCCAAACACACTCGCACACTTCTGCCATCTCAACAGTTTTTACAAGAGGTGGGTGAGACTCAAGGGCCTTGAGTCCTGCCAGTGAGAGAGCTCATCCATTTCCTTTACAGCTGCCGACTATGGCCTATATTTCATGCTAAAACTATTAAAATTCATCAAGTGGTCAAACCAAACGGTGTATAGCTTGAGAGCTGTTGGATTTTTAATATAATTTTATAGGTGCAGTATGTAATATTGACAGCTAGTGGCTGAAATGGGTATTGCAGTCTATATTCAAAATATTGGAGAGTTGTTTCTCCCGCCCCCTCCTCTTCAGACTCTATGCTCATGTGTGTTGCCAAATTGGTGACACGAGCAAGAACAAGTGCAAGTTGATAAATAGTTTTATTTGCATTTCAATTCCTCTAGTCATAGAGCTGTTTAGATGGATGCTGAGGCTTTTTAGGTCAGGTAGGATCTGCGATCTCTGACCCAGTTTGTTTCCTGGCTTCCATGGCAATGCGCTGGGTTTTCCACCATCTGGCACTCGGGGGGTCGAAAGTCTATTGGCTAAGTGGCAAGTTTGCAGAATCACGCAACCAAAACAAAAAAGACCTTCGACATTGAAACTCCCATTTTAAAGTAGAATAGATGCAAAAGCAGTTAAGGATGGCACGATATGGGATTTTTGGCCGTATCCGATCTGCCGATAATTTTCAACTCATTTTGGCCGATGCCAATACCGATATATAATTATTTTTAATTTTGGTTAGTTTTTAACAATAACTTATTTGTTAGAATTAAATAAACAGTAATAAAGTTATTTTATAATGACAGTCTATTGAATATTTGAAAATAACTATAAATAAAATGTATATTAATCACTGCATTTTTTTTTTTTCAGAAAGATGCAGTGGTAACCTTAAAATTTTATTTTATGATTTAACATTGTAAATGGTCTAAAGCAAAAAAGATTTGTAAAAATTCTGAAATATTTTTTAGAGCCTCATAATTTTTTCAAAAATATAACCCAGATATTACCTAATATACACATTGGATTACACATAAGGAATAAATCATATATATATAATAATTTTTTCATGTACGCTAAACTTCTGGCCTTTAATCCAACATATCGTGATTTACGGCCCTCGATTACGTCTTTATTTAATCAAACACTCTAAATATATTTGTGTATTGCTTTCCATTTTATAAAAGTAGGCCACGTGCCCCCCTACGAATTAAACCTCCTTACTGAGCGGGCATAGGACCTTGGAGCTGCCGCGGCCTGCACATGCTATTACTGTTTCTCCTATCATACACTGAAAGCGTGATTCTGTACGTGCATTCCTCATTTTGTAAATGTCATCGATTCAACATTGAATCCCAAATCACCATGTCACAGGCAAAAACTTTGCTTCAAGAATGAGCTACAATGCTGACATGATGTAAACACTCGTGAACGTGTATCGAATCTACACATGGAGTTAATGTATTCCTCTTATCGGCAAGACAATATCCGATCATTTTTCATATCGGGTCATGCCGATATTTGCATTTAAAGCCATTATCGGCCGATTCCGATATTGGTCCGATAATATCGTGCATCCCTAAACTGTGTTTTCAGAGAAACAAGTATGTGAACTTAGCGTGTTTTCTAAATATCTGCAAAGATATTATGGTATTTTTATTACTTTAGTACAGTAAAAAATTATATTTTAACACTACAGATAAATGTGCTTTGTGGTGATGCTCAATTGCTCACATGCAGCGACAAGTTTTGTAATCGTAAAAGTTTTGTTTCTACTTTTTATTAAATGGCAGATGGCCTAAGATGGACACATGCGCTCATGTTAAATTTACGCCTGTCTTTATTACCGTTCCTTGTTCCTCTGCCCTTGCTAATGCAGGCATTAATGGCGGCATGCCCAGCTTTCTTTAACATAGATGTCCGGGAATGTTCCTACCACTTACAAGAAGTGCCGTCCTCATATCTATCTAGTTTTATAAGTATAACCACAAGATTGGCTTTTCTTTTGAGAGGAGAAGTGATGGAACCTTTGCTTCCGTTCTTTGCTTCCTTGATATCTACCTATTAGAGCCAGTGGTGCAGGTTTTTACTTTGAACATTAATTTGAACTAGGGCTGCACGATGTATCGAAATATCGCAAATGTATATACTTTCTTTAATATAAACAGCTATAACAAAGATTTATCTAAATTTAATTCATACAGTGAAAACACTTAAAAAAACAAATGGCCGTGTTATTTTAACGTTAAGTAGCACATTTCTGTATCTGAATACTACTTGTTTGTTATTGTTGATCTATGCTTTTAAATTGTGTATTTCTGTTTTTTCTTTTTTCTTTTTTTTTACTGACTGTTCACTTGCCTTTAATCATGTTTGAACTTTCTCAGACTCTAGTTTTTGCTGTGGTATATGAATAAGTACTTAGTGTATGGAAAGCAAAGTTACAATGATATAAAATTAGTGTCATTCATTTTTTTTGTTTTTATGTTCACACTGATGTTAAAATTACATTTTCTAATTTGTGACATTACTTTTTATGTAATGCTATAACATTGCTGGTCACTTTCAGAAGTTATAGTTATTCTTTATTTTCCAAGAAAGAATGTGAATCAAATTGGTTATATAATTTTCATTTTTAAATATTTTAAAATATAATTTAAATTGATTTTACACACTTTAAGCAATATCGTATCGCATATCGAATATCGCATTTTTCTTCAGTATCTCACAGCCCTAATTTGAACCCATCAATGTCAACGTGTTATGACTCATTAGAAACCATAGGAGGTAAAAAACATGTTTTTCCCAGTATTTAACACCAGAATATGTGTGTGACTAGTGTGTGACCAGAAGACCACACCATACTTACTATCATTTGCTTTATACTAATACATTTTACACCCGTACCTAATATATTTGTTTGGTTTACGTCTCCATAAGTCAATCGATGTTCATGTTTTGTTCTTTTATTATGGTTGCTTTTGATTTTAACACTACTTTCCATAAAACTACAAATCTCATTTAAATTGAGTTTGACTTACTTTTGAATTTGGTTCACTGTATTTAGGTATTTAGTTATATGTGTTTTATGAATTGGCAGAATGTTATGTTAGTGCTCTGTGTATTAGTCACTTTATTGTTGTAATGTGAGCATTCAGTCTGATGTTTATTTTTGTGCTCTGATGCAATGCAGATGTTTGAGTTGTGATGCAATGCAATGATGCTGTGATGCAATGCAGATGTTTGATCTTTTAATTTTGTATTTTTAATTTTGTATATATTTCATTATAGTACTCTTCCGAAACATTGTACTTGTCCATAATTACCTTCAAAGCAGTATCTTATACTACAAAAAATAAATAAATAATAGTAATGATAAACCTTAGTCTGTATTTTTAAAACACGATACATTTGTTTCAGATGTATTATTATTATTATTATTAGGTATTATTATTACTATTTTTTGTATGGAATTGAATGTTGGTTAATGTTAATGTACTGACAGTAATTGATACATTTATAATTCTTTACACTTTTTAATTACTAATTATGATGTAACTAGTAATTTTACATCTTTAAATAACTGCTAACTTACTAATCATCAAAAAAATGTATCACCTGAAAAAATGTATGTACTATTATATACCTTCTTGCTGAAACTACTGTTAACATACAAGCTTACTATAATTTATTTCAACTATTTTATTAATAAACTATAGTTTACATTTTCATATCGTGTTTTTTCTCTCCTGTTTTAAGCATGAATCTTTTCTAACAACAAAAAAAGAGTAAGGTTTCTGCTTAAAAAATAAAAAAATAGGCTAAGTAAATGTATATTTTTTAAACTATATGCTAAATTGTTTTACTGCTTCTTAAAGACAGACGCATGACTGGGGAGACGAAACACGTGTCCCTCATCACTGTTTGTATGATTTGAGCACTTTGACAAGTTTATTCATGTTAATGTCTGCAGATGGCAAAAGGTGCATGAGGTTCCGTTCCAAATGACTATTAAGTGCACTTTACAGTGGCCAGGCCTGCTTTCCCTCTAATGAACTTTGCATGCACTTCTCACTGGGACGTGCATGTTTTGACACGGGGTCACAAACGAGGCAAGGATTAAGCATTAGAGCACAATTGGGGCAAGAGAGGGATTGAGAAGCCTTTGTTGGAGTATGTGAGCGGGTGAAAATGTCAACAGTGGCTAATGGGTGAAACGTCCGTGCCTGGATGACAGCTTCAAACTACTTTTGTTTTGGTAATTGCTGGCCAGGCCTATGCGCCGCCTCAGTGGCAGGCCTGTTCTGACACTCTACGTCACACTCCAAGAGCTTGTGTTTGCAAACTGTTTAACTGAAAGCCCTCTTGACCGAGGGTATTCATTTGTTTACACTTAGATGGACTTGATTAAACTTTTGGGCAAGTTGCTGTGCCAAGCTGGAAGCTGTTCAGATGCTGGTTTGCTCCATTGTTTCTTAACTGGAATCTGGATTCACAAGCATAATGAGTGACCTGAACTAGCCTCTTTTATAAGGATTAATTAGTTGCTTGGGACAGGTCAAGCTAGTGTCAAACCTCGTGGTTATTTAACAGTTGTATTCTGCTGAATAAGTCAAAAATCATATCAGACCAGAAATCATTTTCAGTAGAGAATCAGGATTTGTTTCAGATGGATTTTAATGTGTATATATAATGTATTAATTATATGTATATATGTTCATTTTTAATGTATTTCTTTCTTTCTCTTTTTTAGTAATATTTATTTTTTTATATATTTCTTTACATTTCTGTATTTATTTATTTTCTTTATATAATATTTCTTAATTATTTTATGCATTTATTGTGTTTTTTTTTTTTTATTTATATACATTTCTTTGGATATATTATTTTTATATATTATTTATTTTAGTTATGTGATAGGTTTATATTTATTTTTCTGTGTACGTATTTGTAATTATGTATTCATTGTTATTTTTCAAGTTAAATATAATTCATAACTTACTCCAGAGTGATGCGTATTTTTTAAATATATTATTCTAATTAAGCTTTTATTATTTTACCTAGTATTTTTATGTGCAATATATTTTATGCTTATTAGCTCACTATTTGCATGACACACACAGTTCCTGTCTATGTTCAATGTGTATAAAGTTATACTCTATTTAGGATGCTGTCTTAAAAGGCAGCTGCCCAAGTAGGAGGTAGACAGCAAGGTGGTTTTGGAGCAAAGCCTAAGTGTGAATGTAGTCTATTTGGTTTTAGTGTCACACAACTCTATCCTACACACATCCTGTTATTTGAAAACGGTGTTGCAATATTAACTATATTTCCTGTTCCATCTCTCATCAGCATCTGAGCCCAACCTGAAGCTGCGATCCAGGCTGAAGCAGAAAGTTACGGAGCGCAGGAGTAGCCCGCTGCTTCGGAGGAAGGATGGTCCGATCACCACTGCAAAGAAGCGCTCTCTGGACATGGCAGGTGAGAGGATTGTTCACATTTTATTCATAGGGAAAATAGAAAATGTCAGACATTATTGGCAGAATCTCCTGCATGCACTGCTAGGCCATGACTCCAACATCTGTTCATTCTTGACTGACACCGAACAAATCAAGTCCATTTTCACTCAGAATCGGCATGCAGCAGTGCTCCTGGTTCTGGTCCGAGTTCACCCAACAACAGTTCAAACAACATTACCAATGAGAACGGCATCGCTGGATCAATCTCCAGCAGTCCAGTGGAGGTACAGTGCACTGCATATGAATCTGTGACCACAGCTGCTTAAAATCAGTTTTGATATCCCTGGTATTTATTATAATTCTCAAATGAGAATGAGTATGTTTTATGTGGTCATGCCTAATTTTGGATGATCCAGTGAATTGAATGTTTAGATTTGATTAATAGTAAACTGAACTTTTTTTTATTTGGGGCATAAACTGAAACATTATTCACAAATCATTTTTCAAAATGATAAGACATGCAAAATCATCCTTACATTATGTCAAATTATAATATGTGATATGTGTAATATGCCTATATTAAATTATGATATATTATAATACATTAATTGTTTTTATTTTAATATTTGTCTAAATATATGTATTATTTCTATTTTTAATAGTGTGCATAATAGAAAAAAAGATCTAATATTAATAAGAAATATGTATAATGTGTATAATGAATTATAATAAAACTATTACATACATACAGTGTCGAGGAAAGTTACTTTTGCAAGTAATGTATTACAATATTGCATTACTCCATATAAAAGTAACTAATTGCTTTACTTTGTTACTTTTTATGGAAAGTAATGCATTAATTTACTTTTTCATTAAAAAGTTTGCTTATTTATATTTAAAAACAAAACACCCAAAAGTAATATTTTTGGCCATTGCACCTCACTCCTGATTTCTTTTAACATGGGGACAGGAAAGATATCAGTGAATAAATGGGAAAACTTTCATTACTTACTTGAAAAAGTAAGTCAGATATTTTCTTGTCAATTTAAAAGTAATGCATTACTTTACTAGTCACTTGAAAAAAGTAATCTGATTACGCAACTTGCGTTACTTGTAATGCTTTACCTCCAACACGGCATACAAGTGAATGGGGGAAGTTGCAAAAAAGCTTCACAATCTAGAGTTAGATTAATGATTAACTACACTGGTCGGCTTAAAACGGATTTATTATGACTGTTATTAACAATAAAATGTATTATTTATTAAACACCTGTGTCTTCAGTAATATCACTTTTGACACCATTTAATAAAAGCACGTTTTAATGGTTTTTAATTAGGCTCTTTGCTTCACTGTGCCTAAGAAAACCTATTAAGCATGATAAAATCACTGCAGCGCATTGATGAAGCTTATTGGTGTTTTCTTAAATGGACCTCTAGATCTCTTTGAATGCTTCGTCTTTAGGACACGTTTTAGTAGCTATAGCTCAGTTTTATTGGTGGCCACACTTGTCGCTTGTTGCTTTAGGAAGTGTTCTGAGATTTTCCTGGCCGTTTCCATGCATGTTTTTAAGCCGCGGACAGTCTCCTTCTGTAGACTGGTCCCGCAGGGGTCCGGGAGAGCGACCAGACAGAGCTGTTTGTTTTTATCGGTGGGGTTTATTTATCTGTGCATATGTTGGTGTGTGTGTGTGTGTGTGTGTCGTTCCAGCCATCTTTGGTGCACAGACTCACGGGCAGAGAGGGTCCTGTTAGCCAGCTGTCTCTGTACACATCGCCCTCCCTTCCCAACATCACCCTGGGCCTGCCAGCCACCGGCCCCTCCAGCGTGAGTCCATCGTTCTTTCTCTCCGTCATAGAGAGGCCCCTGTCTGAACCGTCAGAGGGCCACATGTGGCTTTCAGCACCAGTGGTATTTCAGAAAGAGCCTTTTGAGAGACAATAACTGACCGCGGGTCTCTGACGCAAGCGAAACATAATTTACGAGGGAATGTTCTCTCTTCTTTGCCCTAGATTCTTTTGGAATTATGCTCTTTCATTCTCTGTTCACATAGGTGGCGTCTGGCCTACAGGATGGTGACAGAATGGCTGTGCCAGGCTTGCAGCCAGGAATACCCATAACCACTCCGTTCATGCCAGGAGCCCACCTGCCTTCTTACCTGGCCGCGTCCACCTTAGAGCGGGAGGGTGGCTCGGCACACAACACTCTCCTGCAGCATATGGTACAGAACTCCCTGGTCGCAGGTCAGTTGCAGTCATAATAACCAATATTGATGTTACCGAGACACCTTAACCTGCAGAGACGTTTTTATTGAAGTTGTCCTCTCGTAAGACAGAAAGTGAGAAGAGAATGTCTATAACATCTATCCATAGAAGTTTGAATTAAATTTTACATTTAGAAATTCAAAATAAATGTGCAATCTGTGTTATGTCAAGACAAAAATGAAATCATTGGGGAATACGAGAACAATTTTCTTTAGAATAAAATACCAAAAAATACTTAGATTTTTATTGTATTATTATTTAAAATAACTATATATTAGATTATATTATATTTTTTTAATACAAAAATGCACTTTTTCTATAACTAGTAAGCTTTGTTGTACCTTTTTTTCCCCATATTTTCCCCCGAAATCACATACCTCAAATTTAAAATAAATCAAAATATTAACGTTACAATTCCGTATTATGAGTTTTCTTTTACTCCATTATTCCATAAAGATATCTGCAAACTATTCTGCAAAGGTAATATTAATTATGATTTAGATAACTCTTTTAGATTTTGTCTTTTGTTTATAAAATTTTTTATTATTTTTTGTATTAATTTTTTTTAGTATTATTCTTATATTGTATTATATTGCATTGCATTAAATGAAAAATACAATGTAAATACAATAAAAAAAATACAATGGACTATTATGTTTCAAAATCGTGTTTTGCTAGATATTATTTCAAATTTGTACATTTCGTTTTATTTATTTTATACAATATAAGAATGTACTGTTTTGTTTCAAAGTTTTATTTTATTATTCACATTTTCTTAAAGATATCATTAAACCAGACATGCAACATTTAATATACTAAGTCTGCTAAATGCATAAATGTAAATGCAATGTAAATATAATAATTGTGCATTTTAGCTGTTGTTTTAGGTTATAAGGAAACATAAAATGTTGCAGTTCTCCAGACTTATTGTATAATTCCTCATGTCCTTTGAATGGAAGGAAAATTGGCCCCTGCTTGAAATGTTTCAGTCATTCACCACAGCACAGCTTACCCTGAAGCATCTGACGCACTTTACCCCACTGCTCCCTCTTTCAATGTTTCATTTTCATAATTCATGTCTAATCTTTGCAACTGTTGTATTGCTTAAATGTATTATTCACATGGTTTGTTAATTCTCATAATACACAAATATTTCTCATTTCTGTGATATAATTTCCCATTATTTGCACATTACATTTCAAAATTGCACCAAAGGGGGGCCTCGGAACAGCCAAGGTGCCCCGGGGCCTCGCAGGATCATAATGCATCACGTTCCGCTCTCCCCGCAGATGTCATGCATTTATTGGTTATAATTAGTCCAGCATAGGTTATGCAGCGCCCTTTATAAATTGGATTCAGTTTCCTCCGATACGCACTAAAGAAGGCTCATTTTAATCAAATTAGTCATAGGCGGTGTTAATTAGCCTCCTGATGTGCCAGGATCAGCTTCACGAGAGACGGGAGAGAGAGGCTGCCAATAAGAAGAGGTCAATACTTATCCTGAGGATGAGAGAGAGAGAGAGACGCCTCGCTGGCGCAGTCAATTGTGACTAATGATTTGTGCCATCATAGACCATCACGTTAAAGAGGAAACCTCTTCTCCGCCCACTGTTGTCAGGGAGACTAGCGAATCCACAGGAAGTGTACAAACAGGAAGTGTCAAGCCCCTGGGAGGAGTAGTGATGGAGAGTGTGTCTGGAGCTGCAATAATGCAAAATAAATAAATCAATAAATAATAAGATTTTCTGACTGAAAACTGCAGCTTTTCTTTTGGCGATCCATCATTTAGTGTACTGGAGATGCATGTTTCAATTCATAATGGTCAGATACTGGGCTACTCTGTGGTCTTCATAACACTGCTCTCTGCTGGATTCTGATTGGTCGATTGTGGCATTCAACATATTTTTTGTATAATTATTCTGCACAGTATAATTGATTGTTGTCCAAGGCAAACAATTTCCTACATAGCTGTGCTTTTTCAGTGTTTATATGATCAGCAATGAACAGTGTCTAGCAATTACAAGCTACATAGTTTTTGTTTTTGTTGTATATATTGAAATGTTTTTATATACATGTTTTAATAATTTTATAGAATTGTATTTTATATCGTTATATGAAGTTATAATATAATATGTATTTCATAGTTTGCATAGTTTTTTTTCATAATTATAAATAAATATGATTAGTTTACTTTTTATAATTCTATAAAATCACATAAAATCTAAATTATTTATGTTTTATATACATACATTGTTGTAGTAATTTTTAGAATCTAATTCAATTAATTGCTATTTTTGAGGATCATCATGTTTAATCTATAGTTTTCTATAAAATTAATGATATATATTCTATATGTAATAATATCTTATGTTCAGCATTTAGATATACATATTAGATAGTTTTACTCATACACTTTAACTTTTTTAACGTGTTTAACTAATTTTGTAAGAGTTGTAGTTTATTTTTATCTGTATATTTTATTTGACTTGAATATATATAATATATCTATTATATCTAATATATTAATATTATCTAGATATAGATAATAATATTATATACAGTAACATACTTGGCCGTTTTTGGCACACGGGAAAAGATCTTTTTTTTGTGATGTTTTTTTTTTACACATTTTAGCACCGTAGTTACCTATTTGGGGACATCATGTACGTTAGAATGAACGATCGTCAAATCAAGTGCAATCTTTTTGCACTCTGTCATATTTTTTAAGATGATTTTGTCCGTTTTATGTACAATTGTGCTTAGTGCTTCATGTCAGTCCGTGGGCATGAGGCAGATATGGTGCTTAAAACATCTTCAGCCGGATGTTCCGGAAACTTAACCGCTCCCCGAGAGCAAAGCAGGCGAGGTGTTAATTATTTTGTTTTGGGGGCTGAGTGGCTAAACTAAGAATCTCTGTGTAACCCAAGTCCTGTGTTGTGTCGCCCAGGCCTTGGGCTTGCCCCGCCGCTCGCATTCGCATCCACAACCCCGCATCGCCCCTCGTACCGACGCAGTCGGCCCCCCCTGCCCAAATGCCCTCGCTGCCGCAGCGGTTGTATCAACAGCAAGCACCAGCCGTTCCTGGAAACACAAAGCAGCAGTTTCCGCAGCAGAGTCAGCTTTCACATTCACAGGAGTGTACAGCAACCTGTCTGTTTTAGCTCCCTTATCGACCATGGCACACGCCGAATGTGCCTTCCTTATAATGGTCACTGTAACCACTCTGGGTGTGTGTGTGGTTGTGTGTGTGTGAAATGTAGGGTGTGTGTGGGTGTAGTGTGGTGTGGTGTGGTATGTGTGTGGGGGCGTGTGCGTGTTGGACTGCAGTCATAGCATACCCAGACTGATCGTTGGAGTCGAATCGGCAATTAACAGGTGTACCGAAACTTTTTACAGCTGTACATTTCAAAAGACTTGAAACCTTACATTTATGTATTTATATATTGTTCTACTTGAGGATAAGTTTTCTTGACCATTACGGTAATCAAATGAATTCCATAAAATTATACGTTCAAGGTCGAAGCATTTTTTTGAAACAGTCGTGTTAATGTTATTCTCACCAAAGGCTGCATGTTATTTGGGTTTTTTTATACAGTGAATACAGTAAACTGAAATATTGTTCAATATTAATACAGTTAAAAAAATAACTTTTTTCGATTTGATTATATTTTAAATGTAACTTATTCATGTGATGCAAATGTGAATTTTCAGCAGCCATTACTCCAAAATCTTTAGTGTCACATGATTCTCCACAAATCATTCTAATATACTGATTTAATAATATATGATAATGTTGTGAAAATAGTTGTTTCGATGATATATAAGTATCTAAGAAACTGGCTTTTTTATAGAATTTTTATAACATTGTCCACGTCACTTTTGTCAATTTCATTTGCATCTATGCATTACATTTTACTAACCCCAAACTTTTGAAACAGTAGTGTATTTTTTTGTACCATTTTTTCTTCACTTTTTCATTCAAATGTTTTGCTGTAAAATTATGCCACTGATTAGCTTGTCTCCCTACATGTTTAAACTACTTTTATAATTGTATGTATCTGAGTATTTCACAGATTACCAGTGTTGTGCCGTTATCCTGCAAGGTTTTGGTTTGTTTCTAATGCCTGTGCGCTCACCACCGCAGTTGTGCATTATAGATTAGTTATGGGGTATGCCTGCACACAAACATGTCAGAATGAGCTCACCGGGTGTGGATCACCTCAGCGCTACACTCGGGGCTTCCGGGAATGCTGCTTCTGCTCAGCAGATGTCAGAGGAATTTAATGCTTCCCAAGCATTTACGCTGTTTAGATATGACTCCATTCCTGTGTTTGTAAAGTTCACAGGGGAGATATGGGATGACACATGTTGTGAATCAGTGCATGTGGTTTTCTGCATATCTGTGGACTTAATTTGTGCTTTTTTTCGTGGTAGTTCTAGGACCGACATCTGCAAGATGGATTTAAACTGGGTGAAACTGTTAAAGGGCCGTTTCAGGCCAAAATCAGCGGTTACTTTGTTTACCAAACAGGTACAGTTTCTAATTTCTTCTGTGAAGACACAAAGAAGATTTTTTTTAGGAATGTAGTAACCAAGCTGTTACCCTGTAGCTTATGGACTTCCAAAGTATTTTTCCCCCCCATCCTCGGGAAAGTGCCCCCGTCAACTCTTTGGTTACCAACATACTAATCACAAAGAAAGAAAGTTCGTACAGAGGTTGGAACAGGGGGTCAGTGAGTTAATGATAGAGTTCATTTTGGGTGAAATAATTTCTTCTGATCTTTTTTGAACACATCGACAATGTTTGGTGAGAATGATTGAGTAACCATGAACAGTGACCGGAGCCATTGACTTCCACATTACAATGGAAAAAATACTGTGGAAAGTCATTGGTCTACCAGCAATTGGTTCCCCACATTCTCAAAATAGCTTCCCTTTTTTTGTGATTAATTCCGGTATTGTTAAAGTCACCATACACCACCTGTTTTACTTCCATTTAAGTGAGGCCCCCGAACCCCCCCAACCCCCCCCCCCCCCCCCCCCCCAATGTAATTTTGTCTTGATCATTCTGCAATGTTTAACATAGCATATCTTAAAATCACAATGTAACATGAGACCAGGAATATTTGGCATAATTGACTACACATCCTGCTGACTTCTTTAGATTCACCAATGTAAATATAAACGAATAAAGTGAATTCATGTGCTGCAGCATGACGTTGTTGTTGAAAAAATTTCTTATTTACCGACAATTTTGATTTCGAATCCAAAAATAAGTAACTTCAGACTTAATTGTCCTTTTTGTCTGTCACTTTTGGGAGCGTTGACAGCCTTGCTTACCATGGACTGATAGATGGTGGGTAAATGATGACAGAATTCAAATAACCTAATTAATATTCATGACCCAAGCCACACCTGTCAAGTTTGTGTGCAGCGCTACTGACGCTGACAGAACGTCTAACTTTGTGAACAGCCGAAGATGTTTTAGGCCTAATTATTGAACTTTTGTGACAAAAAGACCAGGGTGATTGACGTTTTTGGGAAGTTTTTCCGCTGTCAACTTGTATCTGGTATCAAGTTTGGGATTATTCCTGTCATTTTGGCTTTGACTGATTTATTTTACAAAGAAATGTAATGTGTAATTTACCTGGCATGAACATCCGACATGTTCACTACACTGAAGGGAGAGATGGAGCTGCAAGTGAGGATGTGGGAAAAACAAAGAGGAGAATATAAAAAAAGAAAAGCTTGTTTAGAATGAAGCACAGGGATGAGGCAATTGCCGAATGCTCTGACGTCAATTATGTTCCCTCGGCACATTGCCAGGGGGCTGTGTTTTTACCACACTCAAGTGTGTGTGTGTGTGTTTGTTTGTGTGTGTGAGTGTGTTTGTGTGAGAGTGTGTGAGAGTGTGTGAGGAGTGTGTGATGTGTGTGTGTGTGTGCGGGTGGGGCTAAGCGTGTCTAATGTCCACTTGGATAGGGTTAGACACAGCTGTCACAGCATGAACTTGAGCCAAGAGGACGGTTTCTTTTGTTCCTGTTGTTCCAAGAGTATTATTTAATCCAACTGTAGCTTTGACTCTGTATTTTTTGACACAAGATGTGTGTGTGTTGCAGAGGTCTTAAGTCCTTTTCTCATGAAGTCCCGTTTTGTTAGTCAACATTCACAATCACAGCCAGTTTTACTTCCATTAAGTGATGTAATTCTGAGAGAACCAAGGTGTTTTATGTTTTAAAAATGTGTATTAATAAAGTAAATGGGGTCCGTTTTATTTTATGTTGGTTTTTAAGGGTTGGTTTATACTTTTTATATAGTTAGCAGCCCTACAAACACTGGTTAACCATTGTTAACGCTCATGATAGATATCCGTCAATCGTTAAACAATTGTTAACAAGTTCTATAATGTAATTTATATGGGTGATATATATTAGTATATATATATATATATATATAAATATCTATTATATATAATGAGGTAATTTGTTTTTTTATTATTGATTTTATTTTTACTTATTCGGCCTTTCATTGTTATGATTTTTTATGTGTAAATTTTCCTTCTTCTACCAGGCTGAATTTATTGTACACAATGCATAAAACCAGTCTATTGTAAAGAATCATTACACTCTTACATATAACTGGTTTCTTATTAAATATTTTAAATGAAATGTATTCCGTCATGGCAAGCTGAATTTGCAGAACCATTATCCACCCCCACGATTCTTTGAGGAAATAGAAAGTATAAAAAGAAACAGTATTTTATTTGATATTTTAATTAGAAATAGATTTTTATCTTATAACTGTTTTCCTGTCACTTCTGATACATTTAATGCATCTTTGGTGAATAAAAGTATGAATTTCTTTCAACAAAAAGAAAGAATCTTATTGTTTAGTACACTTAATAATTGTAACAAGTTTTTCCTTTTTTAAGGTGTTTGTTCCAGGACTATTGAATAAAGATCCCAATCATATTTTCTAAAGAAGTTATTAATTTTGAATCAGTAGAAGTCTGATTCATCAGTTGAATTGATGGGGATTTTGACATGTGTTTCTCTCAGATGATGGCTAAGCCGAACGAGCCGGGCCGACAGCATGAGAGCCACCCGGAGGAGACGGAGGAGGAGCTGCGGGAGCACCAGGGGCTGGGCGACTCCACGGAGGCTCTTCCTCACGGGGTCACCATCAAACAGGAACCTCCGGATGAGCAGGATGAAGAGTTCCAGCAGAGAGAGATGCAACCCGAGGACGAGCTGCTCTTCAGACAGGTGAGGGTGTTAGAGCAGACAGACAGCTGCAGGAATATACTGTATGAAAGCGCATCGGTCGCTGTTTCTGTGAATGGCACTGGATGAAGTCACAAACACACTGAGCACCAGAAGGGGGCAGCAACAGGCTCCTATAAAGAGTCAGACACCCTGTTGGTGAAAAAGGGGTTATTAACTCTTAAGAACGATCCGTCCCAACAAGATACTGCGTATTTCTGGCACTTACTCAGCTGGAGACATGCATTAATTTTACTTAAAGCTGCGTAAAACAATAATA
This sequence comes from Sinocyclocheilus anophthalmus, assembly GCA_018155175.1. Taxonomy (NCBI): domain Eukaryota; kingdom Metazoa; phylum Chordata; class Actinopteri; order Cypriniformes; family Cyprinidae; genus Sinocyclocheilus; species Sinocyclocheilus anophthalmus. The sequence goes on along the minus strand of JADLZN010001810.1, from coordinate 21,963 downwards.
GTGGTTTATGTCAAATACAAATAGACCAACTGTGCTAGCTAACATGCTTGTGTCATTGGAACTCATTTAACTGAATCAGCAGTATTGCACAAGTAAATATTTCCAAAACAGCAGATCTTGTACTTTTCTATTTTATTCTCATATTTAAATCATAATAAATTTACATAATAACATTTTTATATTAATTTACACTTCAAAAAAAATACACCACCTTTTAGAAGTTTAGGTTCGGTAAGATTATGTATTGTTTTTGAAAGAAGTCTGGATTTGTTTGATTAAAAATACATTAGAAAACAAGTAATATTGTGAGATGTTATTGCAATTTAACATTGTTTTCTATTTGAATATATTCAATGTAATTTATTCCTTGACGCAGAGCTGAATTTTCCGCCCTACTAATTAAAATGGCCTTATGTACAAGCTTTACTACTTGACAAAATCTCAGATGAGTGATTTATTTAATGCATTCCGCTGAAATCCGTGTATTTTTCACCAATTTCAGAAAGTGTTCATGTAAACCACAGGTCCCAACGCTAATCGCTGCGTTGAAAAAATAGAACAGAAGGTGTACTTGTGCTGACGAGATCCTTCAGGGTCCCCTCTTTTCTTCTTAATGGGCAGCAGGGTTGCATTCCTCGACTGCGTAGTCCTCAATCAACTGAAAATATCATCACTAACTAACTCTGTGTCCAAAACTGAGGTTGCTGCATTAACATCGCGTTTATGTTTGAAGAACGCCTTCCAAAGGTTTCAGACGCACTTCCAATGCACCGGTAACATCACTTCTACGGATAGCGCGATAAATCTGTGATTCAGCTTTTAGACATAAGCGTTAAATAGTTAAGAGTCTACAGTGCTTGTTTTCTAGTAGAAAATTGAATATACACTACTTTCAAATTCAGTTTTTTAAGGTCAATGTGTTTTTATTCGCATGTCCATTAGAACGGGTCAATGTGACTATTTTTTAAATAAATTAAATGATCCTTAAAAAACTGCACATGTGTCCAAAAATGACTAAGCACAACGGCTAGTTTCGACATTGTTATTAAATAAAAAAAAAAAAATTTCTCGAGCAGACACATCCATAATTAGAATCATGATTCTGAGTCAATCATTGCACTGAAGAACTGGCTTACTGATGGCGCAACATTCGCTGCTTGCATCATAGAAATAATGACATTTAAACTTATTCAAATAGAAACACTTATTTTAAAGTGTATAGATTTCAAAATATTACGTTTTTTACTGTATCTGTAATGAAATAAATTCAGCCTTATAAGAAGCTTCTTTCGAAAACATTAAATCTTACTCACCCCAAACTTTTAGTGTCATTAAAAAAAAAAAAGCATATTTATGAATTAATTAGTATTTTTCAAGCCAGGTTCAGTTTTTATTCTTTCAAGTAACCACCTCAACCATATGTACTTTGGTGCCTTCAGACCTTCATATACTGCCTTAGATATTTTCACATTTTACTGTCTTGAAGAGCTAAACACAAAGCATTGTGAGATATGAAGTGGAGCTCAGAACACTCTTGCCTTTATAAGCGTAATAAGTGAAGATTTTCCAAATGTAAAGCATTTTCTACATATAACACTTTTGTTAGTGGTTTGCAATGTATTGAGTGCCACCTGCTGGTTATTTTTGTAACTATAGGGTGCCTAAAAACACTTCTTCTCTATAAAGTATGAAACGTCCGTATAAGGATATGTATGTTCATTTTCACATATTGACTTCATAGCAAAGTTAATTTATTTCAAGCTAAACTTCTGTTCTTGTCTCTGAGCAGCAAGCTCTCCTGTTGGAGCAACAGAGGATCCATCAGCTGAGGAACTTTCAGGCATCCATGGAAGCGGCCGGTCTGTCTGTGACCTTCCCAGGCCATCGGCCCCTGTCCAGAGCACAATCATCCCCGGCCTCTGCGACCTTTCCCATTGTGGTGCAGGAACCTCCAGCCAAACCGCGCTTTACCACCGGTCAGTCCCTGGATTAGATGCTCCAAATAATTTACCAACTGAACAGCTAAGCCTCGGGACATTTCCTTAAAAACAAAAAAAAAGTGTATTTATATTAGTTTGCAGCCCTCTTTAAATAAGTATTTGTTTCTTTACAGGTCTGGTGTACGACACCCTGATGCAGAAACACCAGTGCATGTGTGGAAACAGTAACAACCACCCCGAACACGCCGGGCGCATCCAGAGCATCTGGTCACGACTGCAGGAGACGGGACTGCGCGGCCAGTGTGAGGTAGCCCGTTCTCTCCGTTTATAACATATCAGCACTTTTAGCGGTAACATGGTGTAATCTTTCAGCACCAAACATATTTAAGTGGTATTTAGCTTCTGCCTTCTGGTTACTGTGGCAGGGTGAAGGATATTTTTACGATCTGTAGAGGACGCTGTTCAGCCATCACAAACACAGCCACACACTCCTGTTGATGAAACTTTATGAATAAACCAGAGGGGTCAGGGGACGACCGCCAAGGAGTTTTAGCTCAAAGGAAAGGGGGTGTGGATTGTTTTGAGTGTATTCCGTGAGAAGGTTTCATGCCCGAATTATTACAACAAGAACCAAGAAAACACTCTAATGGTAAGCATCATTGTCAATAATGCATATTTGGTTCGCCCCACTATGAGTGTGTGGTTCCCTCAATGAGTACACCCTATGGAAGCGTACCACAAAACTGACAACACCAACTAACAAGAAGAATGGAAAATTGGTGCAACAAAGACCTGACGCATTCAACAAAGTTCTCCAGCTCATCTAATTACCTAAGAAAAGCATCTTGTGCTTCATGAACAACACTGCTCCTGACGGTTGCACTGAAAGTACCTACCATTTTAAGAATTAGAATGACCTAAAAATCCTTTTAATTTAGCTTAGTAAGATTTTTTAAACATTTTTGGATCTGTCTTATTTCACTTACGCAAGTTTATGTGAGCAAAAATGGTAATATCATTACAATGTAAAATGCTTTTGTCTATTGATATATTAAAGGAGTTAATATCCTTACCGCAAAGCTTTATTTTCAGCATCATTACTCCTGTCTTCAGAAATCATTCTAATATTTACTGCTCAAGAAACATTTATTAATATTAACAATGTTGAAACACTTGGTGCAGCTTAATAATTGTGTCGAAACCTGATGGATTCCCCCCCCCCAAGATATCTTGGATATCTTTGATGAACGGAAGCTTTAAAAGAACAGCATTTATTAAGCTTTTTTTTTAAAAACATTTGAATTCTTAGTTCCCTTTTGATTAATTGAAAGCATCATATGCTTAATACAATTATAATTGCTTTTCAGAAACACCATTTTAAACATATTAATACTAAATGTATCAATCGCGAATTTTAGTCCATTAAAAACAAAATAAAGTGTTAAACACACAATCCCAGATTCCGTTTTACAACTCTAAACCTGCATGAACTCCCCAAGCACCACACCATTCATATCTGTTTTGTTAAGGTGCATACACACACACAAATATATATATATAAGTTATTATCATATCCATATATGCAAGCTTTAAGCTATAATTAACATTATTTTACCCCATTTACCACATTTTGCACGATGCTTAAATCCGTTTCCCCCCCAAATCAGCGCAGAAAAGCAGTCTGTGCCTGCTTATCTCTGCCTCCACCTGCTGAGGGCAATTCCTGAGCTCTCTCATCATCTGGAGCTCTGATCGCTGGTGCCTAATGGCTCTCGCTGGATCTAATCTCTCCTGCCACGCTGGCTCCATTGCGTCAGGCCTGTTAGAGTTAGTCGCATAGCTGCAGTCTCTGTTTTCCTCCAAACAAACAAGTAAACAAGCACGACAATGGCACGGCCGCGTGCCCACTCTCTCGCCTACATTCGCTCCTTGGTAGGGATGTTTATTGTTCTGGGAGATGGAAACAGTGAATTGGGCCTCAATTAAAGGCAGTCATGACTCTAATACCTCCTAATCTACAGCAGGGGGCCCTTAAAGAGTGCGGGGTTGTTTTAAGCTGCCGCCAGCCAGCACCGGGCCCCCGAGGGCCCCTCTTTAACTGCCCCTGCTGTTAAATCTGAGAGGTAGTACTTCCTTTTGCAGGTGTCACCTCGGAGCGGCCCAGAGCGCTTCCACAGGTGAGCAGGTTCACCTCCCTCTCGGATGGTTTGTGTCTCAGAGGCCAGAGCTATTAAAAAAGGGAAAATTACATTATTGCAAATCCAGCAGCTCCGGCACCTCCGAGGGCCAACGGCTTTGTTCTACAGGCATGTGGGGCCCAGTTTGGAGTGGGAGGTGGACAGCGGGTCTGTTTCAGCTCTGCTTAGACAACTAAAGACTTCAGAGGGGGCAGGATGGCGGTTCAATATGGCTGTCGATTTTGCAATCAATGAAATATGTCTTGCCAAAACATTCCAGTCAACAAACTAAAAATAACGATGTTGTAAAAGGACTGACCTAAGAACCTGGGGGTTCCAGTCATGTTCCTTAGAACTCCAACACCTTGTCTGAAGTTTCTAGAGAGTTCAAGGACGCCTTGCTTAGCGGGTTCAATCAGATGTTTTTTAATTATGGTGAAGCTCACTCTGCATGAACAGGTTTTTAGACACTAGTTTTTTGTTTTACATATTTCAGCCTTTTTATGTTTTTTCATTGTTTGTTTTGGTACATAATTTGTATGCACATCTAGAGTGGGTCTTGACTTACATGATATTTGTTTTTTTTTAAAAATCCCATGTTGTTAAGACAGATTTGGTTTACTAAATGAAAAACATTTTGCATTTTCACTGTTGAAATGGATTTATGTTAATAAGGATGGTCAAATTAGAATTTGAGATTGTACAAGTGAACTGTAAGCAATGCCTATTCCGCAAGATGCATAACCGTCCTTAGAAAGGGTTAAGGATTTTGAAACATTTTAATGAAATTCGAATATAATACCATTCACAGGTTGGGTCAGTGCGTCTAAGCTCTTTTTATTTTTTTATAACAAAGTAATGTTTTATTCATTAAAGATGCATTAAACTGATGGAAAGCGATAGTCAAGCTGCTTCCATTGTTTTACAGATGATTTTTATTTCAAATAAATGCTGTGCATGTTTAACTTTCTATTCATCAAAGTATTATAAAAAATATATATGTTTCAACTTTCCACAAAACAACTGTTTTCAACATGGGTAATAATCAGAAAGCAGCATACTGAAATGACACGAAGACTGGAGTAGATTATTCTGGAAAATGTCATCTTTTGCTATCACAAAAATATATACATTTTAAATATCTAAAACAACAACAGCTTTTTAAATGGTAACCATTTATTCCAATATTACCATTTTCTTGTATTTTTTGCTCAAATAAAATGCAGCCTTAGTGACATAAAAGACTAATTAAAAAAAAAGTTTAATTCTTACCGAAGCCAACTTTTGAATATATTTGCGGTTTAAGGAACTAGAATATACCCAAAAATTGTCATTTCAATGAAAATACTTTTACACTATATTTTAACAAAACTCTGGCATCAATCTCAAATTAAACTATATTTCGCTGATTAATATCATCTGTTTCTCTAAGAACTCCAGCCGACCCTCATCCATGTCAATTAGCAGTCTTTCCTACTAGGTTTGACTCATTTTTTTTTTTTGTCGTGATATCCGAGGCATGGAAGGCACATCTGGAGGAGCTACCGACGGTGCCCACCCTGAGCCTCATGTGCTGCTTTACGAACCAACCCTCTCAAACAAAACTGGAAGTAAGAGCAAACATACACACACACACAACACACACCACCAACCCACACACACCTGACTACCACACGGCTGAGATCTGACTGAGTTTTTGTGTGCTGAGCGCATGTTGTTATTCCTCCTCGGACCGTTGGAGCCTGACTGGCCTTCTCCAGGTTATTAGCCCGTGAAGCTTCTCCTGGACTTATGCAATTATCCACATTATTTACGCTTCTGCAGCCAGATCCGCCTTACAGCATGTTTCCTAAATGCTGCAATTTGTTTCATTTCTTGTTTTGGCCTGTTGTCATTCCCTCCCCATCCCAAACTCCCTGGCGTTCCCCTCTGTCAGCCCACTCTCTGCTTTCATCAGTCATGGCCTTGATCTGAGTTTGCCCCTGAGCTGTCCGTCAAGGCCGTCACCTCTCTGCCAATAACAACCACACATGCAGTTTTCCATGACTTCAGCTCCGGCCCCCTCATGCAGCGATCAAACACATGCTTAAACGACATGCCTGCTCACACACACGTGCACACGCACGGATATTTCACACTCGTCGGGTACGGAGACAACATGTTTCCACCTTTCCTATCTGATTGGGTCGGTTCATTCAACAGACTTTTTTGATCTTGCAACAATGTGTTGCTTCATAAGCACGATTGATTTGAAAAATAGGGCAATTTTAATCAATAGATGCTTTGCCTCATTGAGAAACGTTGGATTATTGCATGTGTGTTTGTGCAGTAATATAGTAGGGGATGGTCATTTTGTTGAGTATTCGGGGTTGGTGGTCTTAGACCTCAGACCTTAATGGTTGCACTTTTTGGTTCTCTAAAAATAGCTGTTTGTCGATCAAACTACATTGATATGGTTTTGATGAATTTAAAAGAGCCTGCTCTAAAGAGTAAATTAGTTGAATCAAATGACACTGGTTGCATTTTTTTGATTCACTAAAAAGAGCTGGCTCATAAGAGTCATTGATTTGTGAATCATATGACACTGTCTACACCAGGGGTGCCCAAACTCATTCCTGGAGGGCCAGTGTCCTGCAGAATTTAGCAATCCAGCTTGCACCTCAACATCCCTGCCTGGAAGTTTCTATCTAGTATGCTATTAAGAGGCTTGCTTAGCTTCTTGCAGGTTGTTTGATTAGGGTGGAGCTAACTCTTCAGGACACCGGCCCTCCGGGCCGATGTTTGGGCACCCCTGTAGCACCTATATGTGTTTGAGTCACTAAAAGAAGCAGCTCATAAACTTATTTGTGTTGAATCAGATGACATCCTGTTTGTACTGTGTTTTTGGATGTCCTGAAAAATGCTATAGAGCGAAACAACCATTATTTTTGGATCAATGACACTATTTGCACTATGCTTTGTAATTACCCTAGAGCCGCTCATAAGATCATTTGAGTGCGTGGAATCAAATGAGACTGGTTGCACTAAATGTTTTTGATTCACTTAATAGAGCCAGCACATAAGAGTCTAAAAAGAACTGGCTTGTAAGAGTCATTAGTTAATGAATTTAAATGACACGGGTTGCATTATAGTTTTGATTCACTAAAAAAACCCAGCTCATATTCATAAAGAGTCATTTTTTTCATGAATTGGATCACACTTGTTTCACTGTTTGTTTTGTATTTACTAAAAAGGATCATTAGTTTGTGAATCAAATGACACTGGTTATGTTTTTGATTTACTAAAGAGTCGTTTCATAAGAGTCATTGGTTTTGAATCGAATGACACAGGTTGCACTATATGTTTTTAATTCACTTAAAATAATCAGATCAGAAGAGTTGTCAGTTTATGAATCGGATGACATTATATAAGTTGCACTATGTTGTTTGTGCATATATGACTGTGCAGTCAGCAAAGACGATGCAATAATAAATACATATTGTCTTAAAATCATCTTGCCACTTTTCAAGTGCTTTATCAAACTACACAACTATACAATTAGTTATATAACCGTGGTGTTCCAAATTCATCGTCTCCACTGAACAGTGGTGCAAAAACACTAAAGTGTATTTCTGGCCTGACATGTACAGTAACAGATATGACTCATGCACATACATCTTGATATTCACATGCAGAAGTCGATTAGCTTAGTGATGTTGATGATCTTTATCTTTCTCTCTGTCTGTCATCAGGCTCAGTGACACCCATGTTCGTGAGACTGCCGTGTGGAGGAATCGGGGTGAGTTTCTCTTTCTTTCCCATGTGTAAATAACGGTCCTGTTTGTTCTCCCTCCCCCGAACTCCAGCGGCAACGAAAACTGTTGCTCTCCTCTCTGCTGAGCGGGTAATTGTGTCCAGATGTTTTCTATAAACAAGCTGTGTGCGGTGTGTGTGTGTGTGTGTGAGATTCTCTGATGATGATATGACCTGAAGAATGAATGGATAGACGGGTTCTGCTTGTTCGTTGGTGCGAGTGGAAGTTGTCAGCCACACGCTTTCACGGCGCTGGAACGGAAGACATCATCCTCACGTTCTCGATCGTCTCAGCTCCCAGCTTGTGAGGTGAATGATTCAAACAGACTGTTGAGTGGGTTTCACTGTAAGGAAGGAGAAGGTTCCGTACATGCATGGAACGAATATGGGTAGCCTCGCTTTTGTGTTTCGTGATGATTTCTTTTTCTGTGCTGTTGAAAATATTGCGACAAAGATCGTGACTTAATTTGGTATAATATAATCTTGCATGTTTGCATTGCGATTCATGCAGTGGCAGATGCTTTTATTCAAAGTGACTTATATTGCATTCAAAATAAATTCAAAATCCTGCCATAGCTTGCACCATTCTCTGCTTTTTGATCTACAAGAAGACTATATTAAGTTTTACATTACAAATAAGGAAATGTTAAGATAATATAGAGACATTGAACTAGTTTCATATTTTTTTGGTTGTTACAAGTTCCTGAAGCAAAATATCAAGAGGAAGCGCATATTGGCTCAAAAGACTCTTTATTTAATAGGACCACCTTATTTATTATATATTTATGTAACATACACTTTCTCTCTCCCTCTCTTTATAATTTATAAAGCTGTTCGTGAAATGCTATTCAGAATAAGTGTTCAAAAAGAACAACGTTATTCCAACACAAATATTAAGTCAGCCAACTGTTTTAACATTGATAATAAAAAAAAAAATGTCGTAATGATGCAGTAATCTTCATTTAGACTGATTTTCGGGTGAAGATCGGGTGAGCATTGACGACTGAGTAATATGCTGAAATTCAGCTTTGCAGCACAGTACTAAATACATATCAAATATTTTAAATATAAACAGATATTTTAAATGGTAATAATATTTCCAATATTGTTATTTTTACTGTCGTTTTAATCAAACAAACAGAACAAATCATTAGTGAGCATAAAAGAAGCCCCAACATTTGAACATCTGTATATGTACAGTATATAAAACAATATTTATGTTTTTGTGAACAATGTTTACTTTAATTTCTAATTTTACATAAATTTGTATAATGACAAAGGAATGACATAAGTATTACAAGGAGAAGGTGACTTTTCAGGACATTATCCCATGTCCCCACTTTTCAAACGCTTATAAATCACACAGAATGGAGTGTATTGAAAAATCTGAAATAGCACAAAGTTTCCTGTAAGGGGTAGGTTTAGGTTTAGGGTTGGTGTAGGGCAATATAAAATACGTTTTGTACAGTATAAAAAACATTACGCCTATGGGATTTCCCCACTTTTCACAAAAACAAACCTATGTGGTGTGTGTGTGTGTGGTTTGTGTTTGTGTTGTGTGTTTGTGTGTGTGTGTGGTGTGTAATGGGTGACCATCAGGCGGCTGTGGGAGGTGACTGATAAATGGCAGGCGGTCCTGTCTGGCTGAAGTCACAGTCTTTGAGCTGAATGGTGAGAAACAGAAGGGCTCTGGACTCTTTTATGGAAATGGAACAAAATTGTTGTCTTCCTGCATCTCTACAGCGAAAATTAGCCTGTCAGGGTGAAGATAAACTGTTCTTGCCTGAGACCTGCGCCCCCAAACCTCAGCGTCTACAACATCACTCTATTTCTTTCTACCGCTTTTACACCATGGGCCATGTTGGGGTGGGCTTTTGGGGCTTAAGCCCTAATGTTTTGATGTCTTTTGCCAAGTTTTTTTCATTTGTTCTTTTTTTTTTATTATTACATATGCTGTTACATATGTATGGAATCCCGCTTCCGCCACTGAATAAAAAATAAAAACTTTTTATCTCACAATTGCGCGTTATAAATTCAGAATTGCGAGGGTTTTTCTCACAATTCTGACTTTTAAAAATCGCATTTTAGTTATGGCCCAATCCCAATTTTACCCCTTAGCCCTCCCCTTTCCCTTAGGGGTAGGGGTGTCTCGATTCTCTTTTGGTCGGAGGGGTAGGGGTAAGGGGAAGACAGCCCTTCAAACAAAGATTTTACGTGACCACACTTCAAATGAAGGGGTATGATTTATCTCAGTGTAAACCGGCTTCAGGGGCAGCATGGCTGCCCGAGCGAACAAAAAGACACATAAATGTAAGCATTTTTGGCATTAATAAAGATTTTAATGAAAAGTAATAAATTGTTTTGTTACATTCAATCGTGAGTTCAAATTTACGGTCATGTTACTCAAAGAAACGTTTGCAAAAAATCGCTAAAGTTTGCTAACTAACGTCATATCATTACAGACCACACGATAATGCCACAACATATATGTTCATGTCTGATCAGGGCGATAAACACCGTAGACATTGAGGGGGCTATTCCCCCCAATAATTATAATCGCTAAACCCTTTTCTCAAATATTGCCAATTCGTGAGAGAGAGAGATGAAAGTTGCGTGTTTGCGCGTCTGTGCGTTTCTCTTTTTAGAGTGAGTTATACTTAAAAAAAACAGCGATTTTATCCTCTCATTGCTGAAAAATATAATGTAGCGATTCAATATTTAAACTGTTATTAATAAAAGTCGTGGGGCTCGGGTGATGATTTTTTTGTCTCCTGCATGTTGAGCTGCCGCCTATCTTTTACGATATAATATGTGTGTGGGTGTGTGTGTGTCCATTAAGCAGCGCATTAATATAGAACGATAGTTAAAGGCTCTAATGCACACCAGTATAGGTGTGTGTGTATTGATGTATGATGACGTGTGACGGCATAGTAGTGGTGTCCCAATACTTAGGGGAATATTTTCACCCCTACACCACCACACTCTGTTTCAAGGGACAAGGGGAAAGGGTAGGCATAGGGGTAGGGGTAGGGGAAGGGGTATAAAATAGAACTGGGATTGGGCCGATCTCCACAATTCTGTGACAAACAGTCAGACTTGTGAGATAAAAACCGTTTTTTTATTCTTAGTTAGTTCAGAGTGGCGAAACTGACTTCCAACATATGTGCCCAGGTTAATGGTAGTTTACTACAACTAAAACCTGAGAAAAAACATGGCATTACTTGAATAAAATAAATGTTAACTGAAATAGAATTAAAAAATAAACTTATTTAAACTTGGCCAACTTAAGTTGCCAAGCCAGCATTTCTTATTTGTATTTAGCTTAAATTAATAAAAAAAATAAAAAAAAAACTGTATAGACCATTGGTAACAGTTTAGTATAGGGACCATTTTTCACTATTAATTAGTTGCTTATTAGCCTGCCTATTATTAACATATTGGCTTTTATTAGTACTTGTAACCACACCTATTCTGCATGATCATATTTCTACATCTCTAATCCTACCATACTCTAACTAATACCTATTAAAAGCGAAATCAAGAATAAATCGATAGTTAATGGTATTGTTAATGCAAATTGAACCTAAAGTGCCGACATTAAAAACAACTAATAAAAAATGACAAAAACACAACAAATTCCTAAAAAATATACAAATTCAAATTTTCACTTAATTACAAAATTCAGTTGTATCTCAATGAAACTAAAATAACACTGATATGCACTAAAGCTTTCATTTTAACACCAATAATATTGAAAGATTCACTTTAAGAGTTCATTTTTTGTTTGTTTGTTTATTTTCATTATTATTTATTTGACAGTGTTTTATAGTGGTTCTGTTCCAAAACTTAGTGAGCTGAGTGAGCTCTCTCTCTTTTATTTCTACACTAAATTCCTTCATCATGCACTCTTGCTCTCTTTCATTAGCTCACTCTTTCTCATTTCCCTAGCTTTTCTCTTTCTCTGTTCCCGATTCATATTTTTTTCTGTTTTAAATGCACCACAGGCTCGTAATTCGTGACAAAGTCATTCTTGGCGGAGCTTGAAAAGACCAGAGGTTTTTTACGTTGCCCTTGAGCGCTCATGCCATTGAAAAGCTGAATTCATAAATGGATGGAGGATATGTATTCTGAGAGGGAGACCCAGGGTTTGGAGCGCCTCAGCGGTTCCCCAGATTTCTCACTTCCCTCTCGCCGTCTTTCTTGTTGCCAGCTTGTTGTTTCATTAAGTGCTTATTTCGCCCGCTTCCCCTCCACACGCTGTTGCAGAGACGCGGACTGTCCTAATATTCCTTCCTCTAAGATGTTTCGAGCACTTTAACAGAAATGTGTTCAATGTTTGTACGTGGTTTATTGGAAAACCGTACTGTAAGTAGAGCGTGATGTTGTGGACGAGAAAGACGTTTTAGTGGCAGTCGGTTGATGGATAGTGGATGTACAAGAGAAGACTTTTTAAACATTTAAAACACCCTGCTTCCACTAGTTCAAATATTGAATATGGTGAAATAGTTTAAGAAGAGTATCAAATATTTTAAATAAATAATAAGAAAAATTTATAATAAGGAAAAAAAAAAAATATAATTATATAGTAGGTCAAATCTGCAAACCTTTGGCTATTTTTCCGGTTTAATGCACAGAACCAAAGAATGCCAAAGGAAGGTAAACCGTTTTCCCCCCTTAAAATATCAATAAAAATATCCTTTTAAAAATAATAAATAATTGCATTATTTTAGTTGTGTTACTGCATTATCTATTTTAATTTTGGGAAATACTGTAGAAGTTCCATTTTTTCAGTTATTTTTTTATTGTTAATAATCATTCAACATTTATAATATAAAACAAATTATAATCATAAAAGGAAATGATTTTTCGGTTTCTGAACATGCACATTGGAATACAAGGCCAAAAAGTTTCAAAAACTTTTGTTAATTTATTTAGTTTTCAACGCATTATTTATTATGTGTTTTCAATATTACAACATTACAATTATGATACATCTTGTATTTATATTTACTTATAATTAATTATAAACATTATAATTTTTTAATTAAATCTGTACTAATTTTAATCATTTAATATAATTATGCTTGTGGAGAAATATCGTATATTAATTAATGATATTCTGTCTCAAATATGCTCAGATTCCACCATGATTAATCTATGTATTCACACGTTTTAGTCATTTCATGCCAAATGTTTGTCCCTACCTCAAGCATGCCATAGCAATTAATTACAATTAATTAAAAAATATATAACGCAATTAATTATAAATATATAACACAATTAAAATGGCACATCATGTCAAACTTGAAGTGCAAGAGATGTTATTCTGCACTTTGAGCACCTGTTGATCTATACTGGCGGGGTAGTTTACGCCTCATGAATTATTCCCTATTTTACCCATGACCCCATTTAAGTGCTGAAGTATTAGTGTGTGTGTTCCTGTGTGTATGTGTGTGTTCATTTGTGCAGTAATTGCAGGCTGTAGGGCAGACGTGTGTGAGCATAATCAGTAATGCCTGATGAATAGCTGTTTTTGGTCTCTAAGCATTCTGGGATTCCGAGCCAGGTCTCTCCCGCCACTATTTGCTTTCCTTTCGTGTCACAGAATAAACGCCCATTATCATCCTGTCTGCACTAAACTCCCAGCATGCTCGTGTCCTTTGGGTTGTGCATTAGGCGTCAAAAGAGCCTCTGGCTTCTTTGTGACTATGTTGTTGGTTTGTGTGTCATTTTCCCTTCCTGATGGCTCTGCAATCAAGCTCCTCTGTGAGAACGAGAAGGGCACAAAAGAGGATGTTTGGGAACAGTTGGGTGCGAAGGCCTCGTGTACTGTGCCGTGTCTGTTTGCCGTCTCTCTTCTGTCAGCGGTGAGAAAACACTGGTACGAGAGACTTTCCCCTGTCCTCATAAGCGTGGGTTCATGAGGAGACACCTCCTAAGAACCGCTAAATGTTGTTTAGTGTTCGCTAACTTCATTTGATAGAAATTGTGAGTGCAATCATGTTTTAGTACACTACAACAGGACTAACTACAGTGTGACTAATGATTTGTGGCTAGCAAAGAATCATGACTTTTCATGAAACGTTAACTCTATTAATAACATAATATGCACAACACTATTTACTCTTTTGTGTTTTTTATTCATTTCTATCGTTTTTTAATAATTTCTATCGTTTTTTAAATAATTAGCATATCCTTTATGTATTATTTATTATGATTTTAATTATTTAATGTTTGTAAAATGTGTTTCATATTATATGGTTTTAGTATATTTTGAATTTTTTCAATTTGTTTTTTTTTTTTCGTCGCTATTTGAATTTGGTTTATTATATTATTTACTTATATATTTTTATTAGTAAACCATACATAGGTATTGGGTAAAGATACCTAAATATAAATCATGTCCGCTAGCTCAACTACCTTAACTTAATATCTACCATATAATAAAAGACAATAGACAGTATGTCTTAGTTATCGGTGTGTTGTCATTGTTGTTTTTTTTGCGTTTTTTTCACATTTGTGTAGCATTCCCACATGGCACCTGAAGGGGTTGGGGGGGGGGGGTGGGGAGGGGTGGCTTAGTACTGGAATCCCTGATGTCGGCCCCGCTGCAATTGGAGCGCTTAGCCAAGCGCTAAATACCCTCAAAGTGTTTTTGCAGCATAGAGCAATGTAACCAATCACAGACATATCAGTTGATTTCTTAAAAGCAATGGCCAATCAGAAATGTTTTGTCAGAATTCACTCACCGCTGAAATGCCGCAGTTTTTAAGTGCAGTTTTGCAAGCTCGTGAATCATCTCATGACTAAGTGTAGACATGATGTAAAGAGATTCATTGTGCAGTTTAGAGAGCTTCATTGATTATAACGGAACTTTGTAAGATAGCGATGAACAAAGATGAGTGATGCTTTTTAGTGATAAAAGGAGCATGCTTTGCGCGCTTTCTAGGATAGGCTATAATCCATTCAGAATTTGTGTGAAACTTTCGTTTTTCGGACACATATACCCTGCACAATATTGGGATTGACATACGCATATTTATGCGGGATTCACACTTTTGAAATTGCAGTGATTGGCAATGGATGGAACATAAAATATGTAGATTTAATTCTGGAACCGGTCCTGGCCAAAACTCCACAGCCAGCGCACGTCCCGAGCAAGATCTAATTCACGGACCAAAAGCGTGTGTAAACTTTATTGAGATCAGGACATATCAACCAGTAATTTCATTTCATTTCCAGTAACGGACGGTAGAAAGTTCAGCAATGAATGGTGTGTGATTTATGACAGAATATAGTCCCACAAGTGGTCGTTTATTTTTTTCTCACGTGTCTCGCCTTTGGTAACAAACGTTAAAAACGGAAACATTTCAAGTGACAAGGGAAAAACTTCAGTGAACATCAGAAAATCAGCGTGCACATTTCTGGTTAAAAATAAAAGGCCATCAACTGACAAACAGGAAGCATCACCATTCAAGTCAACAGGAAAAGCCAAAGCTAGTCCACAGTTTACTAAACGTGTCAACCGCTTTAAAGTTTTCTGACTGTGTTTGGATTGCTGTTTTGGGGACTGGCGTTGCCAGTATGTAGAGCATTGTTTTGATGCGTCCATCCGGGAAAAAAAATCATTATTTTTAATTTATTATTTATTTCATATATATCTAATATATATATTATAATATAAATAATGAATAGATAAGATGTATTTTTTTTTTTATTTCGATTGCCCCGCCTGGACTCAAGAGTCAAAGTGCAGCCCATGATTCCCCAGTATCCTCTCCACCCTAAATGCAACAGACATGTATTTGTGTGTATTAACAGGTTGACAGTGACACTATCTGGAATGAAGTTCACTCGTCCAGTGCTGCTCGTCTGGCTGTGGGATCTGTAGTGGATCTGGTGTTTAAGGTGGCTTCAGGAGAGCTGAGGGTAAGACTGACACTCTCATGTAAAAGTGAATTTTGCATCCAATGATCCCTTTAATGCTCATCCAATCAGAATTTAGACTCTGAATTATGCGTTTCACAGATGGGATTTCTATAGAAGCTTATTTCTGCCACAGAGTAATAATATAAAAAAGGTAATTGGGACTTATCTCATAATTCCGACTTTTTTCCTCACAATTCTGACTTGTTTTAATTTTTTTGTTTTCTTGTGAGAAGAAAAGTCTAAATTATGACATGTAAACTCATATTTCCAAGAAAAAAAGTCAAAATTACAAGATGCAAACAGAATTCTTAAAAAAAAAAAAAAGTATTGCGAATGTACGTACCTCAAAATTCCATAGAAAGTCAAAATATGATATTCAACACAGAATAATAAAAAAAAATCTCAATTGCAAGATTTAAGCTCAAAATTCAAAGAAAAAAAAAATCCAAATTATGAGATGTAAACTCATAATTCCAATAAAAAAAGTCAAAATACTGGGATGTAATTTATGAGAAGAAAAGTCAAAAATATGATATGTAAATATTGCGAGATATATACATGCAATTATAAGATAAAAAGTAGCAATTATCCGCTTCATATTTTTATTCCATGGCAGGAATAAGCTTCCATAGATTTCCCCTCCACCTTGTTTGAATTGCAATGAGGTCAACTGTAGCCCCCCCAGTGTGTGTGTCTGGGGTCAGGTGACCTGGGGCATCCTCAGAGCTCACAGGAAGTGACCCAAAAGACACAATCTACTCACATAATGCAAACATTCCATAGCGTAACCTAACCCTGAGTGGGCTGCCGCCCACCCCAATAACATAACACTGAAATACATCTATCATCGCATTCAAAAACCCTTGCTTCAGCCTCAAGCTTGTCCAAAAAAACACAATACACCTACATCATCCACTATCACCAGCTGCAATCCAGACACATTTCATTCTCTGTTTCGCACTCTTTCTCTGGATATAATTATATCCTCTGGAGTGAGGAAGGATAATAATATCATGAAGCTGCAGGCGCCCCAGTGTGAACTGTGAGGGAACGCAGCATCATGCGTTAGCAGACTTAAAGTCCTCTCGCTAGCAGTAGCTATGGGACGGCATGTGGCAACATGGTTGCATCCACCTGGAAATGATGTTTTTGCAAATAAACCCGCATTCATCAGTGTACTGCTGTGTCCAGACCAAGCTCAATGCAACACATTCCAGTGTTTTCTGTTCTCACTGATACTGAAATTTTGCATGAAATGACAAAATCACAGCTAATCAAAAAAAATAATATGAATGTACAGTCAGCCAAAATATGTATAGTACAAAAAAAACAAAAAACTAGGGTGATCATTGCAAAAACAGCCACTTTTTTTCAATTGAGTTAAATTAAAAATGACTGCATCAAACTTCTTAAAAAATAATGATTAAAAAATAATAAAGGAACAATAACTGCAAAACAGTATTTTAAGCTAATTTGTTATCCAATTAATAATAAATTAGCTTGAAATATTGATTTGAAATTATTGCTCTTTATATTGTTTAATAGTAATGTAAGTGTTTTTATAAACAAAATATTTGATTGCATACAAGTAAATACATACTTGTAATTGTAAGTGCAATGTCTTTATATCTTTCAAACTCCTAGTAAATACCAACTCAATAAATAATTTAAATATTTATGTAATAATTGTTTATTTATTATTAAAATAATTGTTAGTATAACTATACTGTTATTATAAATTATATATTAGAATTATATTGTTACTTTTATGTTAATTACTTTTTTAAACATTGTTAAAAACAGTCTTTTATCTGCTCCCATAAAACAACATTTTGACCCAAACAAGGTCTTTGTGATATTACATGATTTTAATATCATTACATTTTTATTGGAGTGTACTGTGTTTTTTTAACTAATTAACATAACATAATTTTATTTATTTGTATTATTTTGATCAAGCACCTGTGCTAGTTATGTTGGGATGTGTGCACATTACTTTAAATTGAAATTAATTCATTTAAGATACTGAGTTAAGGTGATTCTGTATTTCTTCACCTTCAGGGCGGAGCGTTTGTGGCTTAAGCAGCTGTGTGTGTGTGTGTGTGTGTTCACAGAACTTCCTTTTTGCTTTTGCGACCGGTCCATACATCATGCTGAGCTAGCACTCCATGGACGGCCTTACTGTCTCTGTGAGCTCAAAATAAATGCCACAGCTGATATCAGCATCACTTTAAACACACACAGCATCAGAAATCAGTGTGATACACACTATCCTCTCACATAAATGAATTCCAGCAGTGCAGTGGGCCGGCTGGGCTTCCAGCACTCACGCTGGCTTCAGTATAGTCATGCAAGTTATCAGTGAGGTGAATAAAGCACAGTAGGCCAACGCTATCTCCACACTGACTCACACCAGTTTTATTTGGAAGGACTAGCATGTGTTAGAAACTGCATGTTTTGTGAGTAAAGTAGAATTTGGAGTGTCTTTTCTGTATCCAACAATGAAAGGGATTCCTATAGCTCGACTTTAAAGTTTTGATTCCCAGGGAACACACAACTAATAAAAATAAAAAGCATATATTTAAATGTAAAAAAATGTTTTTTTTTCAAAATGTGTTGAACTTCTATCCATTTAATTATATACTGTATAATAAAAATTACACATTCAATATGACTATTAAAAAATCTGTCACATGTTTTGGTCACAGCCGTGTTACCACAAAATTGTCTCTGTTCCAAATGAAAGAATCTTTTAAATTGTTACAATTTGCTACACATTGTAATGCTGACTTCATTTGTCAACCTCAGCCATTTAATATTGTTACCCAAGTAATTGTAAGGAAAATTATTAAACAAATATTTTTTCTGGATGAACATGTTTATCAGTGCACTGAAAAAAAAAATGTTGAAAAAATTTTCACTCAGAAATTGCTAGAAAATTTGACAAGTTTAGCAAACAATAATTCAGAAGACTTTTTATGAATAATTTCTAGAAAACAAATAATTACAAAGAATGTAAAGACTATTGAATTAATTGTACAGAAAATAAAATCATCAACAACTACTTTTTCGGATTACACCTGGTTTAGTCTGCACTGTGATAAAAAATCCATTGGGGGGGGTGGTGGGGGGGGTGAAACAATTTTCACTCAGAAATTGCTTGAAAATGTCACAAATAATTACAAAGAAAATGATAAGTATATACGGACAAACTATTACTGACATTATTGGTGAAATATTCTTTTCTTGGAAGCGTTCATGTTTTGGTTTATTCTAACCTTAATATAAGATTGTCAACATATAAAGTTTGTACAAAACAAGTTTTTTAAAGGTGTAAACACCAAGCACCTTGTATGAGCGTAGGGAAGATGGATGGTGTATGGATTAGAGAGAGATTGAGGGGAATGGATGCGAGAAGATGATGGATGGATGATGAGAGATAGATGGTGATGGATAGAGATGAGAGATGGATGATGGAATGGATGGATGTATGGTATGGTTGATGATATCGATAGTGATGGATTGGATGGATTGATGGATTTTGATGGTCATGGATGGATGGATGGATGGATGAGAGATAGATAGATAGATGGATGGATGGATAGATAGATGGATGGATGGATGAGAGATAGATGAGAGATGGATGGCTGGATGATTATAATGGAAATGGATGGATGGAGTGGGAGGGAGGGAGGGCTGGGATGGATGGATGATGGAGAGCGAGAGATGAGGGATGATGAGTGCTAGATAGACTGGCTGGATGGATGACCGATAGATAGATGGATAGTAATTCATGATGGATGAGCCGATATTAGATTGGGGTGTAGAATAGGTGAGATAGATAATCATGGATGGGATGAAGATAGATAGATTGGATGGCTGGTGAGCATAAGATAGATGGATAATAATTAGAGCTTGATGAGAGATGATAGATAGATAGATGAGTGGATGATGGAGGATAGAGTAGATGATGGAATGCGATGGATGAATAGAGATAGATGATGTCTGTATTACGATAGATAGATGGATAGATAATTAGATGGATGGATGATAGATAGCGAATAGAAGATTAATATATGAGATAGATAGATATGAGATATGAATGCTGGTAGATTAGATAGAATTGATGGATGATGACAGAAGATGGATGGATATATATTTAGATGGATATTGATTGAAGAGTAGGATAGATAGATATATAGATAATAGATAGATAGATAGATAGATAGTTTATATTACTAGAAAACAATAATAACAAAAAATAAAGGTTTTAAACTGTATTTAGACATTGTGGTAATTGTGGTAACAAAGTTGCAAAAATTGACCATTAGTTGACCTCAATTTTGTCAATCAACATTTTCAGGTGGTTAAGCACTTCTTTTTACGGACCAAATGCTGAAACATAAAAGAAACTGATTTCATAATGGATTTTGTAAGAGTTTGAGACCCTCTCTGTATTTGTAGCATTTGTTGCTGATCTGGAAGCATTTTCTTGCACGCTTCAGACTCTGTGTTTGAGCTGTTTGGGTACACGGCGTCCTCTATGCTCAGCTCGGCAACTTGGATGCAATTTTATTTATCTTAAAGCTTGATGGTTTATCCAAATTGATGTCAGGTATTGTTAACGGGACTAAATTCCCTCGAATTGCCGAGCTTTGCCGCTCCTTCCATCTTTATTCCCAGTGCGTCTCCCTCATTACGGAAAGGTTAACGTAAACGAGTGTTCCTCAGTCTCTATGGTGAAAGGTTAAATAAAAGGACTGTTCCGTGGATGGCGTGTTTGGGGAGCAGACTGAGGTTTGGTGCCAGGCCCTGTTCTTGAGCTCTGATGTCAAGCCAGGACGCAGTGGGTGAATCGTGTCATTAGTGAAATGAGACAATCCATCAGGCCAGGAGGTCCAGTTCACAAACGCACACGATCAGGCCCTCCACAATAGATCACACACCAGCTGACTGCCCCGCTTCTGTGTTCTCTCTCACAAGCTGTTTTCTGCTTTTGTTTTTGACACAAATAACAGGGGATTTTGCTATTTCAACTCGGTCGCCATTGCAGCCAAACTCCTGCAGCAGAGACTCAACGTCAGTAAGATTCTCATTGTGGACTGGGTAAGTTCACACTCAATCAGATCATATTTTCTCTATTAATAAATGTCCCCTTTCCTATTTCTGTGCCACTGAGTTACCAAATGATCTCATTTTCAAACAGTGACGTTGGTGCATAATATAACAATGGAGAAAATGTCAAACATCATTTTCAGTAAATCACAATGCGGGGAACGGTGGGGCGCGACTCGTTAATTCTTTGATCACAGTTTAATAATTTTGGTTTCTGCTGAGTGAAAAATATCTTTATTTTAATCATTTTCACAATTGAATGGATATTATAGATAAATAATATATTTAATAGAATACGAAAATATTTTTCCTAATATAGACATGCGGGGGTGGATTTCTATAGACATAATAACTACACGTACAACCCATACTATGTAAAAAAACTGATGTGGGATGGAGTAATGGGGAAGTATCGTTTGCGGCACTAAGATATATATATATTCCTACATAAAGTTCGGAATGTATCCATTTCGGTGTGGTGTATATGTAGAAATAATACCAGTACCCACATCTATATTATGTACACAATACTTTTATTTTGGATGTGATTAATCAATTTGACAGCACTACTTTATAGTAAAATATTAATGTTTAATAAAATTTTTAATCTAATAATAAATTCAATAGTTATGAAACCATGCAAATACGATGTTTAAAATTTTTGCACTAGTTATATTAGCGCTATAAATATATAATTTCAAACTTTCAATTTATACATATTTTTAAAATATTATGTATTTAATTTATTTGCTGCTGCTTAGGCCGGGCAGGAGGCTCAATATCACGTCCGAAGCCAACTTCGGCTTCACTTCCTGTCTCTCCAGATCCGGAATTTTGAGCATAATAGATGTATCCCTCGCTGCCTTTGATATCCCACAATCCCGTACGTTCCATTCCGTGACAGTTGAGCTAAAAAAAATAAAGATGGCATCTGAAAGTAGCGTTTGATGATTAGTTTGTGTGTAAATGTATGTTTCTGACCAACGTTTTGCACTTTTGATGTTATTTCT